>CM060953.1:34869812-35429812 GCA_030765055.1 Mantis religiosa | reverse complement strand
TTTACCATGATAACAGTGGTAGCCTTTTAGCTGTATTACCCTTCAGCTATATATTTGTATAAAAAAAATCATATTCCCTGTTGCCTTATTACTTTTGCTTTGTGCCTTATGATTTTTCTTGTAAGATATGCTTTCTTATTCTAGTTCCTCGCAAATTGGGCATTTTTCTTTGTTAACTCTTCCCCAATTTTGCTTTTCATTTGTCTGTTTTTCTTCCTTTTCATTCAATGAAAGAGCAAGTACTTACAAGATTGTTTTGATGCCAGGACATTACTAGAAGTATTGTTTTCTATGTGTTCTGGACCTTTCTACCGGTCTATACCTTAAGACGGTTGACTTAAGAGCATTTTGCTTCCGTGATTTAAGAACTACACTAGATACATCCTATTGTTTGGTATTTTTCAGTCGTTATATCACTAGGCACTTTTAAGGAGTAGTTATCTTGAATGTGTATTACTTGTGTTAACACTTTGAGCACATTTAGTTATTCTTTGAAAATTCTAGCAACAAATAAAAAATCCGTAGGCTCTATCTTAGCTAATAGACTAATGTTTTAAAAAGAACGTACGAGTCACGCTAGATTTACAAAAACGCACCTATCTGTATACATGGGCTGACATAAAGTTATGAAAAGCTACTGCCCAAAGAAGTTATCAGCAACTTATTTCGTGCAAGGGTCATGAAAGTGGAGACAAATAACTCTCGATATGGCAAAGACATCATTTCGTTCACTACATCTGTTAAACTGCTCTAATGTGACCAACTTTGTTCCTAAATTTTCCATGTCCTTAAGTCCTTTGAAATTACATGCCCTGATCCTAAATTTGAACGTTAATTTGGCATATTAAATACTTGAATTTTGATCTACCTGTTGTTTCCTTTTATAGTACTTAGCTTCGGAGGATAAGTATCAAAATTGGAATCAATATCTCAACAAGTGTGCGCGTTTTAAGGTCCACTGTACTCAAAAGCAGCATTTATAGAAAAATTGCACTTATGTACACTATGTGTATGTGTGAGAGAATGAGAGAGAGGGAGAGATTTACCATGTTAATTCATATTTTACTTATTTATGATATTTTTAGTTCATCAAAATCTATTTTAACCATTTTGAATAAGAGAGCATATGTTTAAAATCTATTCATATTGTAAATTATCCAGAAATCGTTGTCATTTTGAACACATTTTGTTGTTCTTCTATGGCTAATAAATATTCGACCTACACGTTTACCTAAAAATAACACAAAGTGATTGAATTAATTAGTGACTACAGTTCCTTTCTTCGACACGTTTTCAATACATTTGCAGTGAGTTGTTCATCGGCCATATGTCCTTGAAAGACTGCAATTCTTTTTTTAAGTTAATTGGTGGAAGTTTATCATTCCTTCACTCTAACGATAGAGTCAACCTGAAAATTTCAACGGGATTTGAACCACGGACCTCATGGTTTCCGTACAGTTGCTCTTACCTTTTGAGCTAACGCGGCCAACGTGCCGTCATGACATTAAATTCTACAATTGACTCATATATATTCCCGTCCATTGCATTGCATTTTCTTCAGGTTGACTCTATCTATCCAAACCCTTAGCCTATAACGGCTAGTGTGAAGAAATGATTAATTTTCAACAATTAAATAATAAGAGTTTAGTGATTGAACATGGGATTCAAGTACTTACAACAATAAGCCGCCACAAGCGGTGTAACTCGAATACAACAGCCCCTAGTGGTTTATCGGGTAAATATATAGGTATAGGATCAATTGAAGAATTTAATGTCATGACGGCACATTGTCCATGGCAGCTTAATGGCTTAGAGCGACTGGAAGGAAATCAGGAGATGAGTGATTCAAATGTCGGCCATGACATTGAATTTTTCAGGTTTACTCTATCTATAAAATTCTTTATTTTTCGCATTGTAACGGTGTGGCTCTCTTTAAATAACTTGTCTTTAATGATGATTGTCACCATTCCAATTTATCTCCAAACTGTATCCTTTCCATATTATTTCATCAAAAATGCATACGTTTCCGTAATGTCCTTAGTATATACATCGAAGGGTTCACTTTCTTCTCGGGCAGCCAGCCAAGGGTGAAAAGATGATTAGATATCAACGATTCGGGAGTGTGCATCTCTCCCATCATCAGGATAATTTATAAAATGTTATAACCACAAATGAAACACTGGACATAACACAACTATAAACAAAGACAGAACACTATCAAAATTCGCATTACTGAACAAAAGACTATTTAAGTAAAGTAAATGCCAGGTCAGGAGATGGCGTGAGTATAGAAAATTGTGTCAAAGCAACGTAACTACTTAACTTGATTATCAAGATGTACTGATCTTTGCTTCTTAGTTCGACGGATTTCTATTTTAAGACCGGTTTCCAAGAGGAGCTCAACTGAAATCCAGCATCACGATTAAGCGTGCTCCTTTAAGAGAAAATCGCCAAAGCCTTCTTAATTCTCCTCTCCCAGTAAGTGTTGCATTTTGCCAAAATTATCGTCTCCCGAAAATTGGCTTTATAGTCGTTATCAAAACAATACTCTGCCAACCCAGACTTCTCAGGTTGCATTAAACGAATGCTCCGTTCATGTTCGATTATTCTAGTAGCGATGGTCCTTCCGGTTTATCCTATATACGCTGTCCCACATTCACAGGGAATGCGTTACACTCTCGGAACTTGGAAATCCAGTTTGTCTTTCACTGGTCTCAACAGATGTTTTATCTTCGGAGGTGGTTATGGATGGTCCTGATGTTGTATTTGGCAAGAATTCTGCCGATTCTGCCGGATAGATTGCTGGAAGATTAAGCATCTGTTAAGAGCAGTGAAAGACAAACTGGACTTCAATGTTCCGGGAGTGTACCGCATTCCCTGTGAATGTGGCACACCGTATATAGGACAAACCGGAAGGACCATCACTACTAGAATAATCGAACATGAACGGAGCATTCGTTTAATGGAACCTGAGAAGTCTGAGCTGGCAGAGCATTGTTTTGATAACGACTATAAAGCCAATTTTCGGGAGACGAGCATCTTGGCAAAATGCAACAATTACTGGGAGTGGAGAATTAAGGAGGCTTTGGCGATTTTCTCTTAAAGGAGCACGCTTAATCGTGATGCTGGGTTTCAGTTCAGCTCCTTTTGGAAACCGGCCTTAAAAATGTAAATCCGTCGAAGTAAGAAGCAAAGATCAATACAGCTTGATAATCGAGTTAAGTAGTTACGTTTCTTTGACACTATTTTCTATACTAACGCCATCTCCTGACCTGGCATTTAATTTAATGAAAACAGTCTTTTGTTCAGTAATGCGAATTTTGATAGTGTTTTGTCTTTGTTTATAGTTGTGTTATATCCAGTATTTCATTTGTGGTTATAACATTTTATAAATATCCTAATGATTGGAGAGATGTGCACTCCCGAAACGTTGATATCTAATCATCTTTTCACCTGGCTAGCATATTCATTGCCAGGAAAGCTTCAGATCTTATTTTACATCGAAGAGTGTTAATACCAAATTCACTCTAAATAACACGTTAAACAAAGTGCATAGTCTTTTGAGCTTATACCTCTAAAGTTGAATCGTGACATAAGATATAAATAACTGTAGGAAAACAAGGAGAGGATATAAAACTGTGTAAGGAAGTTTTTTGGTTCCATAAATGTTTGTTGAACCCTCAAAAGAAATCATCCTGTGTCTACAAGTGCTTCAAACGGTGAATTCGCTGACAACAGGAACTTGTTCTCTTGGTGATCATTGTTATTGACTTTGTTTGATTGTTCTGGTGCACTCACTCAATAGGCATAGGCCGAAGGGCAAGTAAACGTGTATCAAAGAAGAAACATCTCCCCAGTCGTACTGAGAATGTAGCAGTTGTCAAAGTTGGAAGCCCTTTGGGCATGAAAGTCAAAGCAACGTTCTGTACTATTGAAAAGACGAGAACAGAAGCCCCAGGAGGAAAATGAGATTCAATAGCTGCTTTATGTTGGTTTGAAGGTATGAGTATGGATGTCTTCCAACATCAAATGTAGCTGCAAATATCTAAGTGAAAACAGTCCGTCATATCCTGGTCCCACCAGACAAAAACTTTGCTTTATCTCTAGATGCAATGATATTTACCAACTTCTAAAGAAAGTGGGCAATGTACTTTATTAGAAGCGAAACTTTTTGAAGAGGAACTGCAATACTACCAAGGATATTTCATGCGGATTTCTTAGTAAACTTGTTGTAAAAGGTAACGTCAAACTGAAAACATTGATTGCTTAGGCGAGCTTTGTAGCTGTCGGTCGCTTTAAACAACTGAACCTACAAATAAAAGATAACTATCTTTTTCAAAACAATTGAACTAAGGATCAATCTTCGCCATTCCTATTTGACATTTCTGAAGCGATATATAAGCATGTTTACCAGTGATATGTTTCTTTTACTCATTTTTCCATGTGTTATTCTTGTAACCGAAGAGCTACAAAATATTACTCTGCGTTTGGCAACACAGTAGTCCTTGAGAAAACCACTTCAACGGCTGGCTAAATAGTCGGTCGATGGAAGAACTGCCATCAAACTGGCAGTAAGCTTTGCATAAGAGCTACTGAGAACTGTTGCGAAAATGTTTTGCAGCACCACACTCTAGACAACAGGAATTTGCATACGATCACTGGAACCGCTTCAATAAATTATGTACACACATCAGCGTATTTCCCAGGTTCGTGTAGCTCAGTTTCTCATGATTTTGAGTGTTAACATGTAGCAAGACAGAAATGAACGCACGGTTGTTGAACGTTGTAAATAGAGTTTAATTTGTCCAGTAGTATGCAAAATGTGGATGTTCTTTCTTTTTAGTTTCTCTATTATGTACGTAAAAGAAGGTTATTCCTCCATTTAGTTCATGTTATCCAAGAAAAGTTTTATCTGAAAATCCTGTAGGTCGAAGGGAATATGGGGACACCGTAGGCTTTAAGTGATAGTCAGATGTTTTAAAGCTGGTCGCTATAGTGGTGGCGTTAAATTCCGATGCGAATTGATTTGCTGAGTACAGATTATTTAAATAAAAATTATAAACCATTGACACTGTTGTATTTAATATTTTTTGAAATTTGTTAATGAATGTATTTTATTATAGAAGTATCTCACTTAATTTGTTTGTGTCCAAAGATGTAACTTCATATTTACTTTTTATGGCATAAAAGTCGGCATGCTTCTGTTCCGCCCTCTATAACTTTTTCTTATTGGAAGACAAATCCTGGATACTTTCAGATTTTCCATTAATTATTATCCATCATTCCCCTTTCAAGTCACTTTATTTTTATATTTAAGAAGTTCTGTCTTGTGACTCATGGTATGCCGGATAAATGGCACGTATTCTTGCTCAATGGAAGCAGTATACTGTGACTCTGTCACAGTATACTAAACGTCCGATTGCACCACTCAAAAATGTTCTTTATTTCCACCGTATTACAGTTGAACACTTGCCGATTACACAGAATTACGTAATGCAAACAATTACAATTCACCAGTTCGCCCGTTATAGTTCTACTTGCACTCGTAATTACGTACACTCCTCCGACGCACGTACGCAGTCCGTCCTCTCGCTGGGCGCTCCTCACAGCTGCTCACGAAGAACTAACTGTCCTCACGCATTACAGCCCTTTTTATAGGAATATCACTGTTGTATAGAAGTCTCTGGTTTCAGTGAATCACCGCGAAGGTTCCAGATGGCAGTGGAAGGGGAAGAGGCGGCCAGCGACAAGTGACATTTACCTAATCAACCCCTCAGTTAGTGACTGAGATTGATGCGTGGGTGTGGCCCGTATGCCTCTGGTACCTTCTCAGCTATCGTTGGTCTGGCGTTCCGGTAATTGGGTGACAATACCTCTGGCACTAGCGGGCTGCTTGTCGATGGGTCGTTCATCGGAACAGCTCTAGTAGTGGGAGGGGATTTCAAGCCACAAACTGTTATGGAAAGTATGCATCTTGTGACCTATCTCTTGCGGCTTTCTCCTTCACTTGTTTCATTTCTTCAGCTGAGTGGTAGTCACAGTAGAGCTCACGTAGATAGCAGCAGGAGATGATTCCCTTTGTTATATAACCCGTATGGTATTTTAGTTAAAACTATTACAGTCATTTTATATAAAACCGAAAATAGCTAAAACTTTTATATATAAAGGAAAGTTTAAGCTGGAACACATTCTTCCAAACTTTCGGGTCCATTCTTGGAAGATGCTGATCTTATATACCAAATTTAGTTTTTATCCCAGTTTTCCTTGTGATATTCACGGAGGCACTGACAGTCACACATACTGAAACCTCTCTGAAAAGTACTTTCTTTTGGGTTTCGCGGTGCAAGGGATTCAAAATATGTATACATGGCATTTTTGATTGAGGTACAGTGCTTCCTGCACTTACTACACGTACGCAATTAAGGAAGAAGGAATAATATATGTTTAGAGTGGATAAGAGTAGCTTTGGTTTCATATTTCAAAAATGTTAATTTGGCAAAATGTAAACCTTGTTGATGCGGTTTTACCTTCCCTAGAACTTACCGGCTCACAACTCGATGAAGAATGGCGTTAATACAGCTCGCCTTAATGTTATCTGATGCACATAGAGGAATAAGTCGGTAGCCTAATGATGTCCTTGAATCACGACAGTTTTATAACACTAATTATTTTGAAGTTCTATGGAATGATGCTGACAATTCGTCAAGGAATTTTTGCTGAACACATTTCAACAGCAGGCATTTGTCAAGAAGCCATAGCCGATTTTCCACTTTTTATCACCAATGGCAACGACTACCGGAGAGCTATTAAAGAGAAAGCGACCTTCAGCTATGGAATGAATTCGCGAAATGTTGTACAGCAGGACATGTGGTTTGATGAGATGAAAGTTGATATCCTCAGAGTACCTTTGGTTTGGCCCATGGCATTTGTTATGAAATAATTTATATAAGCGAAGAATAACTTTCTAGGTGTTATATTAAGGCGAGGCTACGCTGAAAATTTCAACTTCTAATTAATAAACCTGTCATAATGAAAATTTAGTCACATAATTAGAGTATCATTTTAAAGTTGCATGGAAATTTTCATGTTGTAGCACTAAACAGTTAATTAATTATTAATTACACTAGGGAACACGTTTTTTGTACCCGAAACAAAATAGGCTAATTCTTATGCAAAATGACTCGCTGATTCCAAAAATGCCTCTGAAAATGCTGTATAACGTAACGTTTTTGAGATATGAGGTATGATACCAACTCATATTGACTTAATTTAAAATAATAGCCATTGACTCTTCTAAATACAGCTTTAAGGCAGTGTTGCTTCATAATGGCAATTTACTACCTTCAATACCTTTACTTCATGCCATAGGAATGAAGGAGACATACGATTCCATGTCCATAATTTTAGATGCTATTAGTTATCAAAACCATGGCTGGGAAATTTGTAGTGACCTCAAGGTAGTTGCATTGCTAACGGGACTGTAGGGAGGTTTCACAAAATATTGCTGTTTTTGTGCTTATGGGACAGTAGGGCAACTGACAAGCATTTTATAGTGAAAGAATGGGGAAAAAGGGAAGACTATACCCCTGGAGCAAGCAGTGTTAAGTATGTGCCTCTAGTAGACCCAAACAAAGTTCTTCTCCCCACTTCACATAAAGCTCGGGTTAATGAAGAATTTTGTTAAATGTTGTTTGGACAAAAGTGGAAGTGTATTTGAGCATTTAAGACGTATATTTCCAAAAATAAGTGAATATAAATTGAAGGAAGGTATATTTGTTGTTCCTCAAATAAGACTACTTCTTAAAGACAGAGTTTTCGAATCAAAGCTTAAACGTGTTGAATTGGCAGCATGGAAATCATTTAAATCAGTGGTGGAAGGCTTCCTGGGCAATAACAAAGAAGCAAATTATGAAACTTTAGTCTCAGAACTATTAAGGAGCTACAAAGAAATGGGTTGCCGTATGTCACTTAAAATCCACTTTTTGCACTCTCGCCTTGATAGTTTCCCTACAAACCTAGGAGCTGTAGTAAGTGATGAGCAAGGTGAGCGTTTTCACCAGGACATTTTTGAGATGGAAAGACGTTACAGGGTATCGCTGGGATCCAGCCATGTTCGGAGACTATTGTTGGTTCCTCAAACGGTAGAGTCAATACAAAAAAAAAAAAAAAAAAAAAAAAAAAAAAAAAAATCAACAGTGAAACACTTCTGAGATAATTCAGGTATTGGTTTTCATCATTATCTTGTGTTTATTTATTTTAATAATAATTAATAATAATTATTGTTTTCAATGTTATTTGGCAATAAAATACCTATTATTTTCAATTAATCAAATATGAGTTATCACATCACATTTCCGTAAGTTTTCATAAAAAATTATGAATACCTAAAAAACGTTACGTGATACAGCATTTTGAGGGTCATTTTGGGAATCAGCAGATCAGTTTACATAAGAATTTTCCTATTTTGTTTCGGGTATATAAAAATAATTTTTGTTTGTTCCCCGGTGTTATTCATGTGAAAATATTGGAAAAATTAAAAATTTTCTACACGTCAAAAAATTTGAGCTTTTAAGTTGAATTTTTGTTTTTGGCTAGTGCAAAGCAATTTTAAAAGACCCACATGCTTATTTTTTAGAATATTCTTGTAGCCTTTGTTTCAAAATATTTTCTATGTGTTGTTAGCTCTCAAAATTTTGAAAATATTAACTTTTTTATTCCTTAACACTATATAATTTCCAAAACATAAAGGGGAATATGAAGTTTCTTGGACCTATTCGTAAGTTTCACCAAGTTAAATGAAAACTTTGACGCGTAAGCATTTTGTATACTGAAAAGTGTTAGACAAAAAGTTTCTCAGAAAATGAATTTAAAGTAATTGTTACTTTTAACGATTGTTAAAGGCATCTTTAAATTGTTACGTGATGGCCTAAAATGTTGCAAATAATAAAAATAGCATGCCATTTATAACCATAAATCCTAAGCTACCAAAAGATGCCAAAAAAGAAGAAAATTCCATGATTTTCAACATTTTCGGCAAATTTTCAGTGTAGCCTTGCTTTAAATGTGATAACATGAGCATCTCCAAATATCGTAAATGTTCTGTATTTTTAGCCCGCAATTGGTAGCGTGGTGGTACAACGTCTACCTCACGTTCAAGAGGTCCCGAGTTCGAATCTCGGTCAGGGTGAGTTACCTGGAAAAGGTTTTTCCGGGATTTTCCCTTATCCTGTAAGACCAATGCCGGGTAACTCTAAGCTCCATGGACCACGGACTCATTTAAACATCATTTCATCCATTTCATTGACCGTCCGATATGACAACGTTGGAGGATGTAAATTACAAAAACAACAACAAAAGTTTGTATTTACAAGTTAATCTATATGATGAATCCACGCAAATGGTAAAGCTAAACGTGCTTAGCATTTTAAGCAGTGTGATGAGTTGGAAAGTAAATTTAAGTATAATGTCGGGAGTTAAATCACAATGCTGCATTATATTTTTCAAGTCTTGTAGTATTTTATCACTGAGTTTTATTTTGCTTACTATATTTCAAATATGACAGCACAGTGACTGAATGGTTGTACCATTTACCTGTGACCAAGGTGGCCTGGATTCGATATCTGGGAGCCCCTTGGAGATTTGTGGTGGACAGACCGGTGATTGACCGGGTTTCCTCCGAGTACTGCGGTTTCGTCCACCATTCATTCCACCAATTTCTTCATCACCATATTTCCCTTCAACCAAACAAGGATGGAAAACAGAAAAAAAGGAACAAACTCCAAATGGTCTACGTAAATATTGTCTGCATATCTCCACCAGTGTTTACATAGTTGCGATATCCCTTTCGGGATTTACAAAGTGAAAATAAAACAATGAGAGGTGGCTACAAACGGTAAAAGGGTTTAAGTACGTGGGATGGACAGATTTGGTACCTAGTATTTCACTTATGGCGTTAATAATTTTTAATGTTCTCAATTTTCAAATATGCATACAGTTTTGTGCTTTCTCCACTTGCTTACTTCCATTTATTTATTTTTTGAACCATTGTGAGACATATTACTTTAATTATGCATCTTCCTCGGAAAAACTACAAGCTTGAGAACGAAATTTGTTAGAAAATCAAACAAACATAGGCTTTTAAGAACCACTGGTGGTTTTACTATTTTTCAAAATGTTCCCCTTTAATATAAATACACTTTTGTATTCTTTGAAATTGGTGCTTAAAGCAGTGATGCTCTTCTTCCGGAAACCAGTTTTTTATAAAGTTATACTACTTTGAAAGGGTAGAGCCAGATTGAAAATTCCAATGCCATAGCCGGGATTTTCACCACGGATCTTCTGGTCTCCGTCCAGCCGCTCTAACCATTTTAGCTACTATGGCCAACGTGCCAACATGACATTAAATTTTCCAACTGACTCGTGTTTCTCCCGGTAAACCACTAGGAGTTCTCATAAACACATGAGACAGCTACCTTTTTGGCGACTTACTATGCTGTAAGTACTTTTAGGCCCGGGCTTTATAGTTAACCACTATTAGGTACTGAAGTACTTCAAAATCGTGCCTTGAAAATAATCTACAATCTACCCTTTAGAACAAACACAAAAACACTCTACCATGTAACTAACATTTTACCATTACAACTAAATATAGAGTTGTCCTTGATAATATATCTCCACAAAATAAAAAATAATCTTCTAAAGTCCAATCTAACATTTGAAAGCTCCTCACATATATATAATACAAGAAATAAAGGAAACTTAACAAAACCAACAGTGAACACTTCTACTTATGGCCTGAACAGCTTAACCTCACACGTTATCAACTTATATAATGCACTGCCACTGGAACTGAAGGGCTGCAGGAACATAAAAGGTTTTAAAAGGAAAGTTGCTGAAAATTTACTGAAGGCATATATTGATAGCTGATAAAGTGTTACACATTTATAGCTGGTTTGAAAGCTAAACTGTTTAAAAATTAATATGGATTAATGTCCCATAGAATATGTAGCTTCTATTTTTTTTGTTAAGTTCTTTGTTACTATTATTTCTTGAGTTATAGTGAATGTCTGTATCTTTGTATGCTTCATATATGTTATTCTTGTACGGTAATTCATTCCTACTATAAAAATGTAATGTAAGTATTGTTAAGGGCTGTTTGCCATCATTTTATATATTTTTGTACTGTTCCCTAGCATGAGGTATGACTCTGGGAACCTTTTCAGATAACAATAAATAAAAAAAAATAATAAAAAATAAGATCCGTGGTTCAAATCCCGGCTAAGGCATTGAATTTTTCAATCTGGCTCTACCCTTTCATAGTGCATTCCTACACACGGCTAGTGTGAAAATAACAATTAATTTCCATTATACTACTTTGATGATGAAATACTGATTCCAGTTCATCTTTAGTTTTGCAAACAAAAACAAGTCCCGAAATTCTAGGTCATGGTTGTATGTTGGAGGGACTGTGGGCATCTAGATGCTAGTTGTGTCTTGCTATATACGGTCATTCAAAGATATTTTTCTTTTTGAGCTTTTTTCACTTTTAATACTGTGGCAGCAAAATGGCACATTTTTCAAAGTAAACTAAATGTAGAGTGGGATAGGTGAAATGGCAGAAAGTGTAAAAAGGAGCAGGGGGCCTCCATTAGGTGTATGGGGACCGAATTACTATTCAATGGTGGGCAACATGATAACATGATTGGATTTTCAGGATTTAGGAATATATGACATATTTTAGTATGGATTTTATAATTGTAATCTTGATTTTGTATTTCCATTTGTTGATGTAAAAGGAAATAAATTACTATACTTATTACAAAATAAACTACCAACCAACTCGTTCCCAGTGTTATGAATTCATTAGGTTTTTGTAGGCATTGGGCTAATTTATCTCATTCTTTTCAGAGTGGTAATAATAGATCAAAGATACGTCTTCAGTTAGATATTCTAAACTAAATTTTAAATGTCTCCTACAATTAGTTAAGTTTTCTGTATTAATAAATGTGTTGTTTTGGTTAGAATATAAAACTGTTTATACTTCACTCTAAGAGTATTCTCGTCCAACTAAATTTATAAGATATACGTTGATCTTCTTCTAACATTTGCTGAACAGCGGCAATATTTTCTTTAGCAACAGTAAAACTTGGCTGTCCCTTACGAAATTCATAGCTAAGAAAACATCAATACCTTTAAATTCACTATACCCATTAAAACTATTTGCCTTAGATGCGACTTCTTCGGCAAATGCATTTGTAGTCTGATGCTCGCATTCTTTAGGTGTTTGTAATAATTTAAACTTGTAAATATTTATATCCAGAAAAAATTTATAATATAGTTTATTTTTGACTTAACACAAAATCTTTAAATGGAGATAACAAACTGTTAGAGAAAGTTAAACAACCTCATCACAATGAACTGCAAAATGTTACAATCTATTTCGTTCCCAGCTTAATAAGCTGTTTATTGACAAGGTTCGTATTTATATTAAAACAATAACAATAACAATTAAAACAATAGAAATAAAAATAGGTGTATAAGATTGTTTCATTTAAACAAGCGATTAATTCTTTGCAGCCTAGAGCATTGAATCTTGCCGATAAAACGCGCATTAAATTAAACCCAATAAGAGGTTAGTTTCGAAAACGCTTCTAAGGAGATTCTGCTGATAGTAAATAAACGCTAAAGGAAACTTAAAGCTTCGATATGTTTCAGCCCACTCGATTGTACATTAGGCAGAAAACAGATGGATTACGTAACATACCACAAAGGAATCCAGAGTCTGTAATTTAGAAATTAAAAAATATATTTGGGTTAAATATCTAATTGCACCTGTCTTGTTTACCAACTACGATCACATGATGCTATTTGGAGTATCAGTTATGACACTTTTGAGGCGTACCTTGAAGCTGTATCATGGGTATGATCTCACTCCAGCGATTTTTGTATCTCCATCACCAAATATAGACGGGCTGGATGTTAACCTTTGTAAGGAAATTGCGCGAATCTTAAACATTTAAAACTGTATACTCATAAACTGTAAGAACTCTTGGAAGATAGCTTAAGTGTGGATGAAATTGCCGACAGTACCTACCTCTGTTTTCTCTTCACACTTGTAAAACTGTTTTTTCTTTTATCCTTTAAAATAGTAGTTCAAGATGGTTTATACTTTGACACAGTGTCTCAGAAAATATTTCCTTCAGAATCGGGTTATATGGAACATACCTCTACGCTATAACATGGGTATGATCTCACTCCAGCGATTTTTGTATCTCCCACACCAAATAAAGACGCACTGGATGTTTACCTTTAGAAGGAAATGCACGGATTTCAAGTTACAGTTATTTTCTGACAAGGGGCGAATGCATTTGGGTGTGGGACTGAAACAGGAATAGCTGAAACACACGAAGTGAGTTAAACCTTCATTTATACATGAGGGAAATGCCATCTAGATCACTGAACAGGATAAATTGACTAAGTAGAGGACTGTATGAGGGACAAACACGTTATTAAGTATTTATACGGCCAAAAGGTAGACAGGAGAGACCAAACTCTCTAGTCAGGACGCATACCTAGTCAAGTGTGCCAACCTCTAGACCGACTCACTTCATTACAACTACAGGAGGTAATTGTGATCATGTAATACAAACAAGTTGTGACTAAACGTGTGCGGATGGCAATATAATCGGAGCGAGTTTAAACAGTATCGTCAAGTAATATTGGATTAATAAGTTTTTAAGACTAAAGTATGGTAATCCCTTTAATACTTGCCTCATTTTAATATTTTTAGTACAACAGAACACTGCTAAACCTCTCTAAAGGTTGCAGATCATTTCAATTAACACAGTTTTGATATAATTCCCGGTGACCATCGTATGTAGCGAAGGGAATAAAATAACTAAATTCCAAATTCAAATCGGTGTTATTGATTTTCAGTGAGAAAGATAGGGTGATAAATAGTTGCAGTGAATAATTTTGTAACTAAACGACTATGTATGACATAAGAAGCATGAGCTAGTTAGGGTAAGGGCACATATTTTGGATACCATTTCTATTTTTGGGTATTCTACATGTTATAGTACATCAATAGACACGAAATTCTGTGACAAAGTCCTTTATTTATATTAGCTTACAGTCCCTTAGTCAAAAATGTCTTATAAACTAAGTTCACATAAGATACAATGAAAACCATTAAAGAGCATTTGGATTAGGTTACAAAAATGGTGCCTAATTTCGGATACGTCTGTGGAATGCGATAAGCCAGTTGATAGTGTCTTTTCATAAAGTTCCTGATACTTTTTTTCCAGCCATACCGCTACTCGTATCAAATGGATGCTTTACATTGTTGAGCAAAGCTAGCTGGAATGCCATTTGTCTTAATGTCTAAGTCCAAAATAGCAATAATTCATAACCGTAGAGTATGCAGCCAGTTCGGTTTCCAGCTTCTCATCAAGTGGGCACTTTTTTCCTAATTTTGTAGTCAACAAACTGTCAATATCTTTCTGTTTGTGGTTTACCATTTGGAAGCCTTTAAAAATCCCATTTGCTTCTGCTTGGCGGCCTTTACTGCTTCTCTCATTGCTTCTTCCGACCACCTCCTTCTGCGCCCTGGTGCCATCTGATGAACAAAATGTATTTTAGATCGGTAAATATTGTTCACTTCTAATTACGTATATCCAAAATTACGATGCCCTGTGATATCCGAAATTAAGAATTCCGCCATATTGGATAAATAACAGCTTGAAAAAAAAACAAGATATAAGTAATTTCAAATGTTAGTGCATATTAGAAAACTACCACATACTAACATATTACAGTCAGTAATTACGTGATTTAGGACCTTACCTTCAGCTCAAGAAATCGCTCTGAAAAGTGGTCTTCAACAGTCTGATCGTGAACAAAACAACTTACAAATGCTACTTCAGCTCATCAACTATTGAGGTTAACTCAACACATTGTCACTGGATTCGAGCATCGTCAACATACCCTAGCTATTTTCCTTGATGTAGCACAGGCATTTGATAAGGTATGGCATTCTGGCTTGCTGCTTAAACTCTATCGCAGTGGTCTCCCGGACTACTTAATCCACATTATTACCAGTTTTCTCACTGATCGCACTTTTGCGGTGCGCATTGAAGGCACTCTTTTAACTGAGCGTCGTATTACAGCAGGCGTTCCACAAGGTTCAATACTGGCACCAACGCTGTTTAGTATTTACACCTCTGATATTCCAGACATGGCTCCAACCTCAATTGCCCTGTATGCTGACGACACTGTTTTATTTTACGCTCACTCCGATCTACATTCTGCTGTACGAACCTTACAGCTCTCTCTTGATCGCCTCGTTCAATGGTGTCAAAATTGGTGCATCTGCCTTAATACCCAGAAAACTGAAGCCAAGATTTTTACTTTACGCCGCTATAATCCCCCTCCGCCTATACGCCTTCTGACTGATCATGTGCCGTGGCTCCCTTCACCTACACCAGTCAAGTACCTTGGAGTGTTACTGGACAGTCGGCTTACGTGGAAGCCTCATATTGACCGCACCATTACCCTGCCATCCGCTCGTCTTTCACAACTGCCTCCATTATTTCACAAATATACTTCATTTGCTTTAGAATCTTCACTGCTGCTATACAAATCTCTGGTTCGACCTCTTATTACTTATGCCTGCCAGGTCTGGGGGGGGCTGCCAGCACTTGTCACCTGAGGCGTCTACAGGTCATCCAGAGTCGATTCTTGCGAATCGCCACCAATGCTCCTTGGTTTGTCCGCAACCAGCAGCTGCATCACGAGCTGGGACTTCTTCCTCTCCACCATTTCATCCGACAGACTGCTCTACGCTTCTTCTACAATCTACGCCACGTCCCAGGAGCTGTGACGTATATCATCGGCGTCCGAAGTCGCCGGCCAACGCGACTGAAGCGACGACTACCACAGGACCTGCTTTACAGTGATGACACTTCCACTTCTGAATAATCTACTGTTTCAATTGATCTTTTCTATTCTTCTGTTCTACTATGTAAATTCTCACTATGGAAGTATGTATACCATTTTATTAGTTCAGTGCCACATTTATATTACTGCAATAACACATTTGTTTTAGTTCAGAGGAGGCACATTGTCCCACCTCTACAATGTTATTACTGTATAATTATTTTGTGTCTGTTCTCTCAGATCTGCAAAGCATATATTATTGCTGACCGATCTAATAAATATATTTAAAAATAAAAAAAAATGCTACTTCACCACAACTAACTGCATAATGGCCAGAGATTCACTGTGATCACCTGGTGCTTCCTCCTACTTGTTCACATCATTCCCGAAGGAATGCAGTAGCTCACGGAGCAGAAAATCTACCATCCGATATTAGGCAACTACACAAAATATGATGCCCTTAACCTATAGCTAACAATTTAAGAGTTGGTAATTTTTTGTTGCTGTAATTTTACGTCCTCCAACGTTAAGTCATATCGGATGGTGAATTAGATGGGTGAAATAATGTTCGAATGTGTCCAGGGTCCATGAAACTTAGAGCTACCCGATATTCATATTTAAGGATAAGGGAGAACCCCGGAAAAAACCTTATCCACGTAACTCACCCTCGGTTCGAACTCGGGAACTCTTGCATGTGAAGCAGACAGGCTACCATCTACGGTACCGAGACGGGCTTAAGGGTTGGGGATATGCAATTGTTGATAAGTCAGTGTAGCTAACACAATTAGACTACGTTGACATCAAGTTAACAATAAAACTAGTAGTACATTTCCCTAGAATCTCGGTATGTTCAGTCTTACTGTGTAAGACAATTCTGAAAACTTTACATTAGCTTTCATCAATTGAATATGAAATACAATAAGGAGGTAAAGTAAATAAAAATTAAAACTACTGTCGAAGAACTGTTAAAATACATTACTTTGTGCATGTATAGTATGTCGCTCTAGAATTATATTTATGTAAAGATTTTAGGAAGTCACGGAGATAGAATAAGTTATTTAAAGTTGGCAACAATTAAGTGGGGAAGTTGGTGGGGGAGTTATGTTATAGACGATACTTGAGTAATAATAGAACACATTTTATAAAATTCGTGCCCTTTTCTTTACGTTTTATAATACTGCAGAAATACTTCGCTTAATAGAGTATCAGCAGCCCGAGTGACTAAAGATTGGGATTGTGCATTATTCATAATTACAGTGAGAGAATTCTCCCATCCGCGTTTCTATGACTCACAGCAGCTAATTCTTGTCATTATTATTTGGGGACAGCATTGATACTTTATAGTTAGGAGAATAAATACTTCGACAGCTACCATTTCTACTGCTGAGATTTAAAAACATAACTTGCTTCAAGGATATCATTATTAGTGTCTGTAAAATTCATCAGCCAGTTAAATGTGTTTCAAATGCTGTCATCCAAATCATGCATATGCAGGAAAGGTATTTGCACTTCCCACTGGAGCAACTAATAACAGATTCGACAATGACGTCAAAGCTGGTTCTCGGAGTTGATAACAATGACTAACGAAAAATTACTGCTGAATATATCATCAAAATATGTGATACAGTATTCAAAAATAATTTTTTAAAATTGATAAGTTGTTTCTTAATTTTCTTTTCGCAAAGTTTATGAGTAACTACAGGGTGTTTCAAAACGTAATCAAACGAACATATGGAAGTAGTTGCTCAGCTGCTATATGACACAAATAAATAGTTTCTACTGCCAACATAGCCGCATAAAAATACTGCAGAATGAGTGTGGATTAGGCAGTGACAGGAACAACGACACGTGCCTCACGCTGTCGGAGTTCGCAGGTAAAGGTCACACATCGTGCCTCGTGCTGTAACTGTTTGTAAACATACCGGCATAATCCGCAGTAGCTTGCTACCATTAAGAATTTCTTTAGCTTATGAAACCGCAATAAAGAAGCTATTGCTTATGATGGCAAATAAGCAGATGGACATATGCAACTTATACCTTTTAGAGGGAAGTTAATGTTAGTAAGTTTGGGGATGGAAGCATTAAACGATAAACAGAACAAAAAATATCAAAGAATTGTAGATAAATTAACTAAAACTGTCGCGTGTTAGGTAATACTAAATAAAGCATTTGTAATTGAAAAAGTAAGCTGTTGATATTTACAGTAAGTGGCTGAAAGTATTGTACAATTAATATCATAACAAAATGCTCTGAAGTTAAACAAATAAATATTATCATTGATGTAACTACTTTTACAATTCGTAATTTTAATGAAATTAAATTAAACGCTTTCGTTGAACTCCCTTCAGCTATTCCTTCCATTAAAATACATATCGGTCATTTCGGCGTTCGTATAGCGCTCCATATTGCTTGGATTTGCTATCTAAGTACACGCAAAATTCTACCTATTAGGACGGAATGTGTAGTTTTACACTGAAGAGCAACTGTCCGAGTTATTAGTCGACTTTTTCAACAATAACTGACCTTTGACCCATTACCTGAAAGATAGGCTAGGGCTACTGATAAAGAGCAAGGAGTAATGCTTTTGTTTCAGTGGCTGGTGGGTCCCAATAACAACTTTCGAGATTCGCACACAATTGGTTCCTGCGCTGCCTAATCACAAAATCATGTAATATTTAACGATGCATAAAATTATATTTAACAGAACTTCGAAGCTGCAACACCGAAATTCGGACTAGTTAAGTTATAAACTACGAAACGGGTATAATCGTTCGGTGTCTATTGAAACACCCTGTATAACTTAACACTACTTTATAATCAATAGGTATATACGTTGGTGTTGATTAACTACTTTTTTTAAAACGATGCAAGGCAAACATCTTTGCTATATTTTCCGTTATTACTTGTATATGAACTTCTAGTCTTTCTTAACAGCAATATTTTGTATGACTTGTCCATTTTGTTTTATCACCGATTGTTTGAGGTAACTTTTCAGCGCTGATTATTGTAGCCTTCTTCCTGTCCTCTTAAATACAAATAAATCACAAAACAAACACCATTTGTAAAACAAGAGGAGGCCTTCGTATGAATGTGTGTGCAAGCATTTAACACTCGTTGTAAAGGCATAGTATTTCTTACTAGATTAGATTATATTTTTACTGTGCATATTCCAGAATTTTACAATTTACAACTTTTGGATACATAAATTTGTCTTTATCTTGTTGCTACCTTGGCTTACATGACACCTGGTCTTCTCTGCCAGGTAGCTCTTAACTTCCAAGTCTCCTTGTTACTTAATTAGTCCCTTTCTAGCCCCTCCTATTCCTTTCTTATATTCTTTACATATCTTGTCCATTTTTCTTTTACTTTCTGAGAGAACATTTTACCTTCTTTTCCTGCTTTCCCGTCCTTTTCCCGCTACTACTTTCTTCTCTACTTTCTCTCATTTTTCCTCTCAAAGCTTTTCTCTGCACATTGCAACCTCCTCGTATTCTCTTACATAGTGTTCTATGCTTTCTTTTCCCCCCACACAATTCACAAGTTCCCTTTTCGCTACATCTTATCCCTCTTAGAAGTATTGTTCCTGTTCTCATCCGAGCTAGCCCTTCTTTCTCTCTCTGTTGCCTATTGCAGTAATCTACATATGCTTCTCGTACCCAATTTCTTTGTATTTGCTTGTAAAATTGAAATTATTTCATATTTTCTAGACTTCTCTATATTTCCTTTCTTTCTATATCCTGTATTCTGCATTTTACCAGTTTACCCACATCGCTTGCATTATTTTCTTCTAATCTCCATATATCTCCCATTCTTATTTTTTCCATAATTCCTATCTCTGCCCATCAACTATTTGAGTTCACTAATCTTAGAAGCGAGAAAAAATCGTATACAGTGTCAAAATAACCATATTAAACTAAGTTTGGTGCAAAAGACCACTGGCAATTGTGATATTACCAGCGTAAGTTTGACCCTCTCCTAAGTTTTCCTTCACTCTTTCTTTACTATTTTTTATCTCCTTTATTTAAATGAATATTTACTGTATTTGTTTTGGCACACTTAAACTGTGACGTATCTAAGATTTTCAGAAAACAACAATCCAATGCTGCTTTTCCGGAGTCCTTGCTTATACCACTGTTTCCGACCGACAAAATATTTCCAAAACCTAATATAGCACACTAAGGTCTATTATTGGGAATCAGAAGGTGATGTTACAAAGTTACCATTAGTAGATCTGCATGTTCAGAGCAGAAGATTCCACTGCAATTACTTCTCTTCCTGTTCTTGAAGATATGCTGGAACCACATGCAATTAAAAGCAGCTATTTCAAACCGAGTCACGCAACATATTTTCTGCGTTCTCTATCTCGCCGCACCTGCTGTGCAACTGCACGAAACCCTCGCAGCCTCAATGTTTGGTTGCAACAAATTATGCATCAGAAGAAACCATTAGCAGCTGAATAATGCACATCAGTGGGGTCGAGAAGTGTCTGCCATTTGTATCTGCTTTACATGCCTGCTCTCTCATAAATACTTTATCGTCTGTTTCAACGACTTTATCTTCAGGCAAACGATCCAAAGTGGCACAAGTACAAAACAGTCCTAATTATTTGGAAGCATTTAAGTATGTGCTAAATTACTGTTAATTACCAACAATTAACAACACTCATGGTTTCAAATATATAACAAACGTATATAATGGGTTACATTCACAGGCGTTTCTCCACATCTTCTCCATATACTCCCAAGAATATCTTCAAAATACGGAAAGTTCTGCATTTGTTGAGGACCTGGATTTTCCAAAACGTACTGCTCAAATAGCCAATCGTAGTTCTTCTTTTTTTCCTAACTCTTGGCCATCAAAGACAGTAGAATGTCAAAAGATATACAGCGCCCAGCTCTTCAAATATTTAACCACTCTTTAAGGATTCTCATCTGTCAGAAATCTTAAGTCTACAATTTTACTTTTGATTGACGTGAAAGTTTAAGAAAATTATTACAGCATTAACAATAGTTCACACACCAATTTTCAGATTTTTGTGCAAAATAATTGCTGTATTATTATGTTCATTATTTATTGAAATTTAATTAAACGGTATTTATTTATAAATACATTATTAATACGTTTATATGAAATTTAATCTAGCACTTCCTTTAGATAAAAATATTATTTAATTCTCACTTTACTAATTTTTAATATTTGCTTGTGAAGCATGATCTTTCTTTTTTAATTGCACAAACACTGCTGACATTACAAAACAGTCATCGCATCAATTTCCCTGCTACTGTTTTTACTCTGGCATAAAATTTTTCGAGATACTATTTTGAAAACTGCATCGTGTAGCAATGTATATTTTGAAAAGTTCTGAAAATTACAAACACTATAAAATTACCAAAATAGGCGATATAAATCATCACGCCCACTTACAGTCAGTCATTTAAATAGTCACGTGACACAGTTTATAGGGCCGCACGGTAATACAATAATAGGCAAGTGAAGTACAGAGATTACCCTATTTAATTAAGGGGTGAAAACGTCATTTGTTCAAGCCCTTCTTGGGAAGGAAGCCTGGTGAAAACACGATTAGAAATCGACGTTTCGGTAGCGTAGATGGTAGCGTGTCTGCCTCACGTTCAAGAGGTCCCTATTTCGAATCTCGGTCAGGGTGAGTTACCTTGATAACCTTTTTCCGGGGTTTTCCCTTATCCTTCAAGGCGAATTTCGGGTAACTGTAAGCTTCATGGACCCTGGACTCATTTGAGCATCATTTCACCCAATTCATTCACAGTCCGATATGACTTATCGTCGGAGGACGTAAATTACACAAAAAAAAACTTGTCATCAGGATAATTATTAAATGTTATAACCACAAATGAATCACTGGATATAATGGATTTTAATTTTAAGGCCTGTTTCCGTTGACTTAAGGAGCGCACATATATACAGCTTGATCTTCAGGTTAAGTAGTTACGTTTCTTTGACCCATTTAATTTCTATACTCTCGCCATCTCCTGACCTCTCATTTAAGGGGGGACGTACGAGAAAATGTTCAAAAAATATAACTTTTTTATGTTTTGTAAAATAATATATAGTGTTAGCTATCAAACACCAAAATATTATGACTGTACGTGGTCTGTATGTACCTTTAAAAAATTAAATGCCTTAGTGTTGCATAGTAGCATAGTAGCAACACATAGTCTGCCATCAGCTGTCTTGGAATCTATTAAGCCCACCTACGAATTCTTAGCACACCCATACTTGCAGCACATCCAGACACCCAGATCTAAAAAATATGTCTCTATAGAGAGACACAAAACTCAAATAAAAACCTCAACAGTTTGATATGTAAAAGGTGTCTCAAAACATCATTTGTGTCTTCCAATGTGGTGAAAATTGCTACATTTAATGCTGCAATAGTGTTTAATGATGGGAATGTTGGCAGAAAGAAGGTTATGCATCCGTTAGGGTATCAACCTGGTGTGTTTATGGAAACAATTTTGCAGAGTATCGAAAAATTCGCATCACTGGTGCAGAAAGAGCTATGAAATTAATGCAGAAAGAAGCAAGACAGAAGAGGAATTTAAAAAGAAAGGCTGAAGAAGACCAGAATGAGGATACAGACTATGGATGTGGGAAGTTCTGACTTAAAATTAAAAGGCAAATTGAATAATATTTATTGTATTTTAATTGCCTTTCCCCGTAACTTGCATTTTCTACAACTTCAATCCATTTTTCTCTCAAACTACTTCATCTACAGTGATGCAATTTAGCACAGAGCTTTCTTATGCCACAGTGAACATTTTGTTGGTTCTAGAATTTAAGATTAAGCTGCAGATGGAATGTGATGATACAAAATATATGAAATTATTTTAATTTTTAAAGGATGCATATGATTAACATTTATTTTAAATTATATACAGCTTCAATAAGAAATCTAAATACAACAAATTAATTTTTAGTGCGTTTTAAAATAACATACGAAATTTCAGAAAGATAGCATAGGTGAGATTTGAAAAAAATTGGGCTTAAGTTTGTAAATACCTCTGCATATAGAAAAAAATATGTAGCATTAGTTATAAACAATGGAAAATTATGAAAAACATTGTGCATATTAACTGTATCATCTTAAATGAGTATACTAAGTTTCACTTCTCTAACTTGAAAACTTTGGATGTTATGGCTATTTATGTAAGACCCTGAATATTTGCATACGTCCCCCCTTAATTTACTGAAAACAGTCTTTTGTTCAGTAATGCGAATATTGAGAGTGTTCTGTCTTTGTTTATGTTTGTGTTATATCCAGTATTTCATTTGTGGTTATAACATTTAAAAAACATCCGGATGATGGGAGAGATGTACACTCCAGAAAGGTCGATTTGTAATCGTCTTTTCACGTGCCTTGCTTCCTGAGAAGAAGTTGAACATATTCGTCGCCAGGAAAGCTTCAGGTTTTATTCAACTTCGTATTTTTATGCGCTTTTTGACATATTTTCATCACAGATAGGTTTCTAGGAATTTTCTATTGACTTTTGCATATAATAAGATTAAAAGTAAGTTATATATATATATATATATATATATATATATATATATATATATATATATGTCGCATGAAGACAAGCAAGTAGCAGTGTACACTGACAGTAGAGTAACGCTTTCACTACTAAATAACAATAAAAGACACAAATTAATAATAGAAAGTATCCTTAAAACACTTAGGAGTTTGGAACAAAACCAACTAGCGGATAAAATGGCAAAAGAAGCAGCTGAAGACATAGAAAAAGAAATCATATACAACAGAATTCCAAAAACCTCAGTTAAAACAATGTTAAATGACATAGGATTACAGAAGTGGCAAGAAAGATGTAACAATACCACAAAAGGTGCATTAACTGTCATACTTTCCATCTGTCAAAGACAGGCTCAAAATAAATCTCTGCCTAACCCCAGAATTTAGAGCAATGGTCTCAAGAGATGGTTATACAAAATCATACCTTCACCTATTTCACATCATTGATGACCCAACATGCCCATACAACGGAGGAGAGCAAACAGTGAATCATATCATCTACCAATGCCCAGACACCGAACAACAGAGAACGTAGCTAATAAACGAAACAAGAATGAAGGGAGACGTTTGGCCAGTAACAACCAACAACTCATAACAAGACATTCTCAAGCATTTCAGCTGTTCATTCGGAGTATTAACAAGCGTCTTTGTAATAACTATAAGAAACATTAGTGCAAGCACACCGAGCTCAAGAATGAGTGGAATTGATTCAATAAACCATTGTAGATATTATATTCGCCATCATTATAAATTTTAATTGGGACAAAAGTAAAATATGTAAAATTGTAGCATTGTAAGATAATGTAATTTAAAGCATGTAGTATTACTCAGAAAATGGGGCATGCTGATTAATGACAATAAAATATATATAGGAGGGTGGGAAAAAAGTAATGACTCCTATTTTTCCCCTTAAATAAGTAAGTTATATGAAAACTTTGAATTTGGCGCAATTCCTCAAACCTTCTCCAATCCCTTGCAGTAGTAACTTCCTAAGTCAACAGGTGGCAGCACTGCATCTTCTCGCAAAATGGCTGACATCGACATTCGTATTAGACAGCATTCTGTGATTGAATTTTTGACTGCGGAAGGTGAAACGCCAATTCGCATACACGAAAGGCTAAAAAATGTGTATGGTGATGCACCGGTGGATATCAGCACTGTTAGACGATGGGCTCGTCGCTGTAACGAAGCTGAAGGGCAAACATCATTGGCAGATGAAAAGCAAAGCGGCAGGCCAGTGACTGCAGTGACTCCATGAAACATTCAGCGAGTCGATGACATCATTCGTGGTGATCGCCGGGTAACAACATGTGAATTGTGTCGCATTACCTTCCTCAGTAAAGTCAGTGTGATGACGATTATTCAACAACTGGGCTACTCAAAAGTTTGTTCAGGTTGGGTACCAAGAAAGTTAACCGCCCAAAACAAAGAAACAAGGAAAACAATAGCCTCCGAGCACTTGTAGCGCTTCAATTTGGATGGAGAAGAGTTTCTGGAAAAATTTTTACTGGAGACGAAACGTGGGTTCATTTTTTTGAACCTGAGTCAAAGACGCAGTCAATGAAATGGCATCACACAACGTCACATAAAAAAACACTCAGCGGCCGGCAGGGAAAGTTATGGCGACAGTGTTTTGGGATGCAGAGGATGTGCTTATGATTGAATTTTTGGAGCAGGGATGCACAATAAATACTGTCCAATACGTCAGTACGTCTTCGGACGGGGTTGAGCGAAGCCATTAATTCTCCCGGGTACTAGCCTGCAAAGCTAGTAGAAGGTGTGCTAGATCACCAGGCGGCCCCACCGAGGTTTTTCGGTAGTCTTCACCTTGAGTGTTAACGCGCTTAAGTGGCGTATCCACTTCCATCCCGTCTTGAGTCCATAGTACCAGATGGGGGGGCTTGTTAGTCTCTAGGTCTTGTCCCATGGAAAGCCTGACGGAGGACGCCGAGCGCCCTTTGGGACAGCTCGGATACTCCCTGGTCGAAGGAGGCCCGGGTCCAGTTCCTACGGGTTCAGGACTAATGGGAGTAGAACCTCTGGGCTAAACTGTCCAATACGTCAGAACTCTCAAAAAGCAGAAAGCACGTCCTTTCCGAGTTCGCCCAACAAAAAAACTATGGCGGATGTTCTTCTTTTGCATGACAATGCAAGAACACACACCAGCCGTTACACCACTGCAGAAATTGAGACATTGGGATGGCAAGTCTTACTCACCCCCATACAGCCCTGACCCGGCACCATCAGACTTCCATCTGTTCGGGCCACTAAAGGAAGCTCATCGTGGGATTCATTTTGGAGATGAGGAGGCTGTGAAAACGTCCGTGCGTCAATGGCTTAGGAAGCAAGACAGTGTGTTTTACCACACTGGAATACATGCCCTAGTTAAAAGGTAGACCAAAACTGTTTAAAAGTACGGAGATTATATTAATTAGTGCCAAACTAATCGTCAATGTTGTAGTTTTCAAGCTACGTAAATTGCATTCAATTTTCTTGGCAATTAAAAGAGAGAAAAAAATAGGTGGCCTTACTTTTTGACCCAACCTCGTGTATATATATATATATATATATATATATATATATATATATATATATATATATATATATATATCGATTGCCATGAAATAAACATAAGAATACCTTATCCTCGTATTCAAAAGATGATAAAATGGGTAGACATGATAAATTTATATCCTTACTTTGTACAGTCGCTAACCAAACTTCCTACACCTCTGTTATTAGAAATTTGAACCAGATGGCCTACTTTACAATGATTACCATTGTTAATTGATATTACGGGAACTGCTGTGTTAAATTACATATGTATTGATCAGTAAGTAAATGCATGCATTAACAGTCTTTGTTTAGCTGTGGGTTCATTGGCTGTTTATATGTCCGTACGTGCAAATTGGCACTGAATTTCAGTTCACACGGTTGTGATACAATTAACACTGTAAACTTTATTTAAAAACAATTTGCATTTTGAGTACACTATGTTGCGCGTTTTCTTGCTAAATAAATGCTAGCTATTAACGTTGTAAGCGTATAGTGTGAGAGTGTCCGTTGACAAAGTTAACAATAAACATTACAGGTGATAATTATGTAAAATTAGTATTGCTCTTGATTTGGAAACCATCTCTGACACTTAATGCTTGAATGTACCTATTCAGGGTTGTTTTTGGCGGTTTATCATAGATGGAGTAACTATAGCCACTAGCTTTTGGTGTAAAATATGAAGATATCAACAGTGAAGCAAACAAATATATACCAATGGAATAATCTGTAACTTAAAACTTCACTTATGTTATCAGAAACTTTAATAAATTAAACTTTGGTATTTATAAGAAGTCGACTCATATTGATAATTACATAAAAAATAAATGTTTTAACTGTTCTTCACATAAATTTTATGTTTTCAATTATTTGATTTATAGATTAATAAATGTACACCTGAATAAAGATGAAATTAATAAATAATATAAACATATTATTAATACTGCTTTAATTAATGGTTTTAATAAATACTATATAAATAAAAAATTGAAAAATTCAAATATCAAAAAGTTGTTACTGATATTTCTACCCTTAAAAATAAAAGAAAATTTTAATTTATAAAAAATTACTTACCACCCCTGGGTTAATAAGCATTTTCAATAAATTTTTAGCGTTTGCTATAACTTTAGTTCCTTAAAATAAATATAGTATTGTGGCAACCCTGTATGGGTTGTCAGACCTGGCGCCACTGGCTGATCTTTGTTCGTTGGTTGCGCTGGAGAGGGGGTTGGCTTCCTCTTCGGCAGACGAGCGGCCGCCACCAGCGCGAGAGGATGTGTTTGTAGCAACCCTCCGGAACACAAGCCTCATTGAATGTAAGTTGTCTGGAATTATTAAACCTCTTTTTAAAATGCATTTGTGAGTTTTCCTTCGCTGGACCTTTCACCACCATGCAGGTAAGCTAGTTATCAGTAAAATAACATGTCCACCCTACCGCGTGGTGTAACTAGTGTTTGTTGAGATGGTTTAGCTCTACCGCTACGGATTCCCCCCCTCAAAGCTAATAAATATTAAATCTATTCTAATGTAGGGTGTGACATATTGGTGGAGACGCGGGTAAGATCTCAAAATTTTTTTTTTCTCCTTGCTTTAGTCCGGTTTTTATGAAAAAAATTTGAATGTATACGGTGGTGAAAGATGGAGGAAACATGGCCGACCGCGTGGTGTTCAATTAGTTAGAAATTCTAATCTGGTCATCGTCTCGTAATCCTTTAACTTTTGGTCTGTTTTTTATTTGATTTCTTCAATAGTAAACTTATTTCATAATATTGTGCTAAAATTTTTTTTATAACTACATGGAAATTGATAATGGACACCACGTGGTCACGTGTTGATTTTCAAGGGACGCTGTGTGAGTTTTGGCAGTAAAATTCAAAGTAAATAGTTTCTTTTTTTGGTGTTTTTGTGAAGTATGCACTTCATTTTTGTGTTCATTCCAGTTGGTAATTCTGCTTATTTTATTCTGGTGTCCAGTGTTACTTAAAAGTAAGTCAAAATGCCTAAGAAAACGCGGCAATCATCCAATGTGCCAGTTACAATGGACTCACATGATGTAATAGCTTCGACTTCTGCTTTAGCTAATCAAAGTGCACATGTACCTAGTAATTTAGAAGTATCCATGGCACCTAATGTTAATCAGACTCAGACAATGCAAGTTTCTCGGCCTTTTATTGATCCACCCTGTTTTGACAGGATAGCACTGATATCTCCTTCAGAATTTTTGAGAAAATTTAACTTAGTTTCTACAGCAAATGGTTGGTCAGATGTACAAAAGTTGAAGTTTTTCCCATGTTACTTGCGAGACACAGCAGCACTGTGGTACCGAACTTTTTGCCATAGACACCCTGAGCATGATTGGCATTTTCTAACTCAACAGTTTTTGGCAGCTTTTCAAATGTCCAATCAAGATGAATTGTTGGAAATTAAACTTAGGCAGAGGGTACAATTAGAAAATGAACCTGTATTAGATTACATTTATGATGTATTATCCTTGTGTGACCAAGTAAACGCTGCAATGACACAAATGGAGCAGGTAAAAAACTTAGTGAAAGGATTGAAACCTCAGTATGTGCAAGCTTTGCTCCCATTGAATCCACAAACAGTTGAGGAGGTTTTACAAATTATTAAAAGCGTTGATAAAGCTAATTTTTATGTGCAACATAGACAACATTTAGTACAAGCACAAACATCAACTTACACTTCTCCACCTGTGTCATCTGCACCTGTTTTATCACGGTTTGAAAGTGTAAATCACTCTGAACCAGTTATTAATGTTGTTTCCACATTGAGTGAACAGGTCACTAAACTTGCTACCCAAATGCAACAGCTTCAGTCTCAATTCACTGCTGCTGCATCTACTGTGCAGCCACCTCCACTTAAGCCTCCAAGACATCATGAAAAGAGACAGCAGGCACCTATTGTGTGTTACAATTGCAACAAGCGTGGTCATATGGCACGTAATTGCTGGACTTCACCATCTGCTTCAAAAAACTCGAGAGGCCCAGCCTCCAACGACATAACCTAGAGGTACCCAAAGTAAGTTCACCTGTGTCTAATGTTGTTTCTCTTCCAGGTCAAATTTTGCAAATTTTGGGGTCCATTGGGGAGTCAAAACTTCCAATTTTGTTGGATACAGGAAGTGCAGTTAGCACTGTGAATGCAGCTCATATCAATGACATTTCTAAAATGAAATCTGTCGAGATTTTGCTTAAAACAGCTGGTAACAAGTTATTAGATGCGCCTTATCAAACAAATTTGAAATTTCAAATTAATGACCTTGTTTTTCAGGAAGATGTGTTAGTAGTAAAAGACTTGGCACATAATCTCATTTTGGGTAATGACTTTCTAACTTCACATAAAGTTACCATTTATTATTCTTGTGCAGAAGTTAAGATTCAAACTCATGAGGGAGAAATGGTACACATTCCTTTTGAAACAACATGTGGTGGTCCCTTAACAGATATTGCTGTGATTCCATTGAACGATGAGGTACAGATAGTTAATAAAGTTTCTGTTGTAAAAGATGTTAAATTGCCACCGCTTACTACTTGTTTTGTGGCAGTGCAGCCTTCAGCTGATATTACAAATGAGGTTATGTTCGAGCCTTCTACCAGTATTATGCATAAGAAGAATATTTCTATTCCACCTGTAGTTTGCAAATCTTCAAAGGACTTTGTGATACCAGTACATAATAATTCAGCTGTTCCTCAAACACTTTTTGCTAAAACTGTATTAGCTAATGCTCATGAAGTTGCATTTGTTCAAAGTAACTCAGTTTCACCTAAGGATGTTACTCCATTGAACGCTCCAAAGTTTGAATTTAATGTTAATACCAACTTAACTGAAGCTCAAAAGTCAGATCTTCATAATCTGTTGTTAAAATATGAACATGTTTTTGCCACTTCATTGCAAGATTTAGGCTCAACTAATGTAGCGGAATTTAAAATAGAGGTAAAGGATGAAAAACCTATTAAGCAACGACCCTATAGGGTAGCTCATAAGCAGAAAGAGATTATTTCCCAACAAGTAGAGGAAATGAAAAATGCTGGTATTATTAGAGATTCTCAGTCACCTTGGTCATCAGCTGTGGTGTTGGTAAAGAAAAAAGATGGCTCTATGCGGTTTTGTGTAGATTATCGTCAACTGAATAAGGTTACAGTAAACTCAGCCTTTCCCTTGCCTCTTATTGATGACCTCCTTAGTTACCTTGGAGAAGCTAAATGGTTTGCTTCCTTAGATTTGTTGTCAGCATACTTTCAAATTCCTTTAGAGGAGAATAGTAAAAAGTATACCTCATTTGTTACTCATGAAGGGCAGTATGAATTTGAACGTTTGTCTTTTGGGCTTGCTAATGCACCAAGATTTTTCAGTTTTGTTGCTGAGAAATTGTTAGGAGACTTGAAATTTAAGAAAGCTTTAGCATATTTGGACGATATTGTTGTTTTTGCCAAAACTTTTGAACAATTATTAGAACACTTAGAAGCTGTTTTTCAACGTTTGGAAATGCATAATTTTAAACTGAAACCTGGGAAATGTTTCTTTGCTATGGAAAAGATAAAGTTATGGGTTTTGAATTATCTAAAGATGGAATTTCCCCAGATTCTGAGAAAGTTACAGTGATCAAAGAACTACCACGCCCAAAGAATGTTAGAGACGTGAGAAAAGTTTTGGGTTTGTTCAATTTCTACAGGAAATTTATTAAGAATTACTCTTACATTGCCCATCCATTGATTCAGCTGACCAAGAAAAGTCAAAGTTTTATTTGGGGCCCGGATCAGCAAACAGCATTCCAGCAGTTAAAGAACTCTCTTGTTTCTGCTCCTGTGTTGGCTCATTATAATCCTGGAGCCTATACAGAATTACACACTGATGCTAGTGGTCTAGGAATAGGATGTGTTTTACTACAGAAAGTAAATGATAATCTTAGACCTATTGCATATGCTTCTAGAACTTTGTCAAAATGTGAAAGAAATTACAGTGTACCAGAGTTAGAGCTTTTGGCAATCGTTTTTGGTTTAACACATTTCAGGACTTTTGTGTATGGCTATAAAGTGCATGTTATTTCAGACCATCACTCCCTTTGCTATCTGAACAATTTAAAGGATTTGACAGGCCGGTTGGCTCGATGGAGTCTAAAGTTACAGGAATTTGATTATGATATATGTTATAAATCTGGTAAGAAACATAATGACGCAGATGTTTTGTCAAGGTTCCCTGTGTTACAGCCTGAAGAGCATCAAATTGAACAACTTGATGAGCTAATTACCTGTTTGCTATCACCAGTTGAGGTTGCTCAGAAACAAAATGATGATCCAGTTCTGACTCCAATTATTAATGCCCTTAAGGATCCTGAATCTGCTCCTGCTAAGGTTCAACGTCAAGCTTCTACCTATATTTTGAAAAGTGATGTCTTGTACAGGAAAAATTCGGGTTCTACTGGTCCCTTGCATTTACTAGTCATTCCTGAGGTGTTAAAGCATGAAATTTTGTCCTCATGTCATGATGATCCACTATCTGGTCATTTAGGTTTTTCTAAAACTTTTAGTAAGATTAATTCAAGATACTACTGGATAGGTATGAAAAAAGATATTGAGCATTTTGTGAAAACTTGTCCAAGTTGTCAGTCTAGGAAGGCACCTAAGAATCAAAAACCTGCTGGTCTTTTGCAGCCTATTCCAGTTAACTTTATTGGAGAACGTTGGGGAATAGATTTGTTAGGCCCTTTGCCTCGTTCTACGTCGGGTCATAAGTATATCATAGTTGCTACAGAATATGCTTCTAGGTGGGTTGAAGCTGCCCCTCTCTCTTTGGCTACCATTCCCCAGGTTACTAAGTTCATCTTACATCAGATTATTTGCAGGCATGGGGCCCCTGCCATGTTACTGTCTGATCGTGGTAGTGTCTTTCTGAGTGAAGTAACCCAGGAACTCTTGAAAGCTTTGTCAGTTTCCCCTCATTTTACTAGTTCATACCACCCTGCATGCAACGGCCTTACTGAACGATTTAACCAGACTTTACTAAATTGTCTTAGTCATTTTGTGGATTCAAATCAGCGCAATTGGTCTAATGTTTTACCATATGTGATTTTTTCATACAATTCTTCTGTTCAGGAAACTACAAAATTTTCACCATTCTATTTGATATATGGTCGTGAACCTTCCTTACCAAATCAGGTGCAACTTCAGGCCACTTCAAATGATTTATTTGTTCGGCAAACTTTGGAAGAGATTCAGAAAGCTCGTGAAGTAGCCATCCATAATATTAATCAGCAACAGATTAAACAGAAAGAAAGATATGATGCTAAGCATAGAGATACTCATTTTGCAGTAGGTCAGCTTGTTAAGATTTTTACTCCAATTAGGAAAAAGGGAAAATGTACCAAATTGCTTCATAGATATTTTGGGCCTTTTGAAATTGTTCGACAAATTACTCCTGTTACTTATGTGGTTCGTCGACCAAATGCTCCTAGAGTTAAGGAACAATCAGTACATGTTTCTAGGATATTCCCATATTTTGATCCTGTGGGACCATATAGACTGTAAATGCATTTTGCTTTTCTTTTGTGTCACATTAAATGTAAAAAAGGTTGTATGTAAAGTATATTGTCCCTTGATTTCTGAGTGTGAATTTTGAGATTTAGTGTATAGTGTGCTAAGCTATTTTGTTTTGGAATATGATGTATATTATTGGCAAATGGCAATACTTGGATAGATGTTTGATGAATTAGATGTCAAAAGTTGAACATACAATTGTTATTATTGAAAGTCACAATTAATTGATATTAAAAGTATATGTTCCCTAATAACTGTTTTGAGTTGAATAACCTCATTTTATGATAAATTTTGCAATGATTAGAAAATTGAAATTTTGTTTATTAATTTTAAGTTTACATTCTGGAATAGTGCTGTGCTACCTCGATAAGAAGGATGAATGCAATTATGTGTGATTATGTGAAAGATGTAGAGGTAAAGTTTATCTGGTTAATGGGGTTGCTGTAATGTGCCCGTTAATCCAGTGTTTTAGGCTCGATGAAGTGGCTGAAATGTGCTTATCGATGCAAGTAATTAAGTGTATTTTTGAGCTTTGTTTAGCATTGGTGCTGAAATGTGCATGCTAAGATGATGAGGAAAACCTGAATCACAGAGAGGTCTGTGAATGACTGTTATGAAGCTGAGACCTGGGGATGTTCTGTTTGTCATCCTCGCCATAGTTACCAGGTATTTGTGAGATAGCACATTACTAGTACAGATGTTTACTTTGTCTCTTTATTGCAGGATGCTAATAGTTTGAACATTTTGATAAAATTGTTTTGGATTAAGAGTGATATATATTTTGGAGTTGTGTGATTACCAGTATGCTTTAATGGTTTATTGAATTCTAAGTTTTATGTTGAAAAGCAAAAGTACCCTTCAATGTATACAAAAGTTTTTAGAATAGGCTAAGACATGATACTATATTTTCTCTTTTGTGTATCTAGGATGTGAAATTTTGAGGCCCCAGAACCTAATTTTTCTTTCAGTTTTGTTCTATGTATTGTGTTGTAGAACGATTTTTTTTTGTTGGTGTAGTAATGTGACAGTAGTTTTGTTGGCATGCAAAATGTTGATGTTAGTAGATTGTAAGTAGTTTTGTTGATTTGAAAGGTAGTAGTACTGATGATATTAAGTAGTGCGCGCACATAATAAATATGATTGAAATTATAATGGTAAAACAAAGAGAAAAACTGAGCTCATTTTTGTTTAAGTGTACACGTCAGTTTTTGTTAAAAAGTTTATGGCCACGTGTAATATTTTGGGGTACCCCTCTAATTGTAAGTTTTGGTATTTTGAAAATTTGTAATATTTTTATTCAATGTTTTGGAAGGTCAAATTATTTTGTGTGTGTGTGTGTGTGTGTATTGTATTATTTCTACCCTAAGGGGTTTTTGTAAAGTCTTGATTGTGACATTCCTACGTTTTATGTATTCTTTTGTGAAGATTATTTTGTGAAGATTATTTGATTTATCTTGTCAAAATTTGTAAGCTCTATATATTGCCGAGTGATGGAAATTATCTTAGTTTTATCATGTATCTTGCTACCCAGATGGGGTGCACCTAAATTTTTTTTTATTATTTATTATTGTTCAGAAGCGAAGTTTGTTTTAATGATGTAGTTGTCTTCTGTAATTGACGTACACTTATATTTTTGGAAATAATGTTGTAGAATGATGATACGTATCAAGCCAGCCCTATTTATCTGCGTTCCTGCTGCACCACACTGTTCCTACCGAACTGTTTGCACCATGGGAGTGCTAAACCTGCCACACTGCCTTGTGTCATCGGGCTCTGGTCCGCCCTTTATGACCACTGTTCGTCAGAGCTTTGGCAGCTATTAGTGCTGTTACTTCGTACCTGTGTTGGGGGCAGAAGAACTATTAATGCCCCACATTGTTATTCAGTGTAGAGCAAGTACAATTGTGCTCAATTCAGTGGTCTTTATTCATCAGTGACTGCAGTGCAAGCTTCAAGTTTTTTATTACATTTGTGAGACCAGTGGGAATGGAATGTACTGTTCAGGCAGGTTGTGAAACTTTTTTTTTGCTTGGTGCAGTAGTGGTGAAAAGTGCTGAACTTCATTTATTTTTCTTTTAGGGCTTTTTAATTAAAGTTATAGACAGACACTGGAGTAAAGAAACGAATGTGTAACGGCAAGAGAAGAATTATGTTTGTAATACTGTTTGTGATGTTTGTATGCTAATTTTTTTTTGTTCCATCACTCGAGCGAGTTTCTTTTCATTTGTTATTAATTGTTGTGTTGACCCTGGGTCAACAGCTTGTGGTCCGGGGGGAGGTGTGGCAACCCTGTATGGGTTGTCAGACCTGGCGCCACTGGCTGATCTTTGTTCGTTGGTTGCGCTGGAGAGGGGGTTGGCTTCCTCTTCGGCAGACGAGCGGCCGCCACCAGCGCGAGAGGATGTGTTTGTAGCAACCCTCCGGAACACAAGCCTCATTGAATGTAAGTTGTCTGGAATTATTAAACCTCTTTTTAAAATGCATTTGTGAGTTTTCCTTCGCTGGACCTTTCACCACCATGCAGGTAAGCTAGTTATCAGTAAAATAACATGTCCACCCTACCGCGTGGTGTAACTAGTGTTTGTTGAGATGGTTTAGCTCTACCGCTACGGATTCCCCCCCTCAAAGCTAATAAATATTATATCTATTCTAATGTAGGGTGTGACAGTATTAACAATTTATTGCATTTCTCTATAAAAGATAAAATTCCTATTAATAAAAAATCTTATATTTATCAGTTTAATTTTTTCGATTGTCATAACGTTTATATCGGAAAGAAAAAACGTAAAATCAGATCCAAAGAACATTTTCGTAGCATTAAGTATAAACGAACTGATAAATCGGCCATAGCAGATCGTTTTTGCTCATTTAACCATGAGATAACTCCAAATGTTTAATTATTAAACCAAGTAAATGGTCCGATGGATTTAATGGTTTGGGGAAATATATTTATTTTAAAAAACAAACATTACATAATGGATTTTTAAATACCGGCGAACCCCGAGAAAAACCCCGAAATGTTCAGTGAGCCTCCCCCATTCGTAACCCTTACCAGCCACCTGCCCTCATTATGAGATGTTGAGTGCTGTGAGGACTCAACCAGGTTCCCAACGGGCAAGGAACGCCTCATTTTTCAACTTATAATGAACATTTGGGATAAATCTTAGTCAGTAAGGGCAATTTGAACCCACGTCCCGTTGGCCAGTCCATGCTTTAACCACCGTTTTGGGTAAATGCAATTTTAGTCCACTGCAGTGACTGTACAAGGGTCTCAGTTCCAAAGTGTCCATACTTCGTAAAACCTAAAAGATCTTGAAAGATTGCCGGCCTTAGAAGACCATTTAATAGGATTCTAATACTGAATATATAACAGACACAACAAAAAGAACATTAAAAATAAAGCAAGAACGGACTCTATAACAAAACTATACATAACAATGGCAATACCAATTATGATCTATGGATCAGAAACATGGACACTAACAAAAAGAAATAGTACGAGAATACACCCATCAGAAATGAAATTCATAAGAGCAATAGCTGGATATACCAAAATTGATAAAAAACGTAGTCAGGATATTAGGACAGAATTAAAAGTAGAAGAAATAAACCATACTATTGAAAGAAATAGAAATCAATGGAAAGAACATTTTCAGAGGATGAATAATAACAGAATACCAAAAATAGCCTTAAACTATAAACTTATAGGAAGAAGAAACCAGGGAAGACCGAAGAAAAAATGGGCAGACCAATTTGGAGCCGGAACGGGCTAAACAATCCAAGGCCGTGAGGTAGAAGAAGAAGAATAGGAAGAAGAAGAAGAGGAAGAAGAAGAAGAAGAAGAAGAAGAAGAAGAAGAAGAAGAGGAGGAAGAAGAGGAGGAAGAAGAAGAGGAGGAAGAAGAAGAGGAGGAAGAAGAAGAGGAGGAAGAAGAAGAGGAGGAAGAAGAAGAGGAGGAAGAAGAAGAGGAGGAAGAAGAAGAGGAGGAAGAAGAGGAGGAAGAAGAAGAAGAAGAGGAAGAAGAAGAAGAAGAAGAAGAAGAAGATGAAGAAGAAGAGGAAGAAGAAGAAGAGGAGGAAGAAGAAGAGGAAGAAGAAGAAGAAGAAGAAGAAGAAGAAGAGGAAGAAGAAGAAGAAGAGGAAGAAGAAGAAGAAGAGGAAGAAGAAGAAGAAGAGGAAGAAGAAGAGGAAGAGGAAGAGGAAGAGGAAGAGGAAGAGGAAGAGGAAGAGGAAGAGGAAGAGGAAGAGGAAGAGGAAGAGGAAGAGGAAGAGGAAGAGGAAGAGGAAGAGGAAGAGGAAGAGGAAGAGGAAGAGGAAGAGGAAGAGGAAGAGGAAGAGGAAGAGGAAGAGGAGGAGGAGGAGGAGGAGGAGGAGGAGGAGGAGGAGGAGGAGGAGGAGGAGGAGGAGGAGGAGGAGGAGGAGGAGGAGGAGGAGGAGGAGGAGGAGGAGGAGGAGGAGGAGGAGGAGGAGGAGGAGGAGGAGGAGGAGGAGGAGGAGGAGGAGGAGGAGGAGGAGGAGGAGGAGGAGGAGGAGGAGGAGGAGGAGGAGGAGGAGGAGGAGGAGGAGGAGGAGGAGGAGGAGGAGGAGGAGGAGGAGGAGGAGGAGGAGGAGGAGGAGGAGGAGGAGGAGGAGGAGGGGGAGGGGGAGGGGGAAGGGGAAGAGGAATTTTGCCAAAACTGTACTACTTCAATATTTCCTTAATAGACAACATCTGATGACAAATTGGGATCTTCTTATATCAAATATGAATTTGTTCGCTGGCTTCCTACACTTTAGGATCTATATTATTTTTCACCTTACTAATTATTTTGTTTTCTTATCATTTGCAATGTAAACTGCAGACGACTTAGCAAAGTATTATAAATAAATAAATCTCTCAGAAGGCTTACATTATAAAATATGCAGACTCCGGATCAAAGAGTCCTTTATGGAACAGAATGCATATTTAAAGTTTCATACATAGTTATAATGTTTAACAACTTTTGTAGCAGAAGAAGTTAGCGGAAATCTTATTAAGCTGTAACAAGCAGAGTTCCATCAAACTTTGGTTCATTTTCACCTAGAGCTAGCGTCTAATAAAAAGAGAAAAACCGTGTATTAACAGGAGTAGAATATTGTGGAGACTTTTCCGTTGGGAGGGCAAAGTTTAAAATTGATCTTCACTACAGCTATGTAAGAAGTGTAAAATGTCTAATTAATGCTGCGGTTTAACTGTACGGATTAAATGATGCAATTTATAAATAAGAACTTTTTATGTATTCACCTTATACGGCTACGAAACGTTCTCGTCTGCAAAAGGCTGCAATTAAAGAAGATAGTGTTGCCTTTCTCTTCTTTGCTTAGACAGCTATGAAAAGAAGAAAGGTTACTTCAGGCACGATACTGCTACACATGTAAAATCTGAAGTGTTGCACTCATTTATTTTCTCTACTGTTGTAAAAGTTGTTCTTCTTCTGTTATACAAGTATACTTTTTTTGCAGGTAAAATGGGAGTACAAAAATTCACAGACTAAAGGAATAATCAAATATTTTAAGAGTAGGTCGCTCTGTAATGACTTTGAAATAAAAGACGGCTTCCTCTGTAATAAAAGTATAAATACGTGATAACTAAAACTAGCAACCAAGAATATTTAATTTCACTCCAGAAACCGTATTCTTCACATTAAAAGAAACATTATTTTGCATAAACTGTGTAGTTTAATGAGACCCACACAATTACGTCAGTAGGAATATATAGAAAAATCGTCCAGTATCATTAGGACCTCAAGAGTATTCTCCCAAAAATTCAAAATACGTACTTTATTATCATAAAAATATCATAAGGAGAATATATTAATTTAATTCTAATGCTTGGAGCGTTTCTGAGAAAGTTAAAGATGTCTAATAAATTCTTATGTGGCCCTTTATAGAACATTTACATGTAACATCACTTGAAGACAATGAACTTAAATATAAAATGTGCTATTTAATCTGATTTTTGCTTTTGCTATACTCTTTACATAAACCCTGTTTCTTATTTGTTTGTTTGCTTTTTTTAAAAATCAGGGTTTCAAAACAGATATTATGATCTACGATACCGGGCGTGGATTCCCGTCCCACATCCTTCATAACTACTCCGGGCTCCCGTACATCGTGGACGTGGTGGGGGAGAGATCCCGCACCATCTACGATAAGCTGGACTCCCATCCCAACATCCTGGTGAACACCCTTGGCCGTTACGACCACAGGGCTCCTCGCCGCCGACCGAGCTACCGGTTGCCCAAAGATGCTTTGGGTAACCAGGACTGAACAGGGCCACATTCCCCTGACTTCAACCCCGCAAGCCCAAAAATGGGCTTGGTAAGTCCAATACCTACACATTGTTCCTTTCCCTCTAGTCTGTTAAGCGGACTGTGCTCAGATGCCTCCCAGGCAGGCGGAAGAGCGCAGCCTGCACTGGGCGCATAACCCCCCACGGGGCGACAGCGCGCATAAGGCTAGACATACCACTGCCGAAGACAACCGCCTGAGACAAAGATGACTCTATTATACTGCCCAAATAAAGCCGCAATAAGCGGCTAGGTGCTGGGAAGCAAACACTCCGTCCAGGTAAACCTGAACGACCCGATTCTTCTGCTGGTCTGCGGTAAAACAGATATTTGAAATCTCCGCATTACTTTTTGGCGCCGTATATGTTCTAGACGTTCTAGGGCTTCGAGCCAGTGCGGCAAACCCGCATAGCAGTGTTAAATTGATTGGGTTCTAATTGGAGCTATGAGTTGTCTTATCCTCAGGTGAATGGTTGTAGGAAATGTATTTTGGTGGGTATCTACTCAGTCGCATTAATAACACTTTGTTTGTTGCAGAATTATTTGGTTTAATTCCTACTAAGTTTGCTTATCGACTTGGATCGGTGACTACCTGTTAGTAAAATTCCTAACATAAATTCAATTTTACTTGAAACCCTGGATTACTTGTTTAAAGTTACTTCCGCGCGGTTTCTATTTCATCTTTATACGACGACTACTTTGCTCTAATAAACTTCTAATGCTACTTCCACTTACACTGGTTGCGCTATTCTTAATTTCCCTACATTTCAGACTTATAAATCTTCGCTTCTCTTCTTAACGCGCATGAACACGTCATTCCTGTCGTTGTTGCACCTTTTAAGATTTTCTTACTTCACGATTCATTTCGAACCTTATTCTGATCCCCTCTCTAACTTTATCACATGACCAAACTAACTCACCCTTCTCAAATGTTACATTATTATTGGTTTCTCATTTATTTCTAATTTTCGCATTGGTTTGCAAAACTCACCCAACTCATTGACGTTCAGCCCACTCTGAGTTGGGGAAAGTCTACCCTGAGTTGTTTGTAACGGTATACATCGTTATCAAATCAGCGAAGTAAATCCCTTTGGCGTTCATGCTCAACTGCATTTTAAAAGCCCTTTGTCCCAAAACATTCCTGGCTGAAAGTATACAATAGTTCTCAGACTTTGAACTTTTACTATCACAAAGAAGGTAACGGTCCTTCCTTCCTGTCTCTTCGACGTGTACAGATTTTTACACAGATTTTCTCTTTCTTGCCCGGATGCTAGTATGTATGTTATATTAAATTTTATTCTTCCCTTCTTATTCTTTAAGTCAAATGCTACTTTAATCATCACTCTATCCATTCTAATTTCATATTATTAAAACAAGATCTTTACATTAGTTTAGCAAAGCATTTTTTATTAATTTATCTTCTTTTTTAATTATCTTATTTGGATTAATTCATCACCTCCTAATGGCTGCCTGATACTGCGGTTGCACCAGGCGAGAGGATGTTGTGACATCGACGTTTCGGAAGCGTGCATCTCTCCCATCTTCAGGATGCTGAATAACTGTCATTCAGCATCCTGAAGATGGGAGAGATGCACGCTTCCGAAACGTCGATGTCACAACATCTTCTTACCTGGCTCGAAGCCCGAGAACGTCAAGAACAAAATGTTGCTTGTTTGAACATCAATAAGCAATGAAGTAATTAAAACATTCTTTCCCAAACACTTTACAGTATAGAATCTGAAATGTGTATTCATTGCTGAATGCACTGTTTGCAATGCACATTGTTTTAATGTACACTGTACATAGTACTATTTAGATTAATTCCAATAAACGTATATAATTAGTTTAGAATAAACTAATCTTGATTTCCCTAGGAGTGGCACATACTTGTTAAGATTCTAATGCAAATAGATTGTCTCCCTCAACGTTTCTTACAGAAACCTTTCATTATTAATTTAAATTGTCCTGTTCTTCATGGACCCCCCGTAGGGGAAGGGATCCGTCCCTTTCAGCTGCCAAAGTGCGGGCGCTGCGGACCCCTAGCACTAGTGGTACCTCTGACGTTACTAGAGGAACCTCGGGCCGAACATCTGAGCCCCTCCTTCGGGAGTTGTTCGGATTGGGATGGACTCGAGGGGGCAGTGTGTTCCCGAAACCCGTGGGAATCGGGTACGTCTCCGGACGGGGTTGAGGGAAGCCATTAATTCTCCCGGGTACTAGCCTGCAAAGCTAGTAGAAGGTGTGCTAGATCACCAGGCGGCCCCACCGAGGTTTTTCGGTAGTCTTCACCTTGAGTGTTGACGCGCGTAAGTGGCGTATCCACTTCCATCCCGTCTTGAGTCCATAGGACCAGATGGGGGGGCTTGTTATTCTCTAGGTCTTGCCCTATGGAAAGCCTCACGGAGGACGCCGAGCACCCTTTGGGACAGCTCGGATACTCCCCGCTTGAAGGAGGCCCGGGTCCAGTTCCTACGGGTTCAGGACTAATGGGTGCAGAACCTCTGGGCTCAAACTGTTCTTCATGGACCACTGATAAAATCCAGTTGATTTAAAATCTCTTTGAACATAATACAAGGGCTGTTCAATAAAGAAAGATTACCATCTTTTAATGACTACATACCTTTACTCATCCTCATAATTTTGATGGTCCTTCAAGAAACAGTCTCCCCTGAATGCGATGCACTTGTCCCAGCGTTTCTGCCAGTCTTCAAAGACATGCTAGAAGCCATTTTTGAGAGATACTTCAAAATCGCCTCCGCAGCCTTCACCACTGCTTCTGATGATGGAAGCGAAGGCGTTTCTTCAAGTCAGGGAATAGAAAAAAGTCACCTGGGACTAAATCCGGACTATAGGGAGGCTGAGGGATGCACTTCGCGTTGATTTTTGCAAGATATTCATGAACAACATTGGCAACATGCGGCCACGCATTATCGTGGTGCAGCATCCAGCCTGCTTCACGGAAATGTGGTCTTTTGCGCCTGATATGGACTTACAATGTTTTCAGGACGTCCCTGTAGTATTGTCTAGTTACTGACGTGTAGCAGGTACAGCAAGCTGATAAACCATTCCCTGAATATCAAAAAATGAGATGACCTAAACTCTTCCAGCAGAAGCAACCACTTTTGCTTTTTGGGAGGTTGGTGATGAAGGAGATTTCCACACTGAGCTTTTGCTGTTTGCTCTCAGGATCAAAATGATGTAACCAAGTTTCATCAAGAGTGATTACGTTCGAAAGAAACTCCGGATCTTCCTCTAATATCAACTTTAACTGCATGTTACCTCCATTGCAGCGGTAGGTGACATTGAACATGTCTGAACGTACCTTGTTCAAACAGTAGGGAACCAGGAGTACCAACAATGGAACTACTGCGGCGTGTTTGTTTCACATTGAGCTAACAGAAACTAATAAGATTAAATTCTAGTGCGAAAAATGATGACCGTAAAAAAATTATGATCATTCTTTATTGAACAGTCCTCGTATTTTATGTGCACAATTTTCTGTAGGTTACTGATAGCTGCTGTGTTAAATTTGCATTGTTATAGTTTACTTTTGCACTTTTATCTTAAACATACTGTATTTTAAATAAAATCTTCAGGTATTTTGTGCTGCAGGGAGCCTGTGGAAACTCTTTGTGCTACGTACTACAACCTGGAAGATTAATCCACCTAAAAGACCATGCTTGCTAAACAATCCACTTCTTGTGTTATATTTGTCATGAGGACGACAAATTATTATTCATTTCCGGTGTGAAAATGGCTCTTAATCACAAGATAGTTTAAAGTTTACGCAATTAAGATACTGAAGGCTGTTGTGTAACTAGTGGTTAATGCAAAATTTTGCCATTCATGTATGAATAATTTAGCATAGCAGAGCAAAACAAACGAAACGCAATAAATCGGAGATTTTTTTATCAAAGCATGGCATTAACGTGGAAAATTAGCTCAGTCCGTTTTGGTTCCTTTAGAAGGCCTTCAAGGCAATATTTTTGCTAGTAAAGGCGTATGTAAACAGCAAACGAAGCTACTTGCATGACTAATGTGGATTACAAAAGCGCTAACATATTATCCTTCGCTTCACCTGTGTAAGCCATCGAGAAGTGCTCAAGGCAAAGGCACCCAATTGCTAGGCACTTGTTATTTAGAACACGGTGCTGTAGACAAACCAGCATGCAATACAATGTCCCTGACTGCTGACAAATGAACGGTGTTAAAAGTCGTGTTTCTTGCGGGTTGGTTGTTGGAGGGGCAAGCCATAATTATGGTGTTGGAACGAAATTCGGCCTTGGGCTAGCTTTTCATTCATGCCCCTTCTTGTCAGCTTTCACACAGCTGGAACATATGGCAGCCCAAGTTTTCTCACAGTCCATTTCTTCAGCATTCTTCTGTCAATACAACTTTCCTTTGAAACTAAATTTGATTACATAAAACATATTTCGAATTCATTCAAAATAATTTTGTGACCACCTCCAAGCAAATTATAGGAGTACAGAATTTTGCAGCAGTGTCTTGGTCTTTGATAACTTTCTGCTTCCAGTTGCTAAAGTGGTAACCTAGAGATCATTTTATAAGAGTATATTTGGGTGTGAGTGACAACAGACAGCGCTACATGACTGATCAATTTATGAAGGCTAATGAATGAGTCATTTGAAGGTATTTATCAACTATTTGACGATAAATCTTCTCATATGAGCTCTAGGAACTGAAGCTATGAAATGTTTTTTTTTTTAATTTATATCAATTCAATTTACAGTTTTACATAATTACATCGGAAAAGCTTTGAGAAGAGCAGTTAACGTGAGTTACTTAAATGTTAAGAATAAAGTGCCCTTACAACGAAAGCCAGGAATGTATAACCCGAGCGTTGAGTTTAGGCACAAGAGGTGCCGACGTTTGAGAACAGCAAAATGCTTTCATAAGGCACGAAATACAAAGAAACAGTTAAAAGTTAACCCATGGCGCGACAGCCTTAGAGAGCATCACGCCCACTTACGCACGGCAGAGGTGGACGATCATCCAAACGATACGTTGAGGAGATGTGGTCAGCATCTTGGCATCCCCCAGCCGGAATGTTGGTTTTCGTGACCAGAGCCGCTCTCCTAGCGCTAGCTCCACTCTTTCCTCAAGATGCTGAATGGGCACAGGTCCTATAACCTGGACCTAAAATCCGCATCCCATTACCACCCATGGGATCGTACCCGGGCCGCTTTCTGTGACCAGGGACCAAGGCATGCTGCCTTAACCCGCTACGACACGGCGCAGGACGAAAGACAAAGAAAGGTGAATTTATTTCAACATATGTTTAAACATATTTCTCATGTAGTACATGACCAAAGTTTCTACAAATTTTAATTTCATTTTCGCCTCTTAGTAAGTGACGGTGTTGCCTTTTCAGTTCTCAAAATGTCGTACATTGTTTCTGCAATCTAACCTCACTTCTAACGTGTTTAGTTGTGTGACTTGGAATTTTGAGCTAATGTCTTTTTGTTCATTTTATCGAAACATCTGAGTGCATTATCAATTCCAAAATATGTACTTGTTTTTCCTTAAAACGGAACTTGCCTAGATATTAACACGTATTACTGCGTTGAATTCAACAAATGGAGATTACTTCCTTCAATTGTTTTTGTCATTTTCTTGTCATTTCTTTATAAAGTTATTCACCTTACCAGAGAATAATTAGTGCTTGGACTCAAGCCCGTTCCGGCCTGCTGCCTGGGTTTGGGCTTAATTTGAGAAATGTATGTCACGTTTGAAAATAAAGACGAAAAAAAAACATTAATTTATGACATTCGCTAGATGATTTAATGTCAATGTAAATATCCTGAACAGTATTGCAATTTAAATCATTTGCATCGTTTTTAATAAAATTAAACAATGAAATCTTTCCAGTGTAATGGGAAATCATACTTCTGATCTAAGATGTGAGTTGCACCGAATAGCACAATTACATACACATTCATAGCAGTAAAACGCTATCTACTTCAACGAATGCTTACTTCAACTTATATTACCTCAGCACCTCTGCAACTTTCACCTCCATCCAACTACTCACACCCAGGACATAGAGGTACTGACAAAAGTACCTTAATGTGACAAATTTATGCCATCAATGTGCCACTCTACAGTGCAGTTTATGTTACGGTTTGACTGTCTTTAACAGATTACATCGTCCCGTGACAGTAAGGAAGAGGCCTTATATCGGGGGTTTATTCTACATTTTGATTAAGAGAAAAGATAAAGTTGTCTTAGTTCTTGTCCATACGGCTCATTACCCTTAAGCTTTTTAGTAAGAAAATCTTGCTTGATAGAGTTACAAGCCCTATGCAATCACAGTCTGGTAGTGGGGTTGCCACCTTATGCCTTTAGACTTGCAGGATTTTTAATCGAGGTTTTCTCCCCTTCTCTTAGCTATCGGAGCCTCTCCGTCCGTCTTCGCCCTTAACCATGGGCAGGGCCCTCCATATTGTCACCCGAACGTCGGAACTCCCTATAGAACCGGCCGGCAGCAGCAGCAGCAGGAGACAGTAGGCGTCCGAGCCACACCCACCCATTTATCTTAGTCACTAACTGAGGGGATGATTAGGGAAGTGTCACTTGTCGCTAGCCGCCTCTTCCCCCTTCCCTAGCCGTCTGGAACCTTCGCGATGATTCACTGAAACCAGAGACTTCGAGAAAACTGTGATATCCCTATAAAGGGGGCTGCAGTTCAGTCAGTTCTCGGCGAGCTGTGAGGAGTGCCCAGTCAGGGGGTGGACTGCGTACGTGCGTCGGAGGAGTTTACGTAATTGCGAGTGCAAGTGGAACTGTAACGGACGAACTGGTGAATTGTAATTGTGTACATTACGCAATTCTATGTAATCGGCAAGTGTTCAGCTGTAATTCGGTGGAAATAAAGAACATTTTTGAGTGGTGCAATTGGACTTTTAATTTCACGAACCCACAAAGTCACAATATTTATATCCCCTGGAGATAGTTGTGCCAGCGGTACTACTCCCATTAGTCCTGAACCCGTAGGAACTGGACCCGGGCCTCCTTCAACCAGGGAGTATCCGAGCTGTCCCAAAGGGCGCTCGGCGTCCTCCGTGGGGCTTTCCATAGGGCAAGACCTTGTTTCCTAACAAGCCCCCCATCTGGTCCTATGGACACAAGACGGGATGGAAGTGGATACGCCACTTACGCGCGTCAACACTCAAGGTGAAGACAGCCGAAAAACCTCGGTGGGGCCGCCTGGTGATCTAGCACACCTTCTACTAGCTTTGCAGGCTAGTACCCGGGAGACTTAATGGCTTCCCTCAACCCCGTCCGAAGACGTACCCGATTCCCACGTGTTTCGGTAACACACTGCCCCCTCGAGTCCATCCCAATCCGAACAACTCCCGAAGGAGGGGCTCGGCTGTTCGGCCCGAGGTTCCTCCAGTAACGTCAGAGGTACCACGAGTGCTAAGGGTCCGCAGCGCCCGCACTTTGGCAGCTGAAAGGGACGGATCCCTTCCTCTACGGGAATCCCCTGGAGATAGGGTGTCCCAGTATTTTAAAGCCCCCAGAAACTGGGCTCCTTGTTAGTCCACGGGTCCTTATTCCGGAGTATTCGGACCACCCCGCCATATCTGGTGGGATCCCTCATCCGCCACCCGAGAGACGCGCCCGATATGGGTTACAAGGTCCCACACGGGTTATGATCATGTAAATAGAAAAAAAAAATGTGGGAAATAATGACTCGAAGAGGCTACCCAAATCATGTCATTAAAGTTCTAAAATCTATATATAAGGATACAACAATCAGCATACATATTGGAAATGTTATGTATAGTAAATGGATACATACAAATCAAGGTGTAAGACAGGGTTGCAGTTTGTCTCCTATCTTATTCATTACTTATATAGATGATCTGATGTTTAAGATTAACGGAGGCATTCATCTTGCACTAAATTTTATTCTTAAGACGATGCTATTTGCGGATGACCAAATAATTATAAGTAAAACTGAAGACGAGCTGCAAAGAACAGTATATATTTTACAGAAGTTATGTAAGAATTATAATTTCAAAATTTACACAAATAACACAAAAACAATGGCGTTTCGAGGTAAAGACACTATTACAACCAAAATAGTAGTTGATGATATTATCTTATACCAAGTTACGGATTTTAAATATTTGGGAGCTTATCTCAGTTATAAATATGAAAATTATTTTAAAAATAAATTACCAATGTAATGCGGCATAATAAATAGAAGCCTAACAACTAAAACCAGAAAAGAACTACGGATTAAATTTTATAAAGTAATGGCTGTGTCTGCTTTTCTTTTTTGGTTTTGAAACATGGACATTAACAAAAGCAGACAAAAACATGATACAGGCTACCGAAATGAGATTTTTTAAGAGCAGTAAAGGGATGTACTCTTTTAGATAAAATTCCAAATGAAAAAATAAGAGAAGATTTAGAAATAAGTTCTTTAGAAGAACAAATAATAAATTATAGAAAGGAATGGAGAGAGCATAGTGAGAGAATGCCGAGAGATAGGATCCCAAGAAGAGTTATAAACTATAAACCAAGAGGAAAGAGACATCCGGGAAGACCACGAAAACGATGGTCAGACATGTTTTAAGCCGGAACAGGCGGTATTGCCTAGCCCTTGGAGTGAAGAAGAAGAAGAAGTAGTAGAAGAAGAAGAACAAGAAGAAAAGGTAAACTGTATATCACGGAGAAGCCACACAAAACCGGAAGGAACATTCTCGCAGGCCAATGTAATAATCTTTTGTACTTCAAACGCTACTCTTGGGACGGAAAGGCCCAAAGGGTAAACGGACCCATCAGACGAAATGAAAGTGTGGATGGGGACCATAACGCTTCTAGATTAAACGCATATGATGCCGTTTAGCCCTGACGGTTCCTTGGAGACGGTTCCATCCGGAAGCCGGGCCTACAATCAGTCTGTCTGACGCTTAAACATAAGAATGCCTACAGTAAGAATTCAACAAAAGGCTACTAAATAACTTTCATTCAATCAGTTTAATTCATTTTTGTGTATCTTTTTTTTTTTCATTTCTGAGATATCCTTGTTAGAAAGTTGCTACCTTCTAACATGGAATTTCAAAACCATTCACAAAGTGATCCGATCTCACCTAACAAGGAGAACTAGATAGAAATAGTTTTGGGAGAATACCTTGTACACGGCTGAGTAGAGAAGTCTTATGAATGCCACTTTTTAAAGCAAAGATAATCTGTTATATCCGTTTCTTATTCATGAAATTAGGAAACTGATTTCTGCCAGTTTTTCAGTCCTTAGTTTGCCTTTCAGCCCCAGCTATTTAATAACCCCTGTTAAAGCTATTAGCGGCACATTTTGCAGCTCGAAATTATGAAATGCATCACTGGATACTGCAATACAATTGGGAATTTAAGAATAGCAATTGTAATACCCATTTCATCTCTGGTGTACATCATGAATATCAAACTCATTCAATTAGGGTGTTAAACTAAACTAAACATATTTTGTGAATATTTAATGACTTAATTCTTAATGCACAGTACTGCTCTTTTAACTTTTACGACAAACAGAGATTGTGCATGATTAAACAAGAACAAATTACGTCATGGCTTCCGAAGATCTTTAAAATGTCTTATCTGCAATGGAGGAAAGACAAATGGAATAAAACTGATCATGGTAGGTATAATACGCAGTTGCATTGCTGGAAATAAGGGAAGAACCTAAGTTTTAAAGTCATATTACTTATATCTCCTAAGCGAATGTAGTTCTACATATTGTCACCCGAACGTCGGAATTCCCAAAGGAACCGGCCGGCAATAGGGCCAGACGGGTGGCATTCAGACAACGCCTACCCATTTATCTCGTGTCACTAATTGAAGGGATGAATAGAAGAGCGGCACGAGCCCTGCAACGTCTCTTTCCCCTCCCACTAGACGTCTAGAAATATCGGGATAATTGTGCGAGCTGCGAACCTTCCAGAAACGGCGATCTTCCCTATATAAGGCCTACAGTTGGCGAGTCAGTTCTTGGCGAGCAGCCGTGAGGAGCGCCGAGTGAGAGAACGGACCGGAAGACTGTGTACGTGCATCACAGGAGTTGTACGTAATTGTGAGTGCAGAGTGGGCCTGGGACAGACGAACTGACCAATTGTAATTGTGTGCATTACGTAATTCTGTGTAATCGGCAAGTGTTCCGACTGTAATTCGGTGGAAATAAAGAACATTTTGAGTTTGTGCAATTGGAATTTTAATTTCACGAACCCACAAAGTCACAATAATAACAAACAACACATCCGTTTCTAGTGTTTTATCACTTCACCATAAACTTTTTTTATTCGTTCCATTCACACCCTAATTTAACTTCAATGGTCATATCGGCGGCCGTTCTCCTTTGGAACATATTGAAGGTGTTAACTCGTATTCGTTGGGTCTTAATCATTAGATCACGCACACATTCACACTCTCATTCATACTTCCAGACTATGAGGAAGATGAGGAATTATCTTCAGTAGAGCAAAATCTCAACTCCCACGGCCAGGAATCGAACACTGGACCCCTAGCACGACAGGCAGGTGCTCTACCGACTGAACTAATCTCTGTTCATATAACCTTGCTCCGCTGACATGCATCACTCCGCGTGCAACTACTTTCCCCTTCACCCTAATTGGCTAATGCTTTTTTGCCATAGGCTATAGGACATGCCTTCCCGTCACATTGAAACCTGCAGTATACGTCATAATAATTGCCAGGAAGATAGATAAAATCATACAAATAAGAATATGAAGGCATGCAAAAATACAAGTTTATAATGAAACTGAGCAAGTTGAAACTGAATGAATGAGCAATGAAACTGAAACAAGTTTATAATGAAAGGCCTTCGGCCTTTTCCACTGGGATATTTAAAACCAGCACACATACCTTGCAAAAATGCTTGTCTTTCACTCTTAAAAGACGTGTCACGTCATACTTGTCGTGTGTTCTTCATTCACCCAAGTCTCGTCAAGGTAGTATATTTTGCGATTTGTATCTCGGTACAGCCTGATTGTCCTTAAATAACGTCTTCGCCACACAGCAATATCGCCCCTGGAGTGGTAAGTTTTCCTGTTGTCTCAATTTCATGTCGCGATGTTCCTACGCATCTAACACACCTGTAAGTTCAGGGTACAACTGTTCAACTTCTCTCACTGACAAAGACAGATTCTTCTCTGTGAGTGTATTAAACACATGCACCACAATTCTTTTTTCGCCGCTTTGTAAAGGTTTTCTCTTGCGATTCTTCAGCGAAAAACTGGCGGTAGACTCTGCCATTATACATATAATAAGTACACGCGCAATGAACGTTCAATAAAATTATTTAGCTCTCGCACTAGGCACAACATACCTTCGAATGGTAATCCAGTTCAAAACAAGTTCAGTGATAAAAGTCATATAAACAAATATGTCATCACTATCGCTAAATCACGTGTCATGTGCTTGAGAGCAAAGGGACCTCCTCCTTACTTCGTTTAAGAATTAACAGGCATTTCAGACAAATCAACTCTGTTGTGTAATATATTTAATTCAAACAGTTACGAAAATATAAATTTCACAATTCTCTTCCAACATATAAAGACATATCACCATGTTAAATAACGAACTAATTTTTACCGCACAACAGTCTATACTACAATGGTAGCCAATGAGAGATGATTAGGTCACGTGACCGTTAAGAGATACAGAGCAAGCTTATGTGAAAAAAAGGACTAGGGGGCCAGCACCACGTCACCATTATTTTGTTTCTTAAAAGGTCTATTGTTTATTTATCTTTTTATCTTTTATTTACCTCCTCCTGATGCACAAATGAGTCCAGCGTTCATGTAGCTTTGAGTTACCCAACATGCGTCTTTCAGGATAAGGGAAAAATACTTATCTATAAGTAGATAGCTCACCCTGACCAAGATTCGAACTGCGGACCTGATGAACGTCAGGGAGATACGGGCCAGAGCCTTTCAAGCAGTACATTACCTAGGTGCTGTTGTTTTTGGAGGAAAAATTATGTAACTGTTTGCTTACAAACGAAAATGCAGCTAAATAATTTATTTATGGAATAATTGTAACGCTGATATAAAAATGAATGATAATGGGCGGAGAAAAACATGTGTTATAATATATTCTTAAGTAAGTTCGCAGATTCAGGTGAAAAAAGATCTTTATGTTAACCAATATTCTATTTCTGGAACATATTTAACAGTAAACTCGTCTGTAAACCAAATAATAGGTGGTAAATTGCAATTAAAGTTGCTACTTTTTAACTTACATCTTCCAACGTTGTCTTATTCGATCGTGAATGAAATGATCTCAAATGAGACCAGGGTTCATAAAAGTTATACTTACCCGAGACTTATCTTTCAGGATAAGGGAAAATCCCGGAAAAAAATACCTGATCCGGATAACTGACCCTGACCGCCCGCCTCGGTAGCGTAGATGATAGCGTGTCTACCTCACGTTATAGAGGTCCCGAGTTCGATTCTCGGTCAGAGTGAGGTACCTAGATGAGTTTTTTTCCCCGGGGGTTTCCCATATCCTTAAAGATGCATGTCGGGTAGCTCTAAGCTCCACGGACCCTGGACACATTTCAGCATCATTTCACCTATTTCATTTACCGTCCAATATGACTTAACCTTGGAGGACGTAAAATTATAACAAAATATGACCCTGACCGAAATTCGAGATCGGAACTTCTTGATCGTGAGGCAGACACGCTACCATCTACCCCACAGAGGGGGTTAATTAATCTTGGTGAACTCCAGGTAGATTTGCACAGTCTTTTCATTGGAAGTTTTTCATTGTTGTGTGAACCTTCAGGGAAACATTTGAACCAATGCACTATCGCTCCTATTTGAAGCTTTGAACCGATCAAAAATTAGAGCAAAAAGAGCCTGAAATAGAATGGAAGGTGTAAATTTAATTTAAATTAAGTGCGTAACTATACTATTATAATTATTATTATAATCATTGTCATCATTATCATTACTTATTAAAATGGGGAAAATCTAATCCTCTTATGGTTAAAGATCACAATGAGTAGAGATATTTGCTAGGCAAATCTGTTAGTTGCTTTTGCCCTCTCCTACAGATCATGGCAGTCAGTTCTTGTTATTGATCACCATGCTCTAATTGGTTTGAATGTCCATTAACAGGCATGCATCATTAAACATCTCGCTAAATCTCTGCTAATTCTTGTGGTCTAAAATAGCATGCTTGAATCCAATGCATTATACAGTACTGTGCAGTAAAACAGCATCATTATTCCGTGTACATTTTGCATAGGGTATAGTGAAGTAACTAATAACGTATATAGCTTCTTTACATGCATACAAAACAAGCGTATCTGTATGATGTCTACCTCACATTCAAGAGATCTCGATTTCGAATCTAGGTTACGATGGGGCATCTAATTAAGGATTATCTGCAATTTTCCCTTTACGTGAAAGATAAATGTGGTGCAATTCTAAGTTCTTATTGATCTTGGGCTCACTAGTTTTTTTAATAAACCTAACCTGTCACCAGAGAGGATAACACTAGTCAGTTTTTCTTATTCGGTTTAAGACATTTACAACTCCATAAACAATAAACTTTATATGCTTTTATAAAAATTACACTCGAAAATCATCTAAAATCATATAATATTTAACAAATAAAATTGTCTATTTTATACTTTGACCATTTTCACTGTTTTCTCACTAATGAGATTTGGTTCTATTCGCTGAGTTACTTAGTAACTTCAACGTAATGGCATTCACTCTACGACACAAATTTGTCAAAAAACTACCTCGGTGATAGCAGTTTTGTTATCATCTCACACAATGTCAGGGGATATTTTTAGAAAAATAATTGTTTAAATTGGTTTACATCTAATGATATTTAGTTTATGCAAATGATTTTTGCATACAGAACTATGTAGTTATATGGGTGATACACAATATATATTGTTGTAAGCAATGCTATTACCATTGGTAATGGATTACCAACTGCGGCCCATTTGCAAGATGTTTTATTTAATAGAGAGAATGGCACTAGTTTACGGTTTTAGTCCTAAGTGAACCTCATTCCTTATGAAATAACATCTCGGCGCAGCACTCCTTCTATGTTGCCAGGGTACGTAGTGCAGAATACAGCAATTAAACACTTAATTCCTACACCTTCTATGCAGAATAGATAAATTCAAAAATACTGTCATATTTTCTGATTCTAAAGCAGCATTATGTGCAATAAGTTCATATAAAATGAGGTCAATCCAAATTAAAGAATATCACAGAATGATCCAACAACTTCAAAAACTACAGAAAAGAATCATATTACAGTGGATACCTGCACTTTGTGGAATTGCTGGAAATGAATCAGCTGATTTTCTTGCCAAAAGAGGTGCAAATTTAATTCAGAACAAAAGTAAAAACTTGCCCTTTACATCCATAAAAAGATTAATCAAAAGCAAATATAAAAACAAACAAAACCAATTAATATCTAACAAAGCCAAAGATAAAAAATGGAACATTTTAATTAAAAATCCAGAAATTATTCCAGAAATCCCGCATAAAGCTCCAGTAGCAAATTTTAGATTACTTACGGCCAAACACTTACACAGAATAGGAATTTATACAACTCCAAATTGTCCCCTGTGCAACAAAGAAGAGGAAATTAATGAAAAACATCTTTTAACCTGTGACGCTCTACCTGCCAGACCCACTACATAGAAATATTAGAGAGCAAGAGAGCTAATGGCTCCATTGCCAAAGCCTAGCATTTGAAAACAACAACAACACTTAATTCCATGGAGGAGTTAGTTATCTGAACATCAGAATAGATGTGCGGCACGCAGTGTAAGGTTCATTACTAAGGAATATATTGTTTGACGTGTTGTTTGCTAGATATGGTCCGCCTTGTCACATTACGTTGGGCAATGATAGTGGGACTGCTATCTCAGCGCTAAAGAGTCAAGCATTGTCGTTTACCAACATCTACTGCTAAGCCATCAGTTCCATTACGTCGTGCCGAAAATCCTCTTCACTGCCTTCACTACCGCTGTGGTCTTCATCCGTTACAGCCGACGAGGGAACCAAACGGGTTCTAAGTACCGTGATAGGAAGACTCAGGGAACTCTGAGCAGACATCGATTCATTTCTTCGGATTACATAGTCCAGGGAGGTTCTAGTAAAGCACAGCTCAACTAAAACTAATACTAGCTATACAATTCGCAGCGTTTGACTAGAAAATTTGAAGTTGCAATTAAACGATTAAAAGAACTTGAGACAAAGTTCCTACCAAGATTGCACTCTACTAAATTGTAATAAATGGCCAGTAAAACATCTAGGTATCTTTAATATCATCGAAATTCTATATTTCTTCTTCTCTCATATGCATAATTGATACCTACAGGTACCACAGGAATGATATATATATATATAATATTACCTAAAGGTAATTATGTAATATTAATTGAGAATATAAATTTTATCGGCCAGGATCAAGATGGATCCTGGAATGAAGAAGATGATGAAGATGAAGCAAATCATTAGCCTAATTAGCTGTAAAGGAATTTAGTAACAAAATTATTTTAAAAAATTGATAATTTTAATTATGTTTTATACATTTAATATAAAAACAAATGCTGTTGTAATCAACCATTACAGAACGAAACCAACTTTGATGAATTTTGACATCATTATTTTTTTATTTATTTATCCAGATTTATTGAACACTATTTTACACAGTGATATATTAGGGTTAGAGTAGATACATAAAAATATACAATTTTAACAAAAATGTTTTAAATACTAGAAGGAAGAAATGATGTTTTAATCTAATGTATATTAATTTAAACTATTTCAGACGTTTAAACACTGAGTTTATAAACATCATGAAGTACTTATACTGTTGTGGCTTCATTAGCAAAGATGTGAGCGGAGCATAAAATTCAGTTCCTAGAGAGTCTAGCTTGAATATTAATTCTTGTCTTTCTCTCCAGAAAATGGAACAACAGAAAAGGAGATAAACCACAGTTTGAAATTCTTCACCACACATGCACTCGGGGTTGGATGTTAAGTGAAAGCGTGATAGGTATTCACCAAATTTACCATGTCCACTTAAAATTTGTGTCAAAACAAAATTTGGTGCAAGAGTTTCACATTTTAATGCTTTTGTTAAACTTCCATTTGGAGTTGTTAGCCATTGTTGGTTCCATTCTTCAAGAATATGTTGATGTATTATTCTCCTTACAGTAGAAATAGGACATAAAGAGTATGTCACAGGAAGATTGGTTTCTGCAGCCTTCTTAGCCAAGCAATCAGCCCTCTCGTTATCTAAAATTCCACTGTGTCCTTTAAGCCATCCCATGCAAATATTCCCTGGATGGTTTTGAAGCAAAGTTCTGATTTCATGTGCTAATTAATTTGAATTGTATTTATCATTAATAGCGAGTAGAGCTGATTGTGAATCACTAAGAATACGGGCACTGTTCCCATTAACAGTACACCATTTTATAGCTTCTTTAATTGGTAAGAGCTCCGAGTGGAATACAGAACATTCAGGTGACAATTTAAACATGGAGTGAGTTAGTTCCGTTTGGTTTTCGTAAACAACAAAAGCACATCCTACTGCAGATATATTATCTTGAAATTGGAAACGCAAACCGTCTGTATATATGTAATAATGGTGCAAATTACATATTTCCTTTAAACAGGTTACAAAACTTGACGGGTGTCCTGCTGTGGTAGGATGCTCCGGGATTTGTAGTTTTAAGTGAGACACATAAGACGCACATTCACGTTCATGTCTTAAATTCGTAATAGTTGCTGTTGATAAACCAGTGAGAGCCAAAGGTTCGATGTTAGCTATAATCTGAGCTGCATCAGTGGAGATTGTACGATATCCTTGAATTATGCGAAGGAGGATTCCCCTTTGAATTTGTGCAAGTTTTTGACTGCCCATTTTTATTAAGAACATCCTGGAATGCAGATACACCATACACCATAGATCATCATTATTCCCTCATTCTTTAAAACCCTCATCTCTCACAAACACAACTTACTACACGTAATTATTGTAAGGCCATTATTGCATTGTAAATGAATATACAATCACGAAGCAATCCTTTAATGAAAATGAAATTCACAATCACAAATTTTTGGAGAAGATTTAATTCATGAGTAGCACTTTGAATGTGAGGTAACTGATTACAAAGTATCATATAAAAATGAACCAGATCGATGACCGGATTATTTTCAACGACATGAAAACTCACAAGCGCAGTACAGTAATGAAATGTAAGTCAGGCATGTCAATCCTGGTGTTGCTGGGACAACCTGCTAATAGAATAGAAGCTCTATAAACAATTGACAAACTGAAGAATATGTCAGAGGCACAGATTAAAGCTCGTGTTCCTTGCAGTAGAACCCTGTACATAGGTAAATGTCGTTATTATATTACGTATTTATTGATATATTCTTCAGTTATATGTAAGCATGAAGTAAATGTAGAAAAGTGCGTACTAGGTACTCCTTTATTATGATTGCTCTTCTAACTTCACGGCCATAGAACATTTTTTGTAGGCATTTGTAAGTGTGCAGCTGTTAAATTGTTGAACTCCAAGCAAAGTTTTGGTTAATTAATACTTGAGAACATGTTTTTAAGATACATATTCCTCACTGCCTTAAACAGTATTATATCAGTTACAATTAGAGATATCACTAAATTAAAATAAGAATGAAACTATAAAGTTAACTATTTATCCTGTACTGTGGAGAAGCAGTCGCGAGATATGTATGCAATGAGACACATGGCCGCTTTTAGCGTTCTTCCAGAGTATCGCCTTTGAAAATGCAATGACAGACCTGGAAAATAAAAAATAATAGATTTTTGTTCCTTAATGTATTTCGTAAATATATTTTCTGTGAAATTTTTAAGTCATTTTTTGAGAAATTATCTTGCACCACCAATAATCACTTTTGTAATGCTTTTATTGGAGAAAAAAGTAACAACGAAATATACCAAATGGAGCTCACAATTTTAATTCAATTCTAAAAATTTGTAAATCTTTTTAGCATGATTTTAAAAATTTTCGCACACCTGTATTACAATGCCGTCTCTTGTGGTTCAGCATGTGAAGGGCAATCTTTCAAGAAATATAAAATATATTGTTGTGCGGTAAACAAAGGGATGGACAATCACGAATGTTTCAAGCAAAACAAGGGCTAAGTGAACTTTAGCAATGGACAAGTGAATTGTTTAGGAAAGTCACCGGTGACAAGAAATTTGAGGGCCTTGGAAATGGTAGAATCATGTTGTACAATATGACTTAGGCGTTTCGGTGATGTTGGAAACAAAGGAATGATTCTATTATAAATCTTAAATTAAACAAAATGCAAACTTCATAATATAACGTCAAACCAAGCTCACTTTAAATAAGTGTAAACGTATTTAGGTTCACCACAGATTAGTGTCATATTTCGCTACAAATGTCAACATATAAAATGAAACCTCATGCAAATTCCGATAAACAAAGCTTGGTCTGTAAATAAACTGCCAGCGCCGCGAAGGAATTCGTTGCATTAGTGACATATATTTGTTCCATTCCATTAAGGAATTTATTATAGTAAATTGTCAGTGTATTTAAATTGTTATAAATCTGAACCGAAATGGTTCCAGGGAACGGTATAATAATTTTGAAGCTTTGCTGCTGTATTTGTAAATAATTGTTAACATTAAGTAAAATAACAACTGATGTTTAAAAACAAACATCGAATTAAGAGATTAATGAATTTGTGTTAATAGCAAATCACTACATGTCTAAACTAAAGTAAGAAAGCAGATTCAAAAGTGCCGTAAAGACTTTTTATCTGATTGACTGTTTACATGCCAAGAATTGTCTCTACCACTACACATTATAGACAGGAATACTTGATTTATCACTGTTGTAAAAAGAAGTTAATAAATTAATGAACATGTCATTTAGAATTATTATTCATTTATACCAATATCTATGATAATGCTATAATTTGTAAAATTACCTAAGAAAATTATATCGTTGTTGAAAACACCATGTAGCTCTAAGCTCTTTTCTATTTCATAACTTTTGTTAATAATGTAAAAGCACTTTCATCACCATTACAAAAATTATAGTCGCCATCAAGCATTCTGATATAATATGAACTGTTTAATGATAAGTATTTAGTGGCTAATGAAAAAGTTACATGGTATTAAAAGTTTTAATTTTAGTAATGCTTCTATAAAAATCGAATATAATACAATACATTTTCAATATACTTAACAGAAGTCGCTTTGAAGCAGATTAGCTTGTTAAGATTAAATCTGCATTGTGTTAGTGATAAATTAACTATAAATAAATATACAGTTAAGAGATCCCAAGAACAAATCAATGCATATATAAACCACGATTTGTGACCTTCTCTTTCTAGTTCACTGGATTACTGGAAAAAAATTAAAATTTCCAGAACTAAAAGAGGATTTAAATTAAATATTTGTGTATTCTACATGTAGTAGTTTTCTCTGAAATGCTATTTAACACAGTAGGAGTATTTTGTGACAGAAAAAGAAGCAGACTTGAACCTGAAGGAGTGAAAATGCTAGTAATTTTCAACTAAAACTTATCAAAGTATACTGCTGTGCCTTAAAATGGCTAATATAGTGTTTAAGAATAAAAGCACTGGTGGTTTTAAATTTTGTCTCTTTAAATATTTGCACCTATTTAATTTTATTTGCAATTACACAGGTCTCCGAACATTCTACTTTATATTGTGTGGCATGACGGGTGTGTTGAGTATTACCGCTCAGTTCGGCTCCAATTATGTGGCAGCGCTTCGACTCCTTGGGTCGTCAGCCTCGCCAGTGATAATTTGAAAATCGATGTCCTCGGCTGCTTTTGGAGTTATCCTAACATTCATGAATATAGGGTCTATGGCAAGGATCTCTTGATTCAGGGCGTTTTGGGTGGATCAATTAGGGTACTTGTAAAGAAACACAGGTTAATTCTCTTATGACGAGCGGTTGTATTTCAATTACTCTCGAAATACATGTTAATTAGGCGAACTCCGAATGGTAGGCTTCGCGCTGGTGTGGTTGTACTCCCGTGTCTATAACACGACTCATCGGATTGTCACCCAGCTACTAACTACCTTTAATTGAACGCGATTTCTTTAGCTTACTCGTCCGTTCAGTTAAGCCCACAGTAGCCAAAATATCCTTAATGAACGCGATTCCTTTCCGTGTGCTATCACACGACGGTTTAGGCTGGGCCTCGCCACCAACTGCTTTAATGAACGCGATTACTGTCCGGTTGCAGTCGCACGATGGTTTAGATTGGGCCTAGCCACCAACTGCTTAAATGAACGCGATTTCTGTCAGGGTGCAGTCGCACGACGGTTTAGATTGGGCCTCGCCACCAACTGCTTAAATGAACGCGATTTCTGTCAGGGTGCAGTCGCACGACGGTCTAGCTCGACCCTCAGCTATCTACTGAACTTTAATGAACACGATTTCCGTGCTCGCGCTGTCGCACGACGGTCTAGCTCAACCCTCAGCCGTCGACTGAACTTTAGAATATGTATTTGTTCCCAGATAGGTCATATGACACTTCGCTTCCTCCTTCAGTTCATGATTTTTAATTAGTTGGTCAGTAGAACACATATGGAGTCCCAGTTACGAGAACCTCACTCTAGACCACCTACAATGTCCTCTTTCTTTCGAAACTATGCTTGAAAATAAACACCGGATGCGACCCTTAAAATTTATGGTTGTGGTCGGCTTTCCTAGGGGAGAAAAAATCCCACCGATTCAGAGCTCGTAACAAACATGACACTGCACACAAGATATTTGTTTCAATAATGTATATATTCCTTTAACATTCAATTAATCTTCTATATATTCCTTAACAGTTAATTAATCAACTCTAGGAAGAGAGTACCGTTTCAATTGAAAGTACACGGTGTTCACTTTTATTCGTTAATTCCCGCCCTACGATTGAAAAAGAATTACGTCATTGTTGACTGGTGAGTCTATCTTGAAATCATAGCGCCCTCCACAAAGAAGAAGCGGTAATTTTTGTGGAACAGTAAGCAAATTACTGCGGTTGTGCTCGTAACTAATACAATCAGCTTCCCCGGGATATGAACACAGCACCGCTTCTTCAGGCTTGAATGTTACTATCGTACCAGCATTAAAATTGGTTGGACATATAAATATAATTTAAACCGCTGCATAGAGGAGTTATGCAACTCTATCCATTATTCAGACAAGTCCCTCAGAGCGTTATGTTATCAAGAGTGTCCAGGTAACGACAAACTGACGTACTTTTGTTTGCAACATAAACTTATTAAGTTTTATCAGTATAAGATATAATATTTTAGTCGTTCTCACGCTTAATTAAAATGTCTATTAATGTTGCTGTCCGTATTCTTTAAAAACCAATAGGTGCATCAAACATTTCCAAGATGCAGGATCAGTTACTCGCAAAAAGAGAGACACTGGACGCTACAAAGTAACTGGTTGCAATCTCGAAGCAATAAGCAATGTTATGAAAGAAAGGCTTCAAGCATACCTTTTCGCAATACAGACAGACTTTAAGGGGAAGAGAGAAAGAAAATATACGAAAATTGACACACAAGACTATCTACTAGAGATATTTTCTTATTTAGACTTGGATAAAAGCTTTGTAGATATTGTAACGCTAATCTATTTCTCATTCCTAGAATATATTCTGCTAATTTTCTGGTTTGTCATGAAGTTACATTGTGAGGAAACTGTGAATTGAGATCAAATTGAATTTTTTTATTTTATATCGTAGGTATACAATATGCATATATGTCTACTATAACAGAAAAGCAGATATTCATTGTGAAATAAGTGTTCATTGACTTATCATTTCGTATATTCTTCATGGTATACTTTTATGGCTGTATATTTAGCTTTGCAGTGCTTTACATTGCTGTATATAGTTTTTTTAAAAAGTTATAGTATCTACGCTAACTATATTAAGCATCTTTATATTACGCGGGCAGACCACTTCTCAAATAGAATATTTACCTACTGGTAGAAGGAGGCCTCAGAGCCACTGTCAGCACATCAAATACGATCGCAAGTCGCTAGGGGAATCTTATATAAACTCGCTCCATCTCCGTGGCTATTGATGACGGCAAATTTTGCGCGGTAAAATTACAGATAAAAATGAACACGGTGTAGAACTAGAAATTGCGGTATCGATTATCGACGGATCGGATATCTTGGAAAATATCGTATATTGATACCTGTATCGAGTATCGAGAAAAACTGGTATCGACCCATCCCTGCTTTAAACCTCGATATATAAAAATTTTGGATAGAATTCAATACTTTCCAGTATATTTAGTAGAGAAAGCAAACCTGAGAATGAAATTGATTGAATGGTAAATAATGAAATGCAACTCAAGGTAGCAGGAATCCTGGACGACCCAAATGCGGGCCACGTGCGCTACCGCGTATCTATCTCGCCTGCAAGCGAGGGCATTGCCCTTCCTCAATGTTGCAGTTCCTTTACTCAGCACGGTACCCTGGAGAGTTTATTAATTTTTTCTCGTAAGCTTTACATGTAGCTGATTTATTTCCAGGCTCCTTCTGCTGTAACGAGGAACAGGAATTGCCTTGTAGCTCATTTTATCCAACTTACCTTTTTGTGGTTTATTTAAGGGTAGTTCATTATAGCCCCATAATCACTAAAACAAAGTCTTATAAAGCAGGCAAAGAAACGTAGAATTACTCTAATAGCCCTGGTGAAAACCTTCATGAAATCGTTAAGGCAGTCTGTTAAAACATGTTCAACACGTCATTTTGTTTTTTGGTTTTTGGTACTGTGGTAATCAGGATGTAGTTTATTCTCTTAAGAAGCATTTAGCAGAATCAGCTTTAGTAATCATATATAACTGCTGGTGGCCAAATATTCATTTAATATAGTTAAAATGGTTTCCATAATGAACTATGTAAAAACAAAAAATACTACGAGCCGTGTGAAAGCTGTTTTTGTGAACTGTGTGGTAACTACTACGAAAGATCACATCCTGAAATGTGTCAACAGAGTGCAGTTTATCTCTTAGTATAGCAAAAACAAAAAGCGAAAGATTGTGAACTTAATAACCATTCTGTTGTATTTTCTTCTTTATTATTATAAAATATAAAAGTTCTCTTTAGCATAAATATTCAAACCTTTTTCTTTTTACTGCTATGCGGTCATTTCAAATCATATAGGGGAGATACGCCCAACACCGCACACCTAAACGTTTTTCAAAATTCCAAGAAAATATAATGGAGAACAAGTAGCATGTTACTATTAATATGAAGCTAATGACATACAGAAACAGCATTAGTAATGAACATTCATGAACGTAAGTCATGTTGACTTTTAATAACTAAAGTAGATATTAGTGATAACTGGGCATCTCAAAAAGAGTTTCCCAGTAACGGACAGATGTAAATAAACACATATTTCTAAATAAAGGAAGAGGAACTGCATAATAAATCACAAGATAATTATTCTAATCATAATTACTGTATTTTTGAGATAAAAAAGAACACTGTAACCTGATAATGTATTTTTCAGAACGTTCTCTAGAGATTATTACGATAGAATAAAAATGTCTTAGAATTAATGAAACATTTTTTAAACACTGAGATCAGATTTATAAAAATCAATGTTCTCTTGCTCTGTACATTCAATATGTATCCAACTCTTGCAAGATACACAGTAAACCCAAGCCTCGTCTGTGATTTCTAAGCAAATGATACACTGTTAGAACACTTCAATCGACACTGGTTTTGGTTTCAAAATTCATTTTTCTTTTAGTTTTTTAAGGCTCTTCACTATTTCAAGTTTCTGTTGGCACAGAGTTAGAGCTATGTTCTCTATTTATAGTTTTATTAATGTTAGTCTTGCGTCTCTTTGCTGTTGGTTTGTTTTTCTATTTTTGTGCCTTTTCCTGCAACATTAACTTATACAGAGTCGATGTTAATGTTTCAGCAACATATATTGCTACTGCCAGGCTCATTGATATTTCTATCCCATTTTTAATTGCTTGTATCATATTTTCTTATAACCATTTTCCTTCATTTTTGATCTCCATGTTGACAAAACATGACAAAACAAAAATTAATCTAATGTGAATGCAAGTTCAGGGGATAAAAATATACCTTCGCGTACGGTACTGGGAAAATTGCTATCGTACGGTACTGAGCAACTCACACGTACGTATATATAACGTCATAGGCACGGCCCGATTCTTTTAAACCGACACTGTATTTTGTGTTTGTGTAGTCTACTTAATACCAAATAATATTAGTACAAATACTTAATTAGTTCTTCACCGGACAAGGCAGCAGCAAAGTCAGCAAGTTATTGACAACACAGCTCCACTTCACTACACGACTTCTCTGAACAATAACTTCTGATTCAACGTTCAAAGAGGAGGAAAAACTTTCCGTTGGTAGCAAAGATAGTTGTTTGTCTAAATCCACACCATGAACTTCTACTATCTATCGGCAACTACGAGATACTGACACCGTACGGTACTGGGCACTGTGCGGTACTGGGCGCATCTCCCCTAATGTCAAATATTGAGTTTGCTAGTAATGTAGACTTACAAGTCATACAATTATTTACAGATAAACAGTTGTTTATATTTGCAAGACTATCCATTCTCCAAGAAAGAACAGTACTCCAAAAGGGATGATTATTCTTCTACCTTGTTATGTTAACCAAGATAAACATTTTTAGGAAAGGTTACACTACATCTGTTCTTTATATGCAATGAGAATTGAGAACGTCAATAGACTTTAAGCAATATTCGAATCTTATCTTAGGTTCTGGTTCCTAAGTGATGACTTTTAAATTAATTCATCTCTCTTTCTATGATAAATTTGAGAGACATGTAAGTATTAGAAAATTAAAACCAACAACTAGCAATATTTCGGAAATGATAAACTTCATAAAAAGGTGTGTTTGACATAAGTGTGTCTATCTCTTAGGATTTATTAGTTATGTGGAAGGGCTTCAGCTGATACTGCCATTATTTTAAAATATACGTACATTTTGTTTAATTTTAAATGCCCTAAAATATGATATTTTAATAAAAAACACCATTATAAGAAAACATTTTTTTTACAAAAGTCCATTCAAAGGGCAGATTACGTTTCTTGGAAATATTTGTGTAGCCTACTTGTTGTGACAAGAATGGTATTTAACTATCTTTCTTTAAAAAGTGTTTTTTTTTTATTTTGAACGTTCTAAACGAGCATTTCCTCTGGAACCTCGATATCGAATTTCAGGGTGCAATGCAATACCACCTTCACCTATTAATATGTGCAAGAGTAAATAAAAACTAATAAAACAAACCTAGATTAACTTTAAATCTAATTCTGCTCCTTAACCATCCACACATGAATTGACGATAGAACTAGTATTTTTGGTTTAATTCCTGGGTCTGTTATGTTGTATTTGTTACGTATTCATACACACCTTAGGGAAAATTGGATGTAATACATTTTGACAAATACTAAAAGAACGACTTTCATCCTAATTTATTTTATTTATTAGCACACTAAAATCGTTAGCCCAAAGCGAATATGCAATCATCTTTCATTTTCTACAAATACACAATGAAAACACGTCTTTTTAATCTTCCTGTATGTCTCTGTTTCAAGCATCAAGTTGCGCTGGTTGTAATTTCTCCGACGTACACACCACGTTTCCTTTTTACGCTCCTCTGCTTACCGTGTCTGACAACACTCCGATTTTTAATGGTCAATCTGTACTCTGTATTGTACACACTGCCCTAGAACATCTCGCACTCTTGCAGTTCACTTCGCAACTTTGCACCATATACGCTCACAGCTTTTTCTAAACTGTACCGTGAACTCAACTGGACTACTGTGCTAGGTTTTGCACCGCCCATTATACCCCGCCGGACACGTAAGAAATGTTCTAGAAGTAGTTGTTTCTCGATTACCAGTTAGGAACGCACAAGAACAGATCGCTCAATATGACAGTGCGGTTGGAGCTTCCACAGCAAGTGCTGTTTTCACATTTTTTATTTAGCTTCTTGCTTACAAAACTAAGCCTGTTTGACGTGCACTTAATTTCTCGATGGCAGGCACCCACCCTCGCCGAGACAATATTTGAAATCCAACAAATAATAATAATATTGTCGCGGCGACGCGCACAGAAGGTTCGGTGCAGAGAGATAAGGGCGACTTGTATACACAAGGAGCCTGCAGCTAAAGATAGTCAGAGAAAAAAGGCTGGCCGTCACAGATAAAGTTACGCTTCTGGAAGGTTGGGGTTTCGTGTAGTGATAGAACATTCAATTTGTTGATTGTTACAGAAAAGTCTCGAATTATCAATGAGGTATTTAAGGAAGCGACGACTCGCCGAAAGTCAGTCGTAAACAGGAGTAAACAGTCGTAGATTGTTGTAACGAGAGTTGATGTAGTAAACAGATATAATCAGAACGCTATTTGCTGTGGTCAACGACCTTGGTAGATTTTGATTGTGTATGTGATGTAATACGATTACTGTAAGAATAGATCCGAGCGTAATTCTACGCCAATGAACATTTGGAATTTCTGCAACTTAGACTTTTAATTCTACGAACCCACAAGGTCACAGTATATTACGAATGAGTAGAGCTAGACTGAAAAAGCCAATGCCGTAGACGGGATTTGAACCACGAATCTCCCGCTATCCGTGCGGTTGCTCTAACCAACTGAGCTACTATGGCTAGCATGCCAATATGACATTACATAAATTCTCCAACTAACTAATATGTTTCCCGACACACCACTAGGGGTTCTCATATGCTATGAGACACGCTATGGTCTATGGTCACGCATGCTATGGTCTACCGGGAAACTTATGAGTCAGTTGGAGCATTTAATGTCATGTCGCCATGTTGGCCATAGTAGCTCAGTTGGTTAAAGCAACTGCACGGAGAACGGGAGTTCCGTGGTTCATATCCCGGCTATGGCATTAATTTTTTTTTACAGTCTAGCTCTACTTCCCGTAGGGGAGGGGATCCGTCCCCTTCAGCTGCCAAAGTGCGGGCGCTGCGGACCCTTAGCACTCGTGGTACCTCTGACGTTACTAGAGGAACCTCGGGCCGAACAGCCGAGCCCCTCCCGAATGGGAGTTGTTCGGAATGGGTTGGTCTCGAGGTGGCAGTGGTTCCCGTTAGCCCACGGGCAAATGGGTACCTCCGGCCAGGTCGCCAGGGCCGCCCGGAGGGGGTTGCGGGAAGCCATTAAGTATCCCGGGTACTAGCCTGCATAGCTAGTAGAAGGTGTGCTAGATCACCAGGCGGCCCCACCGAGGTCATATCGGTAGTCTGCACATTGATGTAGGCGCGCGTAAGTGGCGTATCCACTTCCATCCCGTCTTGAGTACAAGCGGGGGGGCTTTTTAGACTCAAGGTATTGCCCTATGGAAAGAGCCCCGGAGTATGTATTGCTCCCGGGTAAGAAGGAGGCCCGGGTCTTGTTCCTACGGGATCAAGGCTAATGGGAGTAGAACCTCTGGCTTTAAAAGTCTAGCTCTACTCTACACACGGCAGGTGTCGAAGAAATGATTATTTCCAATATTATATTATATTTATTCGTATTTAACATTAACGTCGCTATTCTATGGAAAATATATGTTTAATAATTTATAATGTACACTGAATATTTTAGAATAAAAGAAACAGAATCATTAAAAACCATACAGCCCCTATACAGAGTAGATAAAACTTCTGTAGCAGGGTTTCAAACTCTGTGTATGTTTACTTTGGTGAAAATGGACTCAAAGTACGCCAGCGCTCGGCACTATAATAATAAAGTACGAAGTAAGCTGTTTCCTAACCTGTCGTTAAATATTATGCTTTTCAAGCGGAATGTAGGGCTCCAATTTAAATGTAACACTTGAGTTGTCACTAAAGGGTGAACGCGCCTTTCAAAGTCCTCAAAGAAAAGCTTGATCATCGGAAATCTGTCAAAACTTCTCTTTTCCTTTGAAAATATTGTATCAGCAGCCTGCACTGCCATCCTCAAAGCAGTTTAAGCTTCAAATTAAAGCCTGTTATAAACTCCGTTCGTTTCCCTCTTGAAGTGTAAGTTAAATACACCATAGAAAGTTTATCTTCCTCGTTTCGAGGAAGTGTATAATCTACCTTCATTCCTTCAGTGTTTTAAGCTGCCATACAAAAGTAGTAAAAGCGCCACAGGTATTCTACGCTTATGCAAGTGTGCAGTGAATGTTACTTTAAAGATGTGAGCGTAATAGGCCACGTCAATCATCTATAAATATATTAGAAGCCTTACTCTACTCAAATGTTTGCTAAATGTCAAGAGAGGCAAGGGTTATTTCGGTTAGAGTTCGGAAAATTTATACTTTACAATGATACTTTTAGTTAATAGACAGCTTTAGAACTTTACAAAGCTTTATGGTTTGATGAAAATTTGGAGACAAATAACGAAAACGCAGAAGGCAACGTCACATATGAAGGAGATTTAATTTTAATTGAAAAATTAGAAGAAGCACACATTAAAACTAAAAATAGGAAAGCAACGGGCCAAGATGGACCCATGACCATGACCATGACCATGACGTGCTGGCTGGCTGTATATAGCCAGAAGGTTTTTGCTGCGTGCCCACCCGTTAAGGGTTTTACCGCAAGTAAGTTATTCGAACGGGATTTTGTAGGATGGATATGGTGTAGGTTTTCAGATTAGAAGAATTTTGTGAGGTTTCAATTTGTACCTTCGGGATGAAAGAACAGGATGCAATTCCCTGCACCCTGGTGTTTTTATTTTAGTTTAGTTTGGGGAGAATTTTGTTGCCAAACAACTTAGGAGATTATGTGGAGCTCAGCTTTAGCTGCTGTTAGGATTAGCTCCTGGGTTATCTCGGGTGCCCGCATGCCATGCGGGGGACCCGATGTTGTCTAGAACGGCGTCTAGAGGGGTCATAATCTCCCAGTGATCTAACAAGGGCGCTTCTGTGAGTTGGTAATGTTGCGTAGAATTTTGATGCCCGGCGCCTAACTTCGTCCTCCACATATGGAAGTCCCGAGGATTCGTGAAGTAACCTGGTGGGAAAATAGCGACCCACAGAATAGATAGACCATAGCCCTCTATTCTGTGCACGTTGAAGCCATGCCAACCAGCTATCTGCGGCCATGCCCCAGATCTCGCAGGCATATAGCATCACGGGGATCTTCCAGCGCTTGGAAGAGGTATAACCTCAGGCCAAGCGGCATCGAGCTCGACCCCAGTATAGGATACAGGGAAGCGATGGCTCCCTGTACCCTTGCGGCTAGGTCTCTGATGTGTTGGCGAAATGTTAGGCCTCTATCCAATGTTACTCCAAGGTATCGGACAGAGTTAGTCCACTCTATCCTTCGACCTCGGAAGCTGAAGTTGGGGCAGTCTGAGGGGCTGTGGTGCTTTGTGAAAAGTATGGCGTGGCTTTTGTCCGGATTTACGGACTTCCGCCAACGCCGACACCACTGCTGTGTCAGACGGAGGTGTCTCTGTATGGGGTTGAAGGCTCTGAGTATGTGTGTGTCTTTGCAGAACAGAAGCACGTCGTCAGCGTATTGTGCCATTACGACTCGTGTTTCTGTGGGGAGATCTGCCATAAAGACTTTGAATGAGGTGGGAGATAGTACAGAGCCTCCGGGGACTCCGCCTCTCACTGGTCTGAGTGTGGATGTTTTCCACGCTACTGTGACTTTAAAGGTGCGGTGTCGTAGGAAGCTGTGTAACATGTTGATCATCTGTGTTGGCAGCCCCAGTTGGATCAACTTATAGAGGAGCCCGGCATGCCATACCGTAGAGAAGGCCTTCTCGACATCCAGCGAAATCGCAGCCGTGAAGGCGCCTTCCTGGAAACCCAGGGCGGTGGTCTCCACCACATGCAGTAGCTGCTGGACTGTCGAGTGCCCCGGACGAAATCCAAACTGATGGTCGGGAATGGCTAGAATGTCTCCCAGAATGCGGGACAATGGGGAAAGTATCAATCTCTCGAGCATTTTCGAGAGAGTGGAAAGGTGACTGATGGAACGGTAGCTGGAAGTGTGTACCGGATTCTTTCCAGGTTTCAATATGCATATCACCCGGGCCTCCCTCCACTCTCGTGGAAAGTACCCCAAGGTGAGGCACATATTGAAGACCCTAGTTAGGAAGAGAACCGCGTTGAAAGGAAGAGGCCAAGATGGATTGAACGCAGAGTTATTTAAATATGGGGGGTTATTGCTAAAGCTCCGACTGCTACATTTCTATAATATGTGCTGGAAGAAGCAATGTATTCCAGAAGATTGGCTTATGGCCCAAACCATCTCTATCTTTAAGAGAGGGAAACGGAATTATTGTAGCAATTACAGAGGAATATGTTTACTGGATACGGCCCATAAAATATTTACTAAAATAATAAACAAAAGGTTGCAGAGTATAGCTGAATGTCTTCTCTCGGAAGAAAAAACTGGATTTAGAGGAGGCAGATCCTGTGTAGATAACATTTTTATTGTTAAACAAATAATTGAAAAACATAGGCAGTTTAATAAAGAAACGCATATGGTGTTTTATCTTTTGTGGGAATACCTCTAGGAGGAAAGAATCACGGCAATGGTCTATTGGAATGCGAAATGTAAGTGGTAGAAATGCATAGAATTCCCTAAAATTTACTACGCTAGCAGCGACCTGCCCAAACCGCCAAAAAAGGTGTCTCTGAAGCTCCCACCCGGTGGGAATCAGAGAAAGCTTGACTCAAACAGTGACCTTCTGGCGGAACCCAGAAATTTAAAATCGCAAACCTCTCAGTTATCTGCCGCCGTCGACGGACAATGTTCTGTAACATTAAGGAGGGAGAAGAAATGGCAGAAAGGAGAGTCATGGTAGAAGGCGCCACTTCAACGTTGCTCTTGCCGCACAGGAAAAAATGTTACTCTTGGAACACGACATATAAATACTGGATTTATGAGCTCTGAACTGTAAATTCCAGGTGTGCACACATCCTGAACTTCCAAACAGTTTTTTCTTCGCTGCCAGTGCCTCACATATTTCAGCAACGGACAACGTACATGCTGAAAGTTCCCTCAAAACTAAGACAGAGGCTAAGATCTGCTCTTTACGTCCTTATAGAGATCCTCCTTCATTACAGCTGCTCGGGGTCAGGCTCTCGTGGTTACCAACCAGTGTGCCAGGGAAACATCTTGGGTTGCTACTGGACACTCGACTTACTTGGAACGCCCACATCTGTCGGTCTGTTACACTTGCATCTGCCCGGCTCTCAAAACTGTACCCTCTACTCAGCAGGCGCACCTCACTTGTTTTTGAATCCTCCCTTCTTCTTTACACATCTCTAGTCCGTCCCATTTTTACCTATGCAGCTCCAGTCTGCTCCAGTCTGACTAATTTCCGCCGACCTCAGGTAGTACAAAGCAGGGTGCTTCGTATAGCTACAAATGCTTCATGGTTCATCACAAACCAACAACTTGACCACGAAGTGATATTCGAGGAGTTTTTTGCACACCTTGACGGAATCTATTTTTGCGACGGGAAGAAAAGGCTGGAATATCACGGGATCAAATGTACAGACATCAATTTAGAGGATGTCGAGAAATAATGTGGATGTTCATGAAAAAAGGTACAATCCTGATTTTGTACCCGACTTATCAAACGACCTTCGTATATATTACTCCCTTTCTTAATTCTGAAGCAAAGCAAAACCAGGATTGTATCTTTTTTCATGAACATCCCACATTGTTTCTCGACATACTCTAAATTGATGTCTGTACATTTGATACCGTGATATTCCAGCCTTTTCTTCCCGTCGCAAAAATGGATTCCTACAAGGTGTGCAAAATACTCGTCGAATAGCACTTCCTGATTTGACAAATATTTCTTACCACCAAGCCAAATTTTCAAGTTTGGGAAGAAGTCACTTGGGGCCAAATCTGGTGAATTAGGTGGATGAGGTATCAATCCAACAACAAAGATATTTTAATTATCTTGGCTATATTGTGTCATATACCAGTAATAGAGCTATACATAGCAAAATAAACAAATTCCAAACAATATGTGGCACAATAAAAAGAACTTTTAAATATTGTAATCGTCAAACCTTGTTAAAACTGTATAAAATAATGGCGATCCCAAACCTGCTTTCTGGGTGTGAAAACTGAGTCTTGACTATCTCACAACAGAAGAAAGTGGAGGCTGCTGAGATGAAATTTCTGAGACAGGTGGCAGGTTATAGACTCATAGACAAGAAAAGAAACAAGGATATTAGAAGAGAATTGGAAATTCAGAGTCTAAATGAAACAATCATTGCATACAGGCAAAAATGGCAAGATCATGTGCAGAGAATGACCGAAGACCGTACACCACAAATAGTATACAAGTATAAACCTGTAGGTAGAAGAAACTTTGGCAGGCCACGACTGAGATGGTCTGATCAATTTTCTTGAAGTCGGAACGGGCCACAAGGCTCATACCGTGATGATGATGTTGATGAGGTACCAATTCAAAGCCCAACTCATGTACTTTCCCCTTTTTATTGTCCAATTTACATCCTCCAACGTTAGGTTACATCGGACGGTGAACGAAATGGATTTAACGATACTCAAATGAGTCCGGGATCCATTCAGCTTAGTTACCCGACATTCTTCTTTAAGGATATCGGAAAACCCCGGAAAAGACCTTATCCAGTTAACTCACCCTGACCGAGATTCGAACTTGGGACCACTTGAACGTGAGGCAGACACGCTACTATTTACGCTACCAAGGCGCGCTTTGCTGATGTGTGATGGTACATTATCTTGGTGAAACAGCACTTTTTGCATTTCAATCTCGGTCTCGTTTCAGTTAATTCATGTTGCAAACGATTTAACAATGAAGTGTAATAGACTACAGTTATGGTTCTGATTTTTTTTTCAAGCAGTCTGTGAGGAATATTCTTTGAGAATCCCCCAAGAAACAGTGACCATCACCTTACCAGCTGACAAAATGATCCTTGCCCACTTTGGTGCCCTTTCACCAGCCTTTGTTCATTGTGTTGACTATGGCGTTAAATGATGGATTGAAGTTTCATCCACGGTCACAAATCGATGTAAATGGTCTCGCAAATTGCGTTTAAACATCGCTAGAAACTCGGTAGAAGTGTTTTTCCAGACGTGCTTTTGGTCAACTGTGAGTAAACACGGAACCCATATTGCACACAGCTTTTTCATGGAGGATATTGTACACTTGCTCAGTTTAGATGCCTACAGCCACAGCAACCTCACGAATTTTGATTCGGCAGTCTTTCACAACCAGATCGTGGATTTTTTCAATTGTGGCCTATGTGGGGACTCAAGTTAGACAACCAACGCGCGATTCACTTTCTGTGCTTCTATGACCACGTTTAAATTCATTGATGCAAGAGTAAATGGTCTTCAGTGTTGGTGCAGAGTCCGTGTGAACTTCATCTAATTCAGTTTTGACTTGTACGGCACTCCAACCTTTCAAAAGAAAATGTTGAATAACAGCACGAAACTTTGTCGCAGCTATCACACTGACCAGTTCATACGCCTGTCAACAATGAACTATATATTGTATATCAGAAATTGGTATATAAATTCAATAACTTTAAGGGATAAGGTTCAGGAACATTAAATTCTTGAATCTCAGACAGTCGTCAACTCTCAACAAACCAAACTAAATTACATTTAACAGCCAACTTAGCTATGTTAATCCTCACACCCACCTCACATACCCTGAAAAAAACACATCTCGTAGTTCAATACTAGAGCAGCTGACAATAGATTCCTCATAGAATGACACTACAGGTAGTATCAAAAGTAACGCTTATTGCTTTATCTATTTGATATGGCAAGATTTATGCACATCGACATACACAGTGTGCCTGACAGGTGGAGTACGCTACATAAAACTGGGTTATAGTCACCGCTGACGTTACTGTTTGCATCATCGTGTGTTTGGCAACGCAGTATCAACAAAGGAAGGTCTTTATGTTGGAGTATCCAATTGTGGAAACTTCCGTATCGGAGCTGAGCTGAGGCAACAGCTACAATTAATGCTGAAGTATGGTAGTAAAACACCAAGTGCACTTACTCCATAAACTGCTCTGCCTAAACAAAGGATGACTTCAATAGTAAATTAAAACCATCAACTGCAGCTTTGTTGACATTGTTTTCTGTTACGTAAGCTCAGATAATGCGACTCTGTTTTGTTCCTGCGGATATAATAACTTGAGAATTCATTGTTTACCGTACAATATACATAATAACATTGTCATTTGTAATAATTTGACATTTATCATTTGAATTACGGACTTTACAGTTCTTTAGCGGAAATGACCCTTTATACATATCGTGTTATATGTTCTAGTGGTTTGCTAGCGCACACGCACTGAAGATATTCCCATTTTTGTATTAATGCTTCACACAGTTTCAGAGTTTCCAATGGATGGCTCTAGAATTTCATACGTCGCCTTGACATTGTTTTGAATGTTATGTGTGGTGAAGCAAATTATGTTGGTATGCAGGCAGTTTCAGATTGGTAGGGGAAAATTGAAAACAGACAGAGAAACTAGGCAGTGAATACAATTATTTTGTGCAGATTCAAAATATAGTACATAATACATATAAGTCTATTATTATTTATACTATATTGTTCCTTCACTGTAAATCTGTGTGACCATTTCATAATTTCTTTGTACTCAGACACAGCCTTCAGTAAGACGGAAATCTGTGTGCACGAAAAATAAATACCGCTACGATCGCGTTCTGTTTAAGAGAGGTTTAACTGTATTATGACTGCATAAAGTTGTACGTAATTTCATTGAGGTTAAGGAATACCTGTTGTTATTTTCAGTATTACAAAACATTCGACGTCTAGTTAATGACAATAAGCACATCATTTCTTGCCCTGGTTAACTTTAAAGTCGTGGGTTCAATTCCGGCGCGGAATAATTGTTTTTAAGTGTGCCTAAAATAGATAGATCCATGTTAATAGATTTACTGTCATGCAATAGATGTCCTACAGGACGACATTCCAGTACATCCTGTAATTTTTGGCGTAGTTAATAAATAATAATATTTATTTATATTTGTCATTAGCAACTAAATTAGTCTCTGTCTTTTCTCTTGGTCATACTACCTTTAAAATGTAACTATGGCTTAAAACAATTGCTATTCTTCTACTTCCATTGAACTTGGGAAAGGAAAAATTTAAGCATATCTATAAATGCTTATCTCGATTAATCGAAGCAGAGGCAAGCATAATCTTTTCTTAACATTAGTTTGCTGACAGAGCTGTCATACGAATGTTAACATCAGAATTTTGTTCCAATGAGAACTGCAAGCGCTATTGCCGGTCCTATGTACACTTTGTTCGACACGGTAGTCATTTTACGTCAGCACCGTGATGCATTACTATTCCCCAGTCTCTCATAAATCGTGTACCATACATATGGCTTTAAAACGAATCGCAAATCACGTTTCGTTTCGGCTGATTACTTTCACTGGGAGAGCTTATGTTTCATTGAGCAACTGCTTACTTCATTTCTAAAGCAAAATGGCGTTAAAAGATAGTGAAAAGCACAGCCGTAGCGTAAAATGGCAAGCTGGAAATGCAGATATTACCTTAACAAAAAGGCCTGTTGAGAGACGTCGCGATACATCCAGCGTAATTAACTTTGGTGCATCACCACGCTACGTACAAAAGCTTTCGTGATGAACATGCTGGGATGACACGCCTTGTTTATGATATCACGGCATGAAATATTTGACTCTTGCTCTTCAATTCTCAGCCGCGGCGACGCGTCAATGAAATTGAATTCACTAATGGAGCTCTCTAAAAGCAAATACATCTGTGAAAATTGAAAACCTAGAGTATGTAAGGCAGCTGTTAAAATTTTTGTCGGTTATGGTAGTAAATCTGGTGTTGTTACCAAGTTTCAAAGCTCCATCCAATATGGTTATTTAATTTTTACTTTGTCATGTTATTTTTATAATAAAAGTGCTCAACACGATGTACTTTTAAAATTATTCTCGTCTATAATTCAGTATTTAAATTAATTCCTTTTACGAAAATATGCATTAAAGCTTCTATAGTTTCCTCTAATTACTGTAGAAACATTATTGTCTTAAGAAATTCTTTAAAATTCTCGTTTTTTTGTAAATTACCTGTTATACCTTTTTTGCAGCAGCAGCACGTATTGACAGTATTTTTATCTTATTTCTTTTAGAGCGTTTTCTAATGCAGATTCGCTGTAATTGTGGTAGGTTCTGGTTTCCTGACTCCCTTTGGTGTTACCTGGGCATTTTGTCTATGGCAATTATCGGTATCTGTAACGAAGTATTCCAGTATTCAAGAAAGGCAATAAAGTAGAGATTGACAATTATAGGCATATTTCCGCATTACCCTCTTTAGCCAAGGTAGTGGAAAAAGTAGTTTATTCTAGAATCGTTACTTTCCTTGACAGCTTACACCTCATATCAGACTGCCAAAATAGATTTGTCCATGGAAAATCTACCATATCCGCAGCTTCAACATTTCTTGAGTACACAATTGATAGCATTGATGTAGGTAATTTTGCAGCTGGGGTTTTATTAGCTCTATCAAAAGCTTTCAAATGTTTCGATACAAAAATTAACTTGAACGTATTGGACTCAGATTTCTAAGTAATAAGCTGATACAATCCTACATGACTAATAGAACACAATATGTACAACCGAAATGTAAACGGGATTTTCAAATACCATTTCTCACTGCCTTCTTATTAAGCGCATGCATGGCACAAAGTCACTCTCTAGGCACAAAGTCACCCCAGTTAACGGTGGTAATTTATTGAAAGGTCGGGGCGCCATGGTAAAGTGTGCAACTTGCATTTGAGAGTTCGCAGCTTCAATACCTAACGATACTCACTGTGAGTTGTGTTCTCAGCATTTGTTGGAAATTCCCACTTATCTCTGAAGCCTCCCTGACTGTATTTCTGTAGCCCTCTGAGGTTCCTGCACTTCATCCCTTCCTCCTGAGGGTGTTAATCACTACATTTCTGTGTAAAGTTGTAGTATTCCCTTTCTGTTGTCAGATATTTACCCCTTAGTAATTACTGTAAAAATACACTATTATTTTTGTAAATTATACTCTAATTTGCTGTAGTTAAATTTAAAGAATTCAACATATTTTCAACAAAGGGAAAAAACTTCATCCTGTAGAGTATTATGAGTATTAAAAATGCTCAAAAACTTTTTCAAGACAACCTGGTTTAACCTGTGCGTTTAACACATGTGTGTCTTCATTTATAGTTTATGTTAAAGATAGTTTAAATGCGCTAAGTGGAAAGAAACGATATATTAAAAAATAAAATGTATGTTATTTATCAAATACGTTTAATTTTTAAATTTTCACAATCCTCTTGTGACATTTTATGGATGTACACATGTAATATCCTTTTGCAGTTGTAGTACTATTTCGCGCTAATGTCAATTGTTTACTCAACTTCGTTTCATGGAATGGAAGCTACTGTTAAATGGTAAATATTCTAATGTCCAATAAGTGTAACGTAACAATTGTTACAGAGTTAACAAAATTGTTAAAATTCTTGCATTTCACGAACTTCTTTTCTGAAGCTTTAAACAAACACGTGTTAGCGCCGAGATTTGTAAATATTACATACATAGAAGGCTGTGGATGAATTGTGTTACCTTCTAAACATACTGCGATGCGCTTTTGTTTTTATTTTATTTTACACATTGCTGAAAAAGTGACGGTTAAACAAAATCATAAGAGAAGCCGTGTGACAAATTTCTCATTAATGGAGAAAGAATTGCTAGTTTAATTAGTAACTAACTATAAGGATATTGTGGGAAATAGGAGGATAGATGTGGTAAATGTGAAAGAGAAAGATGTGACGTGGGAAACGATTGGAAATAGTTTAATTCGAATGCAAATATCAGATCCAGAGGTACCAAGTAACTTCGTCAATATTACGTAAATTTAAAAGGAGGTGTGAAGAAGGACAGAAGTGACAAGAGACTAGAACGTTTCAAGACGGCAGGTAGACAGTGTATTATCCACAGAATTCAGTGAATTATAAAATCGCTATGTTATTAATACTTGAAGCAAAGACGAGATCGGCATATTCCTTTCGATGCATGTTCTTACCTCACTTGTACTTCCTCAGTAACCTTCATAACAAGTTGTTTCGATATCCTATGCCTCTGTAGAAAAATCTTCTGATAGCTTCTCAAAACCATTTCTCCTCATAGGTCGTACTCTATTACGAATGTCATTTAGACGGTCTAAATATAGCAAATCTACATCAAATATTGCGTTCACGACCGTTATCTTGACAATGCTGCAACTGTGAAAGGGTAGAGCCAGACTGAAAAATTCAATGCCATAGCCGGGATTTGAACCACATAACTTCTGGTCTCCATCCAGCCGCTCTAATTAATTAATTTCCATTAATTGTACCTAATAGTGGTCCGAACTATATAGCCCGGGCCTTAAAGTACTTACAGCATAGTAAGTCGCCATTAAGGTAGTTGTCTCATGTGTTTATGAGAACTCCTAGTGTTTTACCGGGAAAAACACGAGTCAGTTGGAGATTTTAATGTCATGTTGGCACGTAGGACATTGTAGCTCAATGGTTAGAGCAGCTGGACGGACACCAGAAGATCCGTGGTTCAAATCCCGGCTATGGTATTGAATTTTCTACCATTTTATAGTGCGTCCTACCAGGAGATGTGAGCGGGCTATGGTCCTACATACGGCTAGTGTAAAAGAACAATTAATTTCCAATACTACAATTGTTATCGCCTTAATAACAGAAATATGGTTTGTTAGTTTAAAAAGAGATCTAACAATAGTGTTAAGCTAACACATGTTGATGATATCCTACCTTTGTTATAAGTATTGCTAAATAGATTAACAGCCGTGTTAACTCTTAACACCCGTTGGTGAAACTGGGCATGACTGTAATTCGTCCATAAGTAGAAAGGGGAGTTATATTTATATGTATGTAAATACCTTGAATATTATCTACCCTATACAAATACCCTTATATTAAAGCGCGTTTGTGGGGTCACAGGTTGAACTGCTTAATATACAGTGCGATCCATATAAACCTGAACCGTTTCAATAGGCCATAATTTCCCTTTGAAAGCTCTCATAATGTAGAAATTTGTTTCAGTTATCTCCGTGGCTTTGGGAGAATTGTCAACAATTGTTGACAGTTGGCAGTCTTAAATCTCCATTTTCTTTTATACGACTGTAGACATTGAAGTCTATATGGATATATTCAATATATTTGTAGAGCAGCAGGATGATACCGAATTAAGAGAAGGTTATTTCCAGCAAGATAGAGCAACGTGCCATACATCCAATGACACAATTGAACTTGTAAGCTGCTTCTTTGATAATCGAATAATCTCAAAAGGTCTGTGGCCCCCCAGATCACCTGACTCAGCCTCACCGGATTTATTCTTGTGGGGGTATCTGTCAATTAGAGAGTACAAGAATAGCCCACGGACGATTGATGTTCCGAAGGAGTCCATTTGAACCGAAATAAGTAACATTGGCGAGGATACTCTCAGTAAAGCTTCAGACAATATGGTAAGACGAGTGTAAAGATGTATAGATGCTGGTGGAGGACACTTCCAATATTTTCTCTGAGATGAGAATAGTGTAATGTAATCTCCCAATTGTGTATTATATTCTCCAAAAGTTGCACGTATGTCCCATTATTTGTTCAAAAGTTATGGTTTATTGAAGTGGTTCAGCTTTATTTGGTCCCACTATACCAAATGAATTTTCAATGCATTGTTTAGCAAGAAACATCTAAGTAAACTTTAGTCTAAGTGCTTTTGCAGATTAGTAGGTTTGTTGTTTTGAAAGATAAACATTTAACATCATAAAATGCGAACTACTTGTCTGTAGAATTGTCTTTCTTTGTTGATTTCTGGGGAATCGAATGATATAATGTGGAAAAATAATTATTTTTGCTGGTAAATTAAAGCAACGCACTACACAGAGGACTTCTTGCTCACATTTACCAAAGTTTTATCCATCGTCCTTTCAGAAACGTGGTAAGTCATCGTAAATTTCCAGTCTCTACAGCAGAATCTGTTTAAATGTGAAGCATTAACTGTATAGGGGAATACACAAAACAGAATTCTGGTATCGGAGCTGTGAAATATTTGCCCATTGAGGAAGGACAAAAAGTTGTTATACTTTTATCTTGTTTGGATACTGCATTGACCTTTTGGGCGCGAGCCAAAATAGGAGGCTCTGTAGAAGCGTGGGCAACATCTGCAGAGCAGGGTGAAGGACAAGATAAGCGGAAAGGGGTTGCGAAATGAAAATAAAATTACCGCACGCGACTCCACCATAGTCTACGTCACAGAAGATGGAAGCGGTTTTACTCTACTGGAATTTTAATGCTAAAGAGCATCACTTATGCCGTCGCATGTCGATATTAGCTGATATTGTGCAGTATTAAACGAGGAATCAGAAGATTGTACCAGGGCTGTTCAACAAAGAATGATCACAATAGTTTTTTGATGGTCATTCTCAAAATAGTCTCTCATGAATGCGATACACATATCCCAGCGTTTCTGTCAGTCTTCAAAGACATGCTGGAAACCATTTTTAGAGAGATCCTTCAAAATCGCCTCCGCAGGCTTCATCACTGCTTCTGATGATGGATAATGCCTCCCACGAAGGCGTTTCTTCAAGTTAGGGAATAGAAGAAAGTCACATGGGGCCAAATCTAAACTATAGGGAGGGTAAGAGATGCACTTCACGTTGATTTTTGCAAGATATTCAGCGACAACATTAGCAATATGTGGCCGCGCATTATCGTGAAGTAGCATCCAGCCTGCTTCACGGAAATGTGGTTATTTGCGCCTGATATGGACTTGCAATGTTTTCAGGACATCCCTGTAGTATTGCTCAGTTACTGATGTGTGTACAGGTACAACATGCTGATAAACCATTCCATGGCAATCAAAGAATGAGATGACCATAACTTTCCCAGGAGTACCAACCACTTTTCCTATTCTGAGGTTTAGTGATGAAAGAGATTTCCACACTCAGCTTTGCTGTTTGCTCTCAGGATCAAAATGATGTAGCCAAGTTTCATCAGCAAAGATTACGTTTGAACGAAACTCCGGATCTTCCTCTAACATCAACTTTAACTGCATGTTACCTCCATTGCAGCGGTAGGCGATACTGAACTTGTCTGAACCTACCTGGTTCTTACATGCGGAAACCAGGAGTACCAACAATGAAACTTCTACGGCGTGTTTGTTTCACCTCAAGCTACCAGAATATCATAAGGGGGAATTTTTGTGCGAAAAATTATGACCGTAAAAAATTATGATCATTCTTTATAGAACAGCCCTCGTATATGAACCTTTGTAAAATTTTATAAACCTATTACCAAAATATAGTGCGGTCCATATAAACCTGAACCAATAATAGGACACACGTTCAACTTTGGCAGAATATTGTGACTTTGTGGGTTCGTGAAATTAAAAGTCCAGGTTACAAATACTAAAAATTGATCTTCATTTCCTTAGATACACACTTCAGTCAACCTTTACAGTAGCAGAATTACTTACATACACATACAACTTGCAAGGTCATTGACCACAAAAAAGTTCACTGTTACAGCTGTTCACGCGCACGCGTCCAATTACCGACTGACTGCCAGTGGCGGGCGGCTGCTCCTTTTATAGTTACTAACTGTTCTAGAAATTCTTGGAATGTTCTGAAACAATCAGGACGGCGTTAGAAGAAAGACGAACTCTCCAGAAATCGCTCTCCTTCCCCCCATCGTTTCGGTAAGCTTTTATCTCCGCACTGTACTGTCAGTCCCTTTTGCTGTAGGGGAGGGGATCCGCCCCCTTCAGCTGCTTTAGTGCGAGCGCTGCGGACCCTTAGCACTCGTGGCATCTCTGACGTTACCAGAGGAACCTCGGGCCGAACATTCGAGCCCCTCCCTGAACGGGAGTTGTTCGGATTGGTTTGGACTCGAGGGGGCAGTGTGTTCCAGACACCCGCGGGAAATCGGGTACCTCCTGCCACGCTTCGTCCGCCCGGAGGGGGCAGAGGGTTGCCTAAAAGGTCCTGGGTACTAGCCTGCTTTCCTGCACTCCCAGTCTGGCATACCATACGTCGAAGACGTCGTGCGTGAACGAACACGCACGTTGTATGCCAAGATTACTCCCCACCCTAACCAGCTGGTGAATTCACTTGGTCAATACGACCACCGTCTCCCCAGAAGACGGAGGAACTATCGCCTATCCAAGGACGCCCTTGGGTGGTAGAGTCTGCCTCTCCTCCTGCCCCTACCAATCACCGCCAGGTCACCTCGCGCCTTGGCCGCGAATGGCAGCTTAACACCTGCAGTCGTGCCCTGGGGCGCGCGCACGACCTGGTCTTGTTAAACCTTAACACCTTAATTCCCATCTGGTCTCTCGCTACTGGTTCCCCAACTGTTGACGGATCGCTAGCGACCGCACAAATCAAGGTGGAACGGACACTGTCCCTCTCCTAAGGGGGAATATCCCGGTACCAGAAGCATCAGTAGAGGCCTACTACGCCGTCTCACCAAATGACACGCAAGCTTGCGCATAAACATCATACCGCACGGGTAAATCCGCACAGCGGATAGGTACCGTGGCGTGTAACCCTCCGCCCGGGAGAACCCGGGTGACCTGCACCTGCTCTTGGCTCTTGAAAAAATTAAAATGTGGTGTGCCAGATCACCAGGCGGATCCACCGAGGTTTTCGGTAGTATTCCCTGCGGTGTTGACGCGCGTGAGTGGCGTATCCACTTCCATCCCGTCTTGACGTCGATGGGGGGGGGTGGCTTTTTAGACTCAAGTAATTGCCCGACGGAAAGACCCCCGGAGTTTTCCATCGCTCCCGGGTAACAGAGGCCGTGGCCTTCGGACCTTCGGGTAAACCTCAATTGACATGTCCGTCCCTTTCAACTCGTCCCTCCTCGCCTATGATACTTACTTCGGTTCGAATTTATACCTTGAGAACATCAATTGTCCGTGACCTATTCTTGTACATTCTACTTGTAGATACCCCCCACAAGAAAACATCCGGTGAGGTTAGATCAGGGCATCTGGTGCGTGATAGAGCTTTTTAGATTATTCGATTATCAAAGAAACTGGTTAGAAGTTCCATGGAGTTATTAGATGTATGGCACGTTGTTTCATTTTGCTGGAAATAACCTTCTCTCAATTCGATATCATCTCCTAAAACTTCAGAGAATATGGTGAGACGAGTGTTAACATGTGTAGATGCTGGTGGAGGTCACTTCCAACATTATCTCTGAGATGTAAATAGTGTAATGTAATCTCTCAATTGTTTTTTATATTCTCCCAAAGTTGAACGTGTGTCCTATTATTGATTCAAAAGTTAAGGCCTATTGAAATGGTTCAGATTTATATGGATCGTACTGTATGTGCACGTAATTAACTTCTCCTAACATTGAAATTTTGTAACGTGTATCGGTATCGAGGAACGAGAAAATCTGGAATCACCCATACCTTTATCATCTTTATTATAAAGTAAATATGTTACCAAAATAGTACAAATTTCTGTTAATTTACTAATGACACAGTTGATCAAAGTAAATCAGAGCCGTTTATGTACAGCAAAAGGTTTCGGAAGAAAATCGTGTGGAGTAGACGCGTGTTTGACCTTGATATATCTAAAGTGGCAAGCGGTGTTTTTGCCTGGCTGTGTACTTAACCTTTAGTAATTCTGGCGAGAGTTTTAACGAGTTTCCGGTTCCTTTTTAGAGACAGCGTTTTTGCTTTCATGAGAGACCGGCATCATCCACTCTGCTTGGCAATTTTTGAGAGCGTGAAGTGGCTTCTTTTTTGTTCCTTTTAGTAAATACCGTAGAATGCAGTTTAATTTCAGGATGTCTGGACTGCGTCAACATTCACCTCTACTGCATATTCAGAAACGAGTGTTTACATAATATCCTTCACAGAAAAGCCAATTGCACTCCAACCATTTAACAACGTGTAACTACTTCCCTCCTGCTAGAAGCAAGTTTAAAGACCTTATTAGCCTTCTCCTTAAGAACCTCGCAAATTAAATGCCGTTGAAGGGTTCTCGTAAGTACATTGCCTGTTAAATCGTTTTAAAGTGAATTAAGTAGTAACCATCGTGTGCATCGATGGTGTAAATGAATTTGCTGCCAGAAGCCCCATGAGAATAAACCGCACAATCTCGGTAAATGGGTAACTGAGATAACACACACACACACACACACACACACACACACACACACACACACACACACACACACACACACACACTCACACACACACACACGCACACCTATAATAGTTTGGAAAACAGATCCTCATCATCACAAAGATGTATTACTTAATTCTTATTATTTTGTTTTCCTTTATTTGGGCTTCTTTTATTTTTGTATAAATTTTGTTTGTTTAGTTTAACATCTTTTAAACATCCACCTAATCTCTGTTTCATATAACCTTGCCCCGCTGAAATGTATCACTCCGCGTTCAACAACCCTCCCCCTCGCCCTAATTGGCTAATGCTTTCGCGTCATAGGCGGTGCCTTCCCGTCACATTTAAACCTGCAGTAAATGTCGCAATAATTGCCGGGAAGATAAATAAAATCATATAAAATCATACAAATAAGGATATGCAGGCATGCAAAAATACAAGTTTATAATGAACTGAGCAAATTGAAACAGAATGACTGAGCAATGAAACTGAAAGAGTTTATAATGAAAGGCCTTTGGCCTTTTCCACTGGGATTTTTTAAACCAGCACACATATCTTTCAAAAATGCTTGTCTTTCAGTCCTAAAAGTCGTGTCACACCATACTTTACTTTTCGTGTGTTCTTCGTGTATATTTAGCGATTTGTATCTCGGTGCAGTGTGGTTGTCCTTAAATAGTGTCTTCGCCACACAGCAATATCGCCTCTGTCTTTTAGCACATTTTTCTTGCCTCTTTTTTCATTCACAAATCCCAGCTGTATAAGCAATCTGCTGAAATTTGGTAAATCTGCATCCTCATTTACAGCAGACGAAATGTTACTTATGTTAGGGAGTTCGTTTCTAAAGAAAAACTACACACATGACGACGCACAACACTTTTCACGTATTTTCTCCGAGCACGCACTTTTGTTTATTCCTGCTTTTGCCTGGAGTGGTAAGTTTTCCTGTTTCCTCAATTTCATGTCGCGATGTTCCTACGGATCTAACACTCACACCTGTAACTTCAGAGCCCAGCTGTTCGACTTCTCTCACTGACAAAGACGGATTCTTCTCTGTGAGTGCATTAAACACATGCAACACAATTCTTTTTTCGCCTGTTTGTAAATAATTATCCTTGCGATACTTCAGCGAAAAACTGGCGGTAGACTCTGCCATTATACATATAATAAGTACATGCGCAATAAACGATCAATAAAATAATTTAGCTCCCGCACTTTCGAATGGCGATGCATGACTAATCCAGTTCAAAACAAGCTCAGTGATAAGTCTTATAAACAAATGTCACCACTACCGCTAAATCACATGCTATCGTGCCATGTGCTTGAAAGCAAAGTAACCTCCTCCTTTCTTCGTTGAAGAATTAACATGCATTTCAGATAAATCAACTCTGTTGCGTAATATATTTAATTAAAACAGTTACGAAAATATAAATTTCACAATTCTCTTCCAACATATAATGATATATCACCATATTAAATAACGAACTAATTTTATCGCACACAGTCATTACCACAACAGCAACCAATGAGAGGTGACTAGGTCACGTGACCGTTAAGAGATACTGGGCAAGCTTACGTGGCTCCACGATAAGAGTTAGATTTGCACTAGAGGTACTCGTTCTATTTCCGGGCATCCTGTCTTTTAAATCCCTGTTTCCTAAATTTTCCTTCCTGTTCTCAACAAAAGATACTCATTCAAATAAAAAAAAAACTGCACACTACTCTACACGAATTTATTAAGACTATTCCTACTATATGTCTGCCCAGACTGGGGAGGGACCAGTCCTTCCGAAATTCAACGTATCCAGACATTTCAAAACAAAGTAGTACAAATATCAACAAATGCACCTTCGTTTGTTAGAAATAGTCAACTACATAGAGAAACTGAAATCAGCACTATTCAACAGTCAATTTTTTCTCAAGATGAAATGTTCTACAGCAACCTAAGACACGTCTCAGGAGTCATTCACTATTCTCTTGGCAGAAAATCCAGCTTTCCAACCCGCAGCAGGAGTCGCCTATCACTAGGTCAGCTCTCACATCAAGATCTTCTGTAATACTTGAAACAATAATCTACCTACCCAATTGGGCTTTCCTCATTTCATTGTTATTCATTATATCACAATGATCTGTAGAGCGCACATGCGCTGATCGATCAATAAATTAATTTAAAAAAGCTTTCCTTAATCTGGTTTAGATGAAACAATAATTTTTAATTTCAGGCCCGAAGTATTAATTTTTTCCACTCATGTTGTGGTAAGCATAACATTATGCATATTTTGTTTTTACGAGTAATTAGAAATTGCCTCTCAAGGGAAGTCAGTTAGCTTACCTCCCCACTTATTTCCCTAATTACTTCTCTGCTATGAAGGACTGAATTTGTTGTAGGACCTGAAATCAATTAAAATATATCTATGCAGTTCAGAAAATACTCATTTGTTTATTGATACCTAAGAGAAATACTCAGTAATAGAAACTTAATTAAATACGAATGAAAAAATGTAAACTGGAAATCATTTTGATTTAGAGCCATCACTTCTTGGTTTCAAAAAGGGTCACACTTTCGAGAATTTCGATATATCAACATTCTCCTCAATTGAAACAGTTGTCTTTTACATGAAATACTCACAGCATAATCTTGCCGGGGAGTGAATGTTGCAGACTTCTCTACAAAATATGCCAACAACGAAAATTCACAAATGTTGGTATCCTCTTTGGAACACCATACTTTGATTTAGACTTCTGTGGAAGTAGAAATTGACGAGCTGCATTTGCAGTCACTCCTATGCCGTCATGCATAATTACACAAAAAATCAATATGTCGCCACACCTTCATATAAAATTCAACAACCACTTTCCCATACCAACAAACAATACAATAAAACAAGGGAATGTAAATGAAAGATTCGACTCATAAGGTAACAAATAAATAGGTATAATATAAAATTGAAATTATGTACCACAAATAACTAATAATTGTACACGATAAGCATATGCAATTCTGGAGGTAGGTAGATATTGCTAGCCTTACTTCGTTCGAGCGCAAAAGAGTCCTCTAATGGTAAATTATACCTACCTCCCTTATAGCATAAATAACTATTATATTGGTTCTTCTAAATTAATTTTAAAAATGTTTAAGAAGAAATCCTTATAAATTGTTGGATGTGTTCGCGAAATGAACAAGATTAGATGAGTGAAAGAGGAAGATGTGTGATAGTGAGTTAGAAATGAGAAATAATCAATAATGTTAATTTATTTTAACGACACTGTTAGAACTTTAAAATTATTTTGTATAATGTTTAAATAATTTTTTGTTAGTTGATGGAAATTAATCATTTCTCCACACTAGCCGTTTATAGGCTAAGGTTTTTGATGGATAGCGTCAACATGAAAAATTCAATGCCATGGTCGGGATTTGAACCACTGATCTCCTGGTTTCCGTCCAGTCGCTCTAACCAAGTGAGCTACCATGGTCAACCTGCCGTCCTAACATTAAAGTCTCCATTTGACTCATATATTTCCCCGGTAGACCACTAGGGTCTCTCGCATGTTTAATGTTTAAATGCTAACTTGTCTAAATTAAGTTTTGAAAAAGAAACTAATACAGTATTGTATATTTACTTTGTAAATCTAAATCATATAGAAAGAACGTTTGAAATCGTTAATATTTCTTAAACGTCCAGAAAAATAGCAGTAACATTTCGAATCCAAACTAACGTTTCATCGAAACTGGCAGCTTAATTACATAAAGACTTATTCTACAAAGAACACTGCATAAAATGACATAACATAAAATCTCCAAATGGTTCCCAACTAGAGGCATATTTTAAAATAAACTTCTGTAAATGACGCCCAACGTTGAGCATGATTAAGAAGCATGGAAGCATACAAGCATTGAAAGGAGGTTTAGCCATAAATTCCTGCGGTTACTTGTATACAAGGTGCAGATCGCCAACTGAGCTAGTCATCAACTCGTGCTTTTGGTAAACAGAGAAAGAGATGAATATGTACCTCCAGCGTCTAACGTTAATGCAGACAGACACAGTAGTTTTTGTCACGACCTGTGTAACATGAGGGTGGGAGCAAACATCACCTTCTGTAAAGCAGGAAATGGTTTATTCAAACAGTGTTTTTAAAAGTAGGCCGGTAAAATATTTCCACCTGAATCCAGAATACCCAAGGAATACCTAAAGCTGTGCTACGAAGACGTACTTCTGGATATTAGAAACTCCGTGACCGACAACAGAATATGGGTTTCCATATACGAAATTTACTGTAGCCCATGCAATTTTTGGTACACTGAGTACATTGAGGTATATACACAAACATAATGCATTAGTCTCACTACGAATTAGCTTTTCATTTACAATGCACATTGTAAATATTAATGATTCTTTTGTTTATATCCATATATCTGGAAAAGATCAGTTTCTTTTGTGTAAATTAGGAATAAATGTGCAATATATTCTATGATACTTGTCCGTCATGTGACTACTTTCCATAGATCACCGTTTTCCGTAGCTTTAGCTGTATGAGTACAGTAGCGACTATAGTTCTGCGCCGGTGACCTACTTTCTTCGCACACAAGCGTCATTTGCACCTTCTGCTAGCGCTAGAAGATAGAAGACAATGCAACAGGGCCATATTTCACAGACTCGTCTTTACTAAACCGCATACCTTAAGCTATATGAGCACTTCCTCATCTTATCCGCTGATAAACAACAGATCTTCTTTAGGTTTTACTTCTTTGCATTCACAAATGTTTTAATTTACAGGAAAATAAAAATCTAGGGTGATGCCTTTGTGGCTTGTAGCGCATGGAAGTGAGTTAGCCGATTCTCGTATGAAGATACGTTTCATCTTCATAGTTAACCAACATTCTTTCATCTCTAAGCCTTTTTATGGTACGTAAATATCACACGCGCCAATTTGACATATACCTTTCCTATAACAACACCCTGTTGTTCCTTGTTTTCTTCCACTTGAATCCTATGCCACAACTAGTGCTACCCTCTTTAAAAGTTAATGGAATCTTGATGTTTCACAAGTCCCAAATTTTGACAGTAGGTGCAGTTTTCTCCTGGATATACAAATTATAAATTGTTTGGCATATTATACACCTATCAAAGTCACCAATGACAGTGATTGTTTCTGGTACACGATGTACTTTACAGATGTTTCAAAGGATGTCACTTGTGCCTCACATTTCTCCCCTTCTTTAATTATTTTACGAAATGTTCTCTCAGATACTTTTGTTGCTTCACTTACCCTCCCTAGCATTTTAATAGCATATCGCCAGAAACTGCTTCCCGACATTATTGTCATTATTAATAACTTCGCTGTTTGGTTGTGAAGTGTTTTTCCACCAAGTTTGCTTTGAATTGGAGGCATTTTAATCCAAATAAGAAAATATATAAAAGCATACACGCATCCGCCTCTACATCCCCAGTCGGATGGCATGGTCGAAAGATACATCAAGACCTTAGAGGAACACCTAAGGAAGGTCCTGGCCAGCCATCAGCGAGACTGGGGCGTCAAGGTGCCACTGTTCTTGCTGGCCTACCGCTCGTCAACACACGACACCACGGGGATGACGCTAGCCAGCTTAATGTTCGGCCGAGAGTTACGCCTCCCTTGTGACCTGGCTTTTGGAAGCCCTCCGGGAGCGAAACAGCCAGCGACCGAGTATGTGGAGAACCTGGTAGACCATCTCCACGACATGCACGAGATGGCTCGCCAGAACATCCAGAAGGCGAGCGACCGAATGAAGACCCGATATGACAGGCAAGCCAACAGCCAAGGGTTCCAGCAAGGTGACCTGGTCTGGTTGTACCGTCCTACGCGGTCCAAGGGACGCTGCCCGAAGCTCCAGCAGCCATGGCAAGGACCGTACCGGGTGGTGAAGAGGATTAACGACGTGGTCTGCCGCATCCAGAAGGTTCCCCGAGGGAAGATGTTGGGAGTACATCTGGATCGCCTGGCACGCTACGATGGTGCTGTTTGGGACGACCAGCTTTGACGCGGGAGCAGTGTCACCCGAACGTCGGAACTCCCGATAGAACCAGCCAGCAGTAGGGCCAGAAGGGAAATATTCCGCCGCGCCTATCCATTTATCTTGTAGTAGTAACGAGGGGTGGCTGGAAAAACGTCACTGTGCCGTCTCTTCCCCCTCCTCCTGCCGTCTCGAACCTTCGTGATGATTCACTGAACCGCGAGACTTCGAGAAAACAGCGATATTCCTATAAAAGGGGCTGCAGTGCTGAGTCAGTTCAGTTCTTGACGAGCAGCTGTGAGGAGCGCCCAATGAGGGGACGGACTGCGTACGTGCATCGGAGGTGTGTACGTAATTGCGAGTGCAAGTGGAACTGTAAGGGACGAACTGATGAATTGTGATTGTGTGCATTACGTAATTCTGTTGATACCGAAATTATGGTTTGCAGGAGCGAAGAATAATGATAGACGTCGAAGGAATGTTGGTTCTTTGTGACGACCAAAGCCAAGGTTAGTTGGGGAAACTGTTTATAACAATGCCATGAATGAAAGGAACAGTGTCCTTAGAAGGTTTCTAAAGGAATTGTCACTTGACGTACATGAATAGGGTATTCTTCGGATCGTTTACAATAGCGACCAAAACAGCCACAAAAGGACTTTGTTTGGTTTGGAAAAGGAATTTGGAGAGTGAAAGTTATATAAAGACACACGCGCAGCTGTGGTGAAGGCAGTCGTAGGTGTATGGCCGATATGGCTATATCGCGGCTAGGAAGCCATCACGAACATTTATCGGCGTGTAGCCGATATAAGGGAAGAGTCAGACGTGAAGCCTATTAGGGTGGTCAACTTGTTCGGTCTTGAATATTTGTCAGGTCATCAAAATTTATCGAGAAATATAATTAGCATTCAGTCACTATAAACCGTGAATGGTAACCCTCGGTCGGCAGCTTCCATTTCGAGGTTTGAAATAAGAAGCAGTGAATAAATAATTTGGAAACGGGCATTCCAGTGTTGTAAAATTTCCTTCTCACACACATCCACGCATACCCTGAGAGAAACCTCATTGCTCACTATAATATTTGCTTCAAACTGGTGCACAACGTAGAGCAGTGGTAACCTGTGATCGCCACCACCATCATTTTTGTATCACTGTGTAATCGGCAAGTGTTCCGATTGTAATTCCATGGAAATAAAGAACATTTTTGAGTGGTGCAATCGGACTTTTCATTTCACGAACCCACAAAGTCACAATATAAAAGCATACACGCATACAGACAGTTAATGTCAGAGGTTGTACTCCCATTAGTCCTCGACCGGTCCCGAAAGGGCGCCCGGCGCCTCCGTGGGTCTTTCCATAGGGCAAGACCTAGACACACATGCAGACAAAACGCTAATCACCAGTGCGATTAAGAATCACAATCACCAAAGCATTAAAATCTTAACGTGATGGCCCCGAAGTGTTAGAAGCTACCCGGTCAAAGCTCTCCACGATACTGGCTATTTCAGTGTACTGCGCATGACCGAGAGTGTAGGCTCAGCAACTGAATTCTAAACGAATGCGCACATGGTCTCCACCGGCACGGAACCATCGTCCGAACTGTACGTCTGCGACTGCATGGCTAAACCCCCTCCGGTATGTTTACGAGACACAGGTAGCGTGTAACTTTTTTACTACAATCGTGTTGTATGCTTTTTCGGCCAACATTCCGGGCCCGACTCCTCGAACTTACCTCTTCCTAGCGTTCCTGGGAGTTGCAGGGGCTTAGACAGACCTTAAGGTCATTATGTTCATTAGGTACATTCTTACTAAATCTTTGGGCCTCGCTTTATTTCTTTTTTACGGTGTCACTTTGGAAGCAACAGGGACCCACTATGGACTACCTGCTGCACTACTCTCGAGTTACTGGTGGACTCACCTTCTTGCTATCCTGACTCCTAACGTCATTTACTATGTGATACGATGGACTATGAAGTTAGTGAGATTCTACTGAAAAGAGCACTGGGACCTTACAGATTTTTACCTATCATTCATCTTTTTAAAATGACTCGGTAACTCTCCTCAAAGATGATTTGATATCGAAATCTCTTGAACGTGATGAAGGGAAGACACTTCCCCACCACGAAACTGGGCATGATTTTAATATTGATGATAACTCTTATATTATGAAACAAGAACATACATTTTTAAACACTTAATTACATAAACAGTTTATATAAGAGAGACCCCTCTTGTTTAATGCTAATTTTGGTCAGTATTTGTATAGAAAAATAACTCCCAATCAACGCTTGATATTTGTTATATTTTAGCTTTTAAATACAATTCTGTTTATGTTGGCTGTTCCTACGATGGAATCGTAAAGACTCGAGTACCATGGTAACAAAACATTTTAAGAACTGTATTGAACAACTCAGATGGATTAAAATGACAGTGGAGAATAAAGACTCAGAAGTATCATACAGTTTGTTCTCATTATTAGTTTTTATATTTGTTTCTGAAACTTTTGTTAATCACTGCTAAAACGGCCAGCATTCAAATTTCATGTGCGTGAAAGAATAGAGACAGAGAAAGTTATTCTAGAAAGTGCTTCGAAACAGTTTAATTGCATTACGAAATCGAACAAATCTAATAGAAATAATAGACTTGGAGTAACTTCGATTCCTGGATGTTTATTCAATTAGCTGGAATTATGCGCCGTTCACTTTTGAGTCTGAAGTATGAGTAAAGGAGTAGTCATGTGTGTGCGTATGAGTGTGTGAATTTATTTATAAATGAAACCCAAAGAAGTTTAACCATAGATTAGCACCATGTTAAATGAGTGGGCATTTTTGTATCAAATGCAAAGCCTCCATGTTACCTTAGAGGTTAAAGAAATCACATAATTTTTATTGTTTTTTACAATAATTACAAGTAAGTTTTACACTTATCTAATATTTAGTCTTCGCTGTATATTATCACGTTTACTAGATGTTACTCCTATGAGTAATTCTATTATAATTCATCACCTTAGTTTTAACACACTAAGTCGAAGGACTTGGTTCTTTATAGTATTTGTAATATGTTGATATCACATAAATTGAAACAGCGAATGCAATGCATTTGGAATCGGAAATATACGGAGTTTCGAACGATTTAAACATCTTAAAACAACTGATGTGTACCCAAAAATTATTAATATTCAATCTGTTTCTTAAAACATATAAAGTTCTAACTAAAAGTAAAGGCCATCAAATAAATTTAATCAAAAGGCAGTATAAACCTCTAAGTGTTTGTTTCTTCTACATTGTTATAGGCGTGATTCAGCTTCAGCGCTTTGGGAATGGCAAAAAATCGATAAATATTGCACTGGAAATTAACTTACCAAGAAAGACACACTACTGCTCCAAAATCTGATACAACAGTATCTCTGGGACTATTTCTCCTCACTGTCTCAGCTTTTGTACACTTCCAGAAAGGGGAAATTACACAGTACCTCTTTGTAACCCTTCAAAAGGCGGAAATTAAGTATCTGACAGTTTGATTTATCAGCAAAAGTGAGCACCTGTATAGTGAAAGTCTTATGACTGCATTCAAGTTTACGCGACTCACACGGAAATTTGGAATATTAAATTCACAGTGTATCTTCTACCACTCTAAGTTCTTTGTAATTATAAGGTAGGTGTATAAATTCCTAAGCATTACAGACAGTACGGAAGGAAATAATGATGAAAGTCCCTGGATTATTGGTAAAGACATAGCAGATGACAAATTAATCTCTAACTCTCGTATACTGCGGGCACCCGAGCCAACACCAGAGCAGCTCCATACAGCAGCAAAGCTGAGTTTCATATGTAAACCAGCCAATAGATGATTGGTACCAAGAATGCATTTCCAATCAACCAAATTAAGAAGACAATTAAATGCTTCCCCCAGGGTGCAACGAGTTTTGCACCCGTATTCAAACCCAGAGGAGCAACATACTATAAATCGCTTCCCACATAAAACCAATAAGCCTATCTAAAAACTTCCGAAATAAAGCTGTTCTGCGGTTAAGGATAGCCATCTGTGAAAATTGGTCAAAAGGTGCTAAATATGCCAAAAATTGATTTTTTCCTTATAAAATAGACTAATCCGTTTACTTCAATTTCCTATTACTTTAAATTCCATGCGACCCTTTAAAAATTGTGGCATATAACTATTTGAGTGGGTCACTGTAAGTCAGCACAGTGCTTTGTCACCTATTTTGGTGATTTTTTTCGTGTTTCTAATTTTCAACGCTTTTTATAATATAAATTGCTCCACACGATGCAGCCTTCAAACTAGAAGCTTGAAAATCTTTGTGCTTGGATAAAAATAGAACCAAAGGAAATTGGTGATATGATTTTTATAATGGCACTAGTGATTGTGCAATTAAATAGCAAAGCACACATTTCACAAGCAAATAATAACAATCAATAAAATGAGAATTCGATATTTTTTTATTGTAAACCAAAGATCAGATTAAAATTTTATCTCATAAATTTACTAATGTGTTTAAGAGTATAATTGCAAAGCATTATTTTTCTGAAACTAAAATTGCATCATGTGGAACAGTTTAATTAAATGGCAATAAAACGCTATAAATATATTAATATCACGAGAACTATTTCGTACAAAAGTCTGACAATTGGTCTGTCAACTATGGTTAATACCACAATAATTGTGTTAAAGTTTCAACTCAATCCAAGCAACATTTTAGATTTTAGTATTTTCACAGATACCTCAGGCTGCCAGTGCCTCTAGACTTTTTTTTTTTTTTTTTTTTTTGCATTTACAGAATTATTTTTATCTGTCAGTGATCCTTAGTTTTGACGTTTTTTAATTATAATAGGTTTAGTATATGTGGGTGACTTGAACAATTGACTGCTTACAATGTCGACATAGTTTGTTGCTTTGTATCGTACCTAAAGGAAAATAAGACGCAGTAATTTGCAATGATTTGCAAGTCAGAATTCTATTGCCACTTTTCAGTAATTCCTCTATTCTCACTTCCACGGGACTTGCTGTTAGTATTACACGCGCACTGAAGGTGGACAACCGCGCCATCTGTCTGGTGATGCAATACCCACTAGTACTAAAATCGCATTTAAAAATGAGAAAGAAACGGAATGAATTGTAAATCAGAGTGGGCGGTGTACGGGAACAAAACACATTTGATTACTCTCCTAAAACTTGAGATGGTTATATGATACTTCCTTCCAGTTAAGTTGCTGCTTTAAGTAATAAAGATAAACTATATCAACTCCAAACTGCTCAGACTAAGTGCGTTCTCTTTGCTAATCTTCTTTAACCTCTTCGAAATCACGGAGTGTGGAAAAAAGGCAATTTTCTTTTCGTCAGCAGGGATAATTGCTATTTAAGGCTGTTTGACTGCTCCTTTGTAGAGCTGGAATCGGAAATCCAAAATAGAGCAAAATGGACTAGTCGGCGAAGTCCAATTAAAGTACAAGATTGTTATCTCTTACTCTTATAAGGTTAGAGTGTGTGACCACAAATTTAATTCTTTGAAGAGATTATAAGTTCTACTGCATGTGCAGAAATTTGAGCGGTGCTTTTTCGGAATAAACCTTAAGGAGATGATATTTAGAATTCAAAACTGGGTAATTAATATAGTGATATTATGTGAATTAATAATTAAATTATGCTTCCATTATACCATTTATGCCAACAAAGAGAGTCAGTTGCGATTTCTTAAACATTTTAATATAGTAACTATAATTTTATATATGTTGTACCCGCATTTCTAAAATTCCGAAGAAAATCCTAGAAAGAAACATTACAAAATGTATATGAAATACAAGTATCACAGGCTTTTGTAATGAAATGTATTATATACTAAAATATATTTTGCATAAAACGTTTGGTTCATGTAAGATATTTTTAAACGTTCTTCCTGAACGAAAGGATAATTCAATGGTAAACTGAATACTGAAAAGTGACACAAGAGATACAAACAGCTCTTTGTCAGAAAGCACCCCAATTAATTCTCTGTCAGTTTTCCGCTCTGAATGTGTAAATGCATAAGTACACAAACTAACATGTAAAACTCAAAATTATTGTGTCCACATTTTGTTAGAAATACGTGTTTTAAAACTCTCTGAACCTAGAAAAAGTATTTTTAGAAATGGATCAAATGTGTGCGTGTTTTTCTGAAAATAAGGAAAATTTGGTATTTAGGTTGAGCATGATTTAAAAATCGACATGTAGATTGAAAATGTCTCTGCACCAAACTGTAGTAACTTCAATGGTGGCTTTTTGAATTGCTAAAATGTGTCAAAAATCGTTTTAAAGATTTTAAATAAAATACCTTACCTTTAAGATATCTGGAGCAAGAAGGAACATCTTAATAGTTCTGTAAATAGCTTGTGAAAGATTTTTGTAGACTTTTATATACCTAAATGGTGTATGCAGTACGATCCATATAAACCTGAACCAATTCAATAGGCCATAATCCTTGAACCAATAATAAGTCACACGTGTAACTTTAACAGAATATAATACACAATTAGGAGATTACATTACACTATTTAGAGTTAGATTACTTCCGTAAAAAACCTGGCATAATGCATTGCTTACCTTAGGAGTGACCTTCACCACCGATGGGTGTGGCTTAGGCGTGAGGTGATTGGGGAAGTTCCTCGATGCCGTCCAGCATGTCGTCTGCACATCCCTCGAAAACGTACCTCTCGGCTCTGCTGCTGCACTCATACTCAGACATTGCTGAGTAATCACTTTCCGAATCACTGCTGCTACTGTCGTCATTAACAGTGATCGTTAGCTTTTCCACCTCTGTTTCTAGGAGACCCTCAGTTTTTATATATTTCTCTTCCACTTGGTGAACATGCCGGCAAACTGGACCCCATTCTGCTTCTCCTATTTCACCAAATCGCTGTTCGCACAAACGCCATACGTCTTCCGTGTTGAAGCTCACATTGCAAAGCGCAACCCATTCTTTTACATTTGCCCAAATTTTTCTATGGCATTCAGGTCGGGATGGTACGGTGGTAAGCGGAGAACTACGTACCCATCTTCTTCTAAAATTGCACCCACAATATATTTCTTATGTTTTGGCTTATGCAACTTTATAAGATCATATAGTTCCGCTTTCAGCATATGGCTTCCGAACGGAATCCTATGCTTAACCAACCAGTCTTGCATATCCTGCTTTTTTGTGTTCGCTGTGGGGCATTTTTCTCTGGTAACATTGTGATATGAAGCGTTGTCTATCACAAGAACAGACTTTTCTGGAAGATTGGGCTTTAGTTTTTATTTAACCCATTTCAAATAATTTTCGCTGTTCATTTCCCTATGATAGTCTCCACTTTTTGTGTTTGATTTAAAGATCATTTGCGCATTGGGAATGAAACCCGTTTCTGTTCCTGCATTCACAATAATTAATCTTTGTCCTTTGGAGGTAGGTGCCATATAACCCTGTGTACTATCGTCAGACCAAGCTTTCTTCTTTGTGTGCGAACTGTGTATATATGTCTCGTCGCTGTAGACAATAGGACGACCTTCCTGTCGGTATTTTGTTATAGCACGTAAAAATGAAACACGAGCACTTCTTATGGTATGCTTTTCAATTAGAATGCGTCTGTTCTGACGCGTGTTTCGCCATCGAAATCCCAGACGCTTGAACACTTTGAGCAAGCTTGACTCTCTACCTTTGTAATTAATTGTTTCTCTTAATTTATGTAACACAGCTTTAACTGTAGGAACTCGCTTTTCATGGATGTAGAATTCATTTATAGTCCTGCGAACTACACACATATCAAAATCATCGAGATCAGTGAATGGTTTGGGCCTGTTTTTGTTTCGCTTTGGTGTACCGAATGAAGAGACTGAACCGCTCTGTATATCAATCATCTCCTTCTTTATTTTCTTAACCGTGGATAGTGAAACGCCCGTTGCGGCTGCAACACGCTCATTAACCTTATTCACAGGGATTACGAAATTAGCTCCGTCGACTTCCCGTCGCATAAAATTTAAAACATTAGCTATTATTTCTCTAGCTTGCCCTTTTACAGTTCTGCGATAAACTTTAGAGCGATTGGCTGCCATAATACTTCCCTTTTATGCACTGCAACACTCACAGACAAAAGTAACTGATACGTTTAACAGATTTAGTATTCCCAACATAGCACGTGATAACCAACTTCATTCGTCTAGATGAGGAAACACGCTGACCTTTGCGCATACAGGTTGACGCATACGGCTGGAGTGAGGGAGAGAGGGAGGAACTGACATACATGAGGCGCAAGCGGATATTGAAAAAGGGCTCGCCAGCTGAACACCCAGAGCTTTTATGAAAATACGGTTACTCTACATCTCAGAGGAAATGTTGGAAGTACCCTCCAGCAGCATGTTTGCGCCCGCCTCAGTAGTGTAGATGGTAGCATGTCTGCCTCACGTACAAGAGGGCCCGATTTCGAATCTCGGTCAGGATGAGTTACCTGGATAAGGTTTTTCCGGTCTTTTCCCCTATCCTACAAGACGAATTTCGGGTTACTCTAAACTCCAAGGACCCTGCACTCCTTTGGGCATCATTTCATCCAATTCATTCACCGTCCGATATGACTTAACGTTTGAGGACGTACATTACACATAAATGTTTGCACTCGTCTCTCAATATTCTCTCAAGTTTTGTGGAGAGTATCCTCGACAATATTACTTCTTTGGGTTCGAATGGATTCCTTGAGAACATCAGTTGTCCGTGGTCTATTCTTGTACACTCTTTTTCAGATACCCCCACCAGAAACAAATCTGATGAGGTTAGGTCAGGGGATCTGGGAGGCCACAGACCTTTTGAGATTATTCGATTATCAAAGAAACTGGTTACAAGTTCCATGGTGTCATAAGATGTATGGCATGTTCCTCCATCTAGCTGGAAATAAACTTCGCTCAATTCGATATCATCTCCGTAAAACTTCAGAGAATATGGTGAGATGAGTGCAAACATGTATAGATGCTGGTGGAGGACACTTCCAACATTTTCTCTGAAATATAAAAAGTGTAATGTAATCTCCCAGTTGTGTATTTTACTCCCCCAAAATTGCACGTGTGACCTATTATTGGTTCAAGGGCCTATTGAAATTGTTCAGGTTTATATTAATGGCACGGAGGTCCAAACTGGTCTATTGTATATATGGTCCCAAGCAGGGCATCCCCGAGGAGGAAGGATGAGGCGAGAGGAAACAGTCGGCGACCGTCCCAAGGAGCCAGACAGTGCAGAAGGCAGGGAACAATGTAGATACCTATATTCGCTTGTGAATTTGATGTTACCATCTCTATAACGTATGTGGGGCCTGTGTGCCAGAACTCTGCTGCGGAGTGAAACCACAACGCCCAAAACTAAAGTCTGAAAAGTTCCGCATGCTGCTGGACATAACCTCTTAAACTCTGTGCCGCCACTTCTTACATATGCCATGTGTAGACCGCTGCCTTAGGGTACTTCCTTTGGGTACTTCCAGCTACACTCCTCACTTGATTTTTGGAACATGGTCCCCACATAAAGCAAAGATGACGCCAGCAAACTCTCAAGCAAATACTGGAGTGGTTATAGTGGTACTTCTCTTGTTAGACGGAAACTTCCCGCAGCAGACCAGGACAACGGACGTCCCACCCTACCGTAGTTCGGGAACAGACCCTCCGGGGAGACCCTGATTCGGAGACCGGCAGCAGACTTACCGGAAGAGGAAGTGGTTTACTCATAGCACATCATCCCGCCATGCACCACTTAGACACCCGCTTACGCTTCCTATGAAGTGATAATGGAGAGGCAATGGAGGGACAGGATGTAATTCTGGGGATATAATTAACCTACCCATCATTCGCCTAGCGACCCAGGAAAACTCCCGAAAAAATCCCAAGGATCCGCTAGATCGGGCATGGAAAATTGAACTCTTTCCTCCTGAATGCTGGATGAAACCGCTTGAGCCATCCCGCTGAGTATGAATATATTACAGAAAAAACAAATGTAGATTGCGTTTAAAAATCGCCATTTATTTCCAATAAAATTGATGTCACATCCAATATATACTCTTCAGTGTTTTGAAGTTTACATATCTGGCATTAATTTTAAAGTATTGTCGTTGTTCAGTTTTTTCTCATGATGTAGAGCGATTACCTTCTAAACAAGTGAATATCGATTTGATTTCCTTTAATCTCCTTGAACGTTTAGCAAAACATGCAATAAAAGTATTTCTTAAGATATTTTCCTCAATGAACATGAATTAAATATATAAATTGGCTTTCATTTTTGGAAGATATAGTTTTAAAAGCATCCGAGAATTTTTAAAATCGTTTTATACATTGATTTCGTATCTTTTATAGCTATGCTGGTTTACAACCACTTTGTTTTCTTTTTAATTTTGTTTTTTGATAAACTCATCGCTGAGAAGAGACTCATCGTCCATTCGAATAGATGACTTCCCTTCCAGAACGTATTGAACGTAAAAAGACGCCAAGATTTCAGCGTCCACAATCCAAGCATGAAATATGAGAGACAACTGAATAACGAGAAAAGGATTCGAAGTCATGCCAAGGATGAATTCTTCCCAACCGTTAAACGGCGTCAGACTTCACATCTGCATGTTCCAGCACTTTGTTTTCTGGCACATCTTCTGCAGTAGTGCGATATAAGACAGGAACCGCCAGAATAGTTGGAACAGGCACAGAATGGCAAACAGATTTTTAGAACCCGTTAGCAAATAATTGGTGCTTATTGACGATGTCTTTTAAATCATTTTGTGATTATAACCAGGCCCCGGATTGTGAGGATTTGTATTTTAATTATTTAATTACAGGAAGGTGTGGTTAATCCTGATTATGGGATTGCATATTGTGAAAATGCATATTTATTAGGTCCTTTTTGTTCAAATCTTATCTCCTTTCTCTTATCTCTTATATTACGCGTTATTGTTTTGTCTTTTCTGTTCTTTATTTAGTTGTTTTCTTGCGTATATATATTGTGTACTTACATAATGAGTTATTTATTACTCATATTTTACACAAAGATGGCATTTTGAGTATCAGAAATCTTGCTATTCAACTTACCAATATGGTAACTTTCCACTCTTTATTGGTATTTGGAAAAAATCGCATTCTAATTTCTTGGTTAGCATGAAAAGCTTCCGGTATGTGAAGGGGCGGTAGTTGCAATAGGAAAAAAAAAAAAAAAAAAAAAAAAAAGGTATATGACTTTATGTTGTGAATCAGGGATGGAATATTTCCCTTTTTTGTATAAATGGGTGCATATAGTTAGGTTACCCGCCTCGGTATCGTAGATGATAGCATGTCTGCCTCCCGTTCAAGAGGTCCCGAGTTCGAATCTCGTTAGGGTGAGTTACCTGGATACGCTTTTTCCGGGGTTTTCCCTTATCCTGATAGACGAGTGTCAGGTAACTCTAAGCCCTATGAACCCTGGACACATTTGAGCACCATTTCACCCATTTCATTCACCGTCCGATATGACAACGTTGGAGGACGTAAAACAATTCATTCACCGTCCGATATAACGTAACGTTGGGGCGGACGTAAATTACAAAACAAAACAAAAAGAAAAAGAAAAAACATAATTTTATGGTAGATTACATTAACATTCACATGCATGTACTTCATTGAGTTAGTTTTTCTTCTCATTGATTTTCTTTTTCTAAAAGCATATCACATAATTTACTAGCTGATGTTTTCAACACAGTTTTAACTGCGCCACGAAATGAACAACACCTGAGACCACCTGATTTGCTTCTACGTGTTCACAAATAAATACCTGACTTGTTAGGCCAAGTAGTCTGATCACATTAGACCTTTACAAAGCATTCAAGCTGTTACACATCGAATTAAGCAGTTAATCTATTCGAAATTGCGTGTTAAACATTAAGCGCAAAGTCAAAGGTATTTTAGCTTCATTTTTCATTTCTCTCTGTATCAAATATGATGTAGATAACACACATAAGAATATTTGGCTACAGAAAAGTCACGATTGTTCCTCCGTTTGTTATTAGTTATTTGGTAATAGAGTAGATGTCCACTTTTGCGATGACTACCCCTTCTGTTTCAGCCATCACAGCAGCCTGCCTCGGTTCTCGGGTAAAATAAACGCATGTGCCAGTATACTTTAAACTACTGACCAAGCTTAAAGTATAGTGCTTTTATTAACCAAAATTATCAGTCTGAAAATGAAGTAAATATTGATGGATGGTGTAAAGTCTACTTCTCTTGAGTTATGAATCCAAATAACTTCAGTTACACCTCTAATACTCAGTGAAATTTAAGAACTAAAACGAGTGACTGCTGAATTCTTGTAAGGCATACTTCATGATCCATTATATTTATTTACTTTGCACATTAGCACCTGAACAAGAAACCCATACCCAGCTTTTGGTGTAATTACCAAAAAGAATATAATTAACTTTTCGTGCTTACATATTATTTATATATTTATATTCTCTAACTTGTATATGTTATATACAACTGATTTTAGGTCAATTATGTAACTATTATGTCAGTTTTAAAAGGTTAATGCTGTTAAGTTTCTTAAAAAATTAAAAAACCTGTTAGGTCATCATTGTTCTGATCGTCATTTACAGCGGAATATAGCAAGCCTATTGTAGTCTACGATTACATTAAACACAGCTTTGTACAAATCAAAGTCATGTTTAAAGTCTGATTTAATGCCAAAAAACATAATTCTGTTAAATCCTTAGGCTACAGTAATGATGATGAAATATATGATATTTTTGCGTAAAGTTGCACCAAACTGTAACTGAAGCTAAAATATAGCGAGTACAATTGAAGTATCTATTTCTAAAAATTAGGTGAGTATTGAAAAATACAGTGAAATAAATACATTTACTAGGTGATCTATGGTCGATGAGAGAAAAACAGAACACTTGATGTGTTCTTTTTCTATCCCTTCCAATTATAAGAGAAGGAATAACAGAGAAAAACACGTTCGAGGTAACGAAAATCAATGCCATTCAATAGTGTTGACTGGGAATCCACATACGTTCGCTACATCCTTTTCGCGTAGTTAAACAAACACGGAGGTACTCTAAAATCTAAACTAAATATCTGCTCTAAGGTCATCAGCAGAACCCAACCCAGTGCCAGGTGAACATTAAATAATATTATTGCTAATGATATGCGGAAATGAAGTAATAAAATCAAAGAATACAATACAAAACGAAGCGAGAGTTAAGATTGTTATAAATTTTATAGATATTGTGACTTTGTGGGTTCGTAGAATTAAAAGGCCGAGTTGCAGAAATTAAAAATCTCCTTTATTTTCGTAGAAATACTCTTATAGATTACAGCAGCATTACGTTACCTACACCATCAGTCTACCAAGGTCGATCACAATAACAGTGACAGCAGATTACATCCTTAGCTCTCGTTACAATAACACTTCCAACTGTCTCTCGTTCACAACACTGTTTCACAACTCACTGTTTTACAACTGACTTTGCGAACCGTCACGTCCTTAAATACCTAATTCGTAACTCTAGATTTTTCTAACATAAACCAGAAACCGAACAATATCTATCAGTCCAGAAATTTCTGGAAGAATAAAGAAACCAAATATTCTATCACATTCTAGAAGCGTAACTTAATCTATGCCGGCAAGTCCATTACCTCAGTTATCTCTGCCCGCCGACTCTTGTTTACTTTAAACGCGCTATCGTGAACTGCTTAGCAAGGCTCATTATTACCATGAAACTTTATCCGTCGACTGTTTTCTTATTGGTACCGAAACTTTTATGCCTGTTGCCGTGAGAATATAGAATGATGATAAGTAAATATGCTGTTTGAAGTATAAAATGATATTATGTTCTATTTGATGGTTTGTTTTGTTCGATAGTTATTTTCGGGCTGTTTATAATTTTAATATGAAGTATATTTTATTTCCTGACAAATGAAATGGATATCTTGAGCTCTTTTAAGTGTAATAAGTCGTGTTTATTCTGAATGATACTTCTATAACTGGTGTAATAAACAAAATCTCACAAAATGAAAATACTTGTTAATCAGGCTTATGAAGTCAATTACGTTTTATTTTGTCTTAATCATATTTCAGATTACTTGCAGTTGTTTGCTAGTTATAATTTTCTGAATTAGGCAGCTGTTATTACTTTTTTTGTTTTTATACACATCAGAATTTTAGGGATCACATAGCAACAGACTCTTAAACGATTTAAATAGCTTTTATTGTGTTTACCTGTTCGTACTGTATGTGCAGGAAATATCAAACAGCAGCATATCTTAAAATGTTTACTTTGATTTAGCTGAAATATGAGAAAAAGTGTCTGTAAGAGTACTTTGCACAAGAGTGAGTTTTGCCACACGTTAGATTTTTCATTAGGTGTTATTACCGATGGGGTATTACAAAACTCTGGAATGTTACTTCTCCTAAACCGTTTTAACTAACTTTATAGGGGTAAGCTTTCTACGTATGGCCTTAATGTAGACAAAAGGAGCACTAAATACAAGGTCGTTATACTGACTGAGAAACACAATAATGATAAAATGATGCTCGCATGAGCCACATTTACAGTAGCAGCTTTTCCTTTGTGCATAATGACCTCCATTATATACTGTTAAGTAGCTACTCCATCACAGCATTTCATCCGCCATTGTCACCAACAAAACTTGAAACTAGCTTCCTTAATTCTGTATGTTTACTTTCAAAACAGAGCTAAGAATTCTTTCACGAGTCTGTTCTATCGTAATAGTTTGTAGTTTCTTTTTTATAATTTATCATTATTTTGCAATTCCATTATTTATTGAATAAGCAACAAACTAAATCAATAACCATTTTTAGTGTTTTATTATCTATACTATTAATTGTAAAGTCTCTGAAATATTCAATGCCATAGACGTGATCTGAAACCGCCCGTTTCCCGGTCTCTGTCAGGTTGATCTAAACACTGAACTACCATAGCATTACACGACGTTCTTCAACTAATTCCCATTTTTTCCGTTAAAAGGAAAGTGTGGAGGAATAATAAATATACCATTTACGTTACAATTCTTATATGCCTATCATTTTACTTATAAGAGGGAACACTTTTTTAAAATTTTATTTGCAAAATTCATTGTGCTTCGAGGCCAAACTCGTTTTCTGTGATTTAGCTCATTATGCATCACATTCTTTGCCTTCTAGAGTATTTTACCTTCCAGTGTTTGACTGAAATTCTACCTTCTACACGTTATTACTAATTATAATTACTCTAGTTTCTGATATAACTGGTAAGGGATAAAATATCTGCTTATATTTATCAAAAGGTATGTTAAACATCGACGAGACGTCTGAGTTTCCGATAACTTCCAGTTCTGAAAGATGTTTAAAGAAATACAACACACTTATGAGTCAAAGGTGTTTACTTTATTTTATTTTAACCCTTGTTATGTCTCCCTTTCTCACCAATGCTGGTGTTAGAAGTCACTGGGCTCTCTCAGAGCGAGGGAGTCGAAGCATATTGACTTGATGAGATCAGGCTTGGGGGGGGGGGGTGTCGGTCCAGTGATTGGGATGAATGAATGATGGAGCAATTGGTGGAATGATGGTGGAGGAAACCGGAGGATCCGGAGGAAACCCACCCTAACGTCATGTTGTTCACCACAAATGGCGCTTTACGGTCGCCTGGGATCGAAGCCGGATTGCCTAAGTGAAACCCTAATGGTCTAATCACTCAGCCATGGAGCGGCCTATTTTAACTTTAATTTGGTGAATGGTATTATCTTATCCTAAAGAACCATTGATTGAAACAACTCGGTAATTATTTATATATCTTCAGCACTGGACATTTTAAGCGCTTGTATGTTATTTTTGGTTCTGTGGTTATTGAGTAACATAAAAACTACATGGCTGTCACATAATTCACACTTCTTTAACATATTCAACAAACAAGTGAAACTATACCAAAGTCACGCAGTCAACCACTTTGGAAAAGACGCACAGTCTGCCACCATCGGAGCATAATTCCGAATTGTTAAGTATAAAATATCGGTTTACTGGCTTGATCTGGACACAATTTTCGTCATTATAAAATTGTTTTCAACCTCCCAAATATCTTAATGACAACACACAAAGGAAATAGATCAAAACTTGCTTAATTAGGTTTATTAAAATATTTTGGAATTTATGTCACATCCTCATAGTATCTTTATACGCAGACTTGATTCTCTCTTGCATTTTGAGTTCTCATTTTGTTGAAATGAAATAATCGCTGTATTTGCGATCTTACTTACACTCTTATAGAAATAATAGCAAATTTCTACTCCTAGCAATTTTAAATTAAAGGTCTTATACATCCAATATGTTCGTATCCGGGTAAGAGGTTTCTTTATTCTTTTCAATCTTTTAGTAATTTAATAAATGAAATTAGGAAGGTAAAATAAGACCTGAAGCTTTCCTGGCGACAAATACATTCACTTTCTTCTCGGGCAGCCAGCCAGGTGAAAGGATGATTAGATATCAACGTTTCGGGAGTGTGCATCTCTCCCATTATCAGGATATTTATAAAATGTTATAACCACAAATGAAATACTGGATATAACACAACTATAAACAAAGACAAAACACTATCAAAATTCGCATTACTGAACAAAATACTCTTTTCATTAAATTAAATGCCAGGTCAGGAGATGGCGTGAGTATAGAAAATTGTGTCAAAGAAACGTAACTACTTAACTTGATTATCAAGCTGTATTGATCTTTGCTTCTTAATTCGACGGATTTCCATTTTAAGGCCGGTTTCCAAAAGGAGGTAAACTGACATCTAGCATCACGATTAAGCGTGCTCCTTTCAGAGGAAATCGCCAGAGCCTCCTTAATTCTCCTCTCCCAGTAACTGTTGCATTTTCCCAAAATCGTCGTCTCCCGAAAATTGGCTCTATGGTCGTTATCAAAACAATGCTCTGCCAGCCCAGACTTCTCAGGTTGCATTAAACGAATGCTCCGTTCATGTTCGATTATTCTAGTCGCAATGGTCCTTCCACATTCCCTGTAAATGTGGGACAACTTATATAGGACAGACCGGAAGGACCATCCCTACTAGAATAATCGAACATGAACGGAGCATTCGTTTAATGCAACCTGAGAAATCGGGGCTGGCAGAGCATTGCTTTGATAGCGACCACAGGGGCAAATTTCGGGAGACGAACAACTTCGCAATATGCAACAGTTACTGAGAGCGGGGAATTAAGGAGGCTTTGGCCATTTCCTCTGAAAGGAGCACGCTTAATCGTGATGCTCGATTTCTGTTCAGCTCGTCTTGTAAACCGGCCTTAAAATGGAAATCCGTCGAATTAAGAAACAAAGATCAATAGTTTGATAAGTTAAGTAGTTACGTTTCTCTGACACAATTTTCTATACTCACGCCAACTCCTGACCTGGCATTTAATTTACTGAAAACAGTCTTTTGTTCAGTAATGTGAATAATGATAGTGTGTTGTCTTTGTCTATATTTGCGTTATATCCAGTTTTTCTTTTGATTTTATAACATTTTATAAATATACTGATGATAGGAGAGATGCACACACCCGAAACGTTGATATCTAATCATCTTTTCACCTGGCTGGCTGCCCGAGAAGAAAGTGAGCGAAATTAAAAAGGTGTTTTATAAATAATTTTGTGAGAAGGATTGTCAAACAATGGGTTATCAGAATCCATTGAGAGCGTTTTTTTAACCATAAACTTAATAGTTCACATACGAGAGAGAAAGAGAATGGGGGAATATGGATTTACCTAGACTAGGAAGTTTATAACCTCAAATAAAGCCCAGAGAAACAGTTTTCATTAGCGTACATATGTAAACAAAAGCGATATATATATATATATATATATATATATATATATATATATATATATATCGGCTGGCCCTGCAGCTCAGTCAGTTGAGCACCTGCCTGCTGTGCTAGGGGTCCCGGGTTCGATTCTGGGGGTGGAGATTTTTCTCCTTCCAAGAGTCTTCCCTAGACTCTGAAAGCATGAATGAGAGTACGAATGTGTATGTGCACTAATACACCTTCTATATGTTCCAAAGGAGAACGGCCGCCGATATGACCATTGCAGTGAACGGCGAGGTATAAATGGAACAGAAAAGTGATATATTGCTACGCGACACTTGAAGAATTAAGTAAGCTAGCCAGAGACATCTAGAAGTGACAAATTATAGAATTTAATTGACTCTCATAAATCCATAACTCTGAAATTACTTTCTAGACACTCAAATACGTAGCAAAGTTACAGCTGACAAAAGCTGTAACGAGACGGTTAAAATAATACGTTTTTAATCATTGATTAATCCCTTCTATCTTAGTGAAATAACGTTTAAATCTCCGTAAATTTCTACTCCATTTAATAGCTTTTTCTCTCGGTGCTACATGCACCACATGCAAAAATATTGTCGCGTGACATTATTGCGGCGGGCGCGGCGGGCGCGGCGGGCGTGCGCGTAAGAGAGATAGTGGAGCGCGGAGTTAAAAGCTTGCCGAAACAGAGAAAGAAAGAGACAGATGCCTGGAAGTTTCGTCTTTCTCTTGCCGTCTTGATTCCACTAATTTCTAGAAACAGTGACTGGATATATAAAAGTGTCACGGCTGTCAACGCAGTTGTTCAGTTGTTAATGGTGTTGAGTTGAAAGTGAAGAACTGATAATCGTTCGTGTGTAGTGATTTGAACGTGAATTCTTTTGTTTGTGGACGTGTGGCAGCGTACCTTGATGTTTGCGTTGGTGTATGTTACATCATTTTAGAGCTTGTAAGGGTATTTTGAATTTCTGCAAACTAGACATTTAATTTTACGAACCCACAAATACACAATATTTTCCTAAGCCTCAGTCAATATATTATTTGGCATTGTTACTCTACCTAGTAAGTATAGCAGAGCTTTTGTAATAGAAACTCTCTCCACAACTTCCAATCTGGAACACAAGAGCGTTCACAGTTTTGTCAGTTTTCTTGTTTGACCTTCTTAGCACAGGGGTTAAGACCGCAAAATGTTGTCTCTACTGATGACCACCCCTAGAGACGAGAAGTTAGATACAGATCATGGAAATCTAGGGGATGAAGTTGGTGGTTCGGGATACAGGGTAACTTTTAACAAATCCTGCATTCAAACTGGACAAATGCCATCCGACCATATAAGAAACTGTTTTGTTTTCACGAAATATGTAATAGAGCATGTCGCAACAGGCACAAAGAGCGAAACATACTTCATAACAGTGCTCAGAAGGAAAGTCCAAACACCACTTTAATGCAATTCTTAAAATTACGGATCTATATGACAGCAATATACATCTGCAGCATTTAACATTAGCGATTATGAAATGCATTTAGAAATCTAAACGTAGTTTATAAGTTTAGACTCAGGTATATGTATAGAGTTCGAAATAGACTGCCATACTTTCTCGTTCACTCTGTTACTGGACTCGGCATAAATAAATGCCTAGAGTAGGAGTTACGTATGGTTTTCGTGATATGATTATATTTTATTGTACAGTTTTTCAATTAATTGACTGCTGTGTCAGCCTTATATTCCATGTTCATTGCTTGCAATATTTTCTACGATATATTTTATTTGAAAACTCTAAAATATTATACAAATATAACTATTTGTAACAAAAAACTTCACTAATCTTAGAATAAATAAAAAATAAGACTATTATAATTTTAAACAATTTACTTACCATCCTTGGTTTAATAAATAATTTGAAAACGTTTAAAGAGTTTGGTGTAACTTTGGTTCCTCAAAACAATATATTTCTCCAAAAAATGAAATTAATAATAAAAAAATCTGGTATTTATCAATTTGATTGTTTAGATTGTGATCGGGTTTACATTGGTAGGACGAAACGGAATTTGGAAAACAGAGTGAAAGAACTTTTCCATAACATTAAGTATAATGAAACTGATAAATCGCCGTAGCAGATCGTTTTTGGTCATTTAACCATAATATAAATCCTGAAGTTAAGTTATTAAAACAATCAAATGTCCCGATAGATTTAATGGTTTGGGAAATGATATTTATTTTAAAAAATAAACATCGCGTAATGTATTTGTAAATACCGAAATGATTCTGTTCATAAGTTTGCTTCGTTTCCAGATGTTGGTAGTACTGAAAAATCATAATAACATAGTAACTTCCTTAACAACGAATTTGTTTTCTCCTGTGGTTTTCTTTGACTGAAGACACGTACAGCGTTCGTGAAATCGATTTCAACTTCAACTAATTCAACTAATAAGAAAAATCGACATCGCTTTTCTTAAGATAAGTGAAGTATTTTGTTACAAATAGTTATATTTGTATAATACATATTTCCTCATTGTAACTAGCTTCATTTTCTACGTAGCTCATTTGTTTTTAAAAATTTGTTTCACCGCTTATTACAAAGAACTGTATTATAAGTATACTATAATAAAATGGAATGTCAAATTAAGTAAGAAATTCACTCCACAAATTGTTGCTTAGGCATATTATTTATTTACATTTAAACGAATTACTTGTGAGCTGATTGCTCTAGTTTAGTCTTGAATAGGTTTTTCTGTGAATGACACTTCTGTTACATCCTGTTTTCTCAGAAAAAAGAATAAAGATGACTACTTCAAGTTTTAGGTGATGAAAACGACAATTAAGTGCAGTCGTGAAGAAGGAGAAGGAGATCTTTTCTTTAAAGAAAACTAGTAATCAAAGGTTGTGTAATTGAGAAAAACTGTATGAGTTTTAATAAATAAACGTGTTGGATAAAAGTAGATAAAGCTGCGTGTAAAAAATTCAGTCTGAGATGTTAAACATATTCTAAGATAATAGTCTGGTCTTAATCTGTGCTATTGGATACGTCCCCAATGATCTTACGTGGGTTTGTCTATAAAAATCTATTCAAGCCGAGACCCTTTGCCAGTTAAACACAAAAGAAGTTAGTGTAGGGTTTGAGTATGAGAATGGCTAGCCTCCTGGTGCGCCTGGTGGGTGCAATGGAACACAAAACACAAGGCTAGGTTTGGTCCGCAGTGTTTCATCGCTTGATTAATGCGCACTAAAATAATAGTGTGGTGCACGCCCTGATTCATTACTGTGGTGGGGTATGAGCTCGTTATTATTTCACCGCGTTATGATACATAGCTCGTGTATGAAACACCAAGAGTTCCTGAGCAGTAGTTACCATTCGATAAGACATTACTGCAACCAAATCACCTCTTACTCTTATCTTTATGACCACAGAACCCATACCAGTATATTACCTTTGTTTTGTGAAACTGCAGCAGTTCAGTCTGACCATTCCTAAGTTGGACAGCTTATGACAACATTCGGAAACAGTCGGAGGCTGATATCTTGGACGTGAAACACTTCTGCTCACCACAAAGCCGTGTTTAAGAAGTGCAGTCTTCCAGCTTAAAACTGAGCTATGTCTGTCGTAAGCAGTGATGTAGAGGGACAAGGTATGTACTTCTTAAATTGTGTAAATGAATTTTAATGAAATTTTAGATGGATTATTTCAGTGAGTAACCAACTTCAAGTAAACAATTATAGATATTAGTTTGTGATATGTTTCAAATAGAGAATTACATTTCTGCATTCGACTTAAAAGAATCCAATTCTAATATACCACGACCGTTCAAAAAGGTTCGCGAATTTTGTGTGTTTTTTCCCCTCAAAAAGTATTTATTCAATCATGAATATCTATGTTTTCCTCTTCAAAGTAATCCCCACTAGATGTTATAAACTAGTGCCAACATTTTTCCAATCTTCGAAGCATTTTAAAGAATCGTTTCTGTGATTTGGATCAGCTCCTCCTTGGTGGTGGCAGGGGGATTCTGGGTCTACTTACACCCCATGCTGCTTTAGGGGCTTATTTCGTCCTCTTCAGCCAGAATATTATTTGTTTGGGAGAGGCAGATGGCTTTTTTTTGTTATATATAATTTTTTATTAATATTATTTTTTTATATTTTCTGTATTTTTATATTTATTTATTTATTTATTTTTTATTTATTTATTTTTTATTTATTTTTTATTTATTTTTTTATCATTTCTTTATTTATTTTTTATTTTTTTTACTTTTTTGTATATGTATATGTGTATATATATATATTTTTTACTTTGAATTTTTTTGTACATGTTCTAGGATATTCTACATAATGAGAAATTTATCCGTAAGTCGTCAGATGAGTTTTCCTAGGTTATCGCAGAATTGTCGTAGGTGTTGTTGTATTTTCTGTTCTTCTTCTTTTTCTTGTTCGTACTGTTTAATGATGGTTGTTAGAGGAGGGTCGCTTAAATTCTTACCCTGGTGCATCTGGGTTTGCTTATAATTCCTTGCGGAGTCAATGATGTGCTGTCTATGGGTTCGGTCCTTTGCGTTGTCCATGTATTTGGTGGTATTCTTTCTTATCGTTTCTTCTATACTTGTAGATTTTGCTATTTCATAGACTTCGTTGCTCCTGGACCATGGTGGTAGCTTCATTGCTATGCGTAGGCATTTCCGTTCATATCCGGATATTCTGTCTTTTGTGTTTTGCGTGGTGGTGGGCCATAAGGTGGTTGCAGCGTAGGTAAGTGTTGGTCTAATTATGGTTTTGTAGATCTGTGTTAGGGTTCTTGGGGCTAGTCCTTCCTTTCCTATTTTCGCCAAGAGCCTTAGGCATGATGTTGCTGCTTTTGCCTCTTGAAGTTTGTTTTGGTAATGCGTACAGGTTGATAGCTTTTCGGTTAATGTCACTCCAAGGTATTTAACTTTCCTCTGGGTCGGTATGTCGTGATTGTTGTAGGAAATGTGGAAGCTCTGTAGGTTTCCTTGGCTTGTATACGGAAAATTATGTATTGGGTTTTTGCCGGGTTTATGGTTATTCTCCACTTGTTCGCCCATTTGTTGAAGATTGCGAGCTGTTTCTCAAGTCGTGATTTGCTGCTCCGTAGTTTTGCTGCTGAGCACCAGTATGCGGTATCGTCCGCGTACTGTGCCAGTTGGATTGTTGGGTGGATCGGTTGGGGAGTGTCAGAAGTGTATATTATATACAGTATGCCGGATATGGCGCTACCCTGAGGGGTTCCTGCTTCAAGTTGGATGGGTGCTGATAGTTGTCCATTTATCTTGATCTGGGCTGTTCTGTGGGATAGAAAACTTGAATTCCATCTCGTCAGCTTTTCAGGTAGTTCTAGGTTTGCCATTTTGTGCAGCAATCCACGTGTCCAGCATCGATCGAAGGCTCCTTGTATGTCCAGGAATGTGGCTGCAGTTGTGAAGCCTCTATTTGTTTTTTCCTTGATTTCTGAGATGACTTTAAGGAGCTGATCTTCGATTGTTATGGTTGAGCGAAATCCGGCTTGTGAGCTCCTCCTTCGATTCGATTCCGTTTTTATCTCCCCAATCGCGGAGTAGCGTCGTCCTTTAATGGACCTCTTCAGATTTTGGAGCAAAAAAAAAAAAAAAAAAAAAAAAAGGTCACAGGGAGCCACGTCTGGAGAATAGGGTGACTGCAGCATCATAGTGTGTTTTATTTTTGTGAAAAATTCGCGCTCCCGCAACGGCGTGTCAGCAGGGGCGTTATCACGGTGCAAGAGCCAATTGTTGTCTTCCACAAAATACGTGTTTCTATGGAGGTTTCCTCCACGCCAATTGCGCATAACTTGCAGGTAATATTTTTTATTGACTGTTCTACTCTGTGGTAAGAACTCTTGATGCACCAGGCCCCTGTAATCGAAGAAATTTGTAAGCTAAACCTTCCCATTCGACGGAACTGTTTCTTCGTCTTGGCTCGTGTAGCAGCATTCATTGGGATGACTGAGCTTTAGTTTCCCCGTCATAACCATAAACCCATTATTGGTCACCACTTATGACCCTCTGGAGAAAATTTGGTGTTTTTGCTTGAAATTAAACAACTTTGGTACGAATTTTGCGGCGAACCATCTCATGACCAAATCATTGGTCAAAATCGAATGGGACGAGACAAAGGTTATGTTTAGGTCCTCAGCAACTTCTCTAGCGGTAATTTGACGATTGACCAATACTATTTGCTTCACTTTTTCAATGTTTACGTCTGTTGCTGACGAGCTCGGGCGTCCGGGACGCTCTTCATCGTTCAAATCTCCTCGACCCTCTGAGAACATTTAGTACCACCGATAAAAGTTGCTTTGGTCCAAGGTAGCTTCACCATATGCCACAGCATCCGCGTACTTAATTTTGCTTTTCACAGAAAATTTCATACAAATTCTTTATTCCATTTTTTTTTTCTTTTTGGAATAGGCAAACATCGAAGACGAGCCAAATCACGTACAAGCAAAACAGCTGTCAAAAATTAACTGAACATTTAAAATGGCTCACCTTGTCAACGTAAGTGAGGGACATGAGTACAAACATAACGCTACAAGAACATCGAAAATCAAATATACGTAGCCAGCGAAAATCCGAAGTTCGCGACAGCTTTGGAACATACATCGTATTACGGTCGTATGACGCAACACCTTCGAGGATGCGTTGTTAGGAAGTGATAGGAAGTGTCTGACAATCACATGACTAAAAGCGTACAAGTTAAATTCTCTTCATTATTTCCTTTAACTTCCGTTTCCTTACCACAATAAGCTTCTCAAAAGGTCTCAGAGACGAGTAGAGGACTCTTTTTTCTTGCTGTCAGAGAGTATTCGTTGATTGACACTATATAAATTGAGAGGGATTATAAAACCATTAGCCTCATGTTATCAATTCTCTCTATTTATTGTAGTTGTAGAATGCAGACTACAGAGATTATTCAGGGAGGTAGCTCCACCTACTAATAATGCTCTATATTTTGTTGTAACAGCTGAAATAACCTAAAGCATTCAGAGTAATGGATGATCAGCAGTTCCTGAAAATACAAAATAGCAGTAGGGTGTAATTTCATGTAGTAGTAGTACTAACAACGATAGATACTAAGAATAACAATAATTTCTACCTGTAATTTTTTACATCTAAATTTCTGCTTTTAATTTTAAATCCTGACAATATTATATAAGACTACTCTTATGTAATTGCACGGAGAAATAGTAATTTTTCACTTAAGTATAATTTGTTACGACTCAAATGCAAACAAATAGACATATATTTGGTTAATACACAACAATCATCAACTTGTGTAAATTGCAGGTAAATGATATTACTTGCTTACTTTCCTTCCTGTACCATCCATTTTGTTGATAGTTTAATCCCAGAGTGATAATTTTTTCTGATCGTTGGGTTGCTTTACGTGACTATGTAGTTGAAGGATATGGACAGATGGAATTTATGGTCAATAATGAAGAAAAGTTCTCTTTAATTCCATAAGCATTTTGGGACTAATGGTGGGGAAACATGTATATGAATAGACACTATAGGAACCAAAAAGGAAGTGTTATATGACTTAAATTGCAAGTTTGGTGACTAAAGGCTTACAGGGAAGGCAGAAGTAATTCTTCTCATATGCAAAGACAAAGAAGATGCAATCTATTTTTACTAGAATGCACAGGCAAGGATGCTCCTAAAGAAAGAGTTTAACAAAATAAATTGATAAATTGGACACATATAATAGTAATTCGCCTTTTTTTCGTTAACATCTCAGATTATGATTGTTTTTGAGTATCAGTAATATACAGAGTATCAGCCTGCCTCGGTAGCGTGGTGGTAGAGTGTCTGCCTCACGTTCAAGAGGTCCCGTGTTCGAATCTCGGTCAGGGTGAGTTACCAGGATAAGGTTTTTCCGGGGTTTTCCCTTATCCTTCACGACGAATGTCTGGTAACTCTAAGCTCCGTGGACCCTAGACTCATTTGAGCATTATTTCACCCAATTCATTCACAGTCCGATATGACTTAACGTTGGAGGACGTAAATTACAAAAAAAAAAAAAAAAAAAAAAAAAAAAAAAAAAAAAAAAAAAAAGAGTATCAACAAAAGTTGTAGAAAGAAACACTGTCTATCGTGTGGGGTCTGGAACACACATCGGTTAGTTCCATGCTATATGAACTATTACTTCATACAAAATAAATAAATGAACAACACACATCGTCAATGAAACGTCCGACAAATTATCTTAATGGTTATTTCCTGTACCATTGACCGAGCTGGATGTCTCAAGCGATTTCGTCTGTGCCTCTTATTCGGAAGGTCTGAGTTCGATTCCCGTGGTCATTCTACCTGACTCATGGGTTTTATCGGAATGTTCCTGGATCACCAGGTGGATGCTGGGTAGGTTAATTACACCCCCCGAATTTTCTGTACCATTTCATCTCCTTTATCATTTCGAATCATCTCTCCTGTGGTCTCTTTCAGGGTAGAAGTGTCGGCGTGGCTGCATGGCAAGGTGATATGGTCTTGGTAAATACCTTCCTCATGCAGTAGAACGGTCTCCGGACCGGCCTAGAGAACCGTTTCAGCATTTCAGTAACATCGTAGGTAGATACCGTTTTCTCTTTCCTGCCAGGGTCAACTGTAGGAATCCTGTCCTCTTCACTGTCTTGACTCCTTTGAACGTCCACCCTCTGTCTCCTCTCTCTTCATCCTCTTGCGGGGAGGCCCCATTTGATACTACAATAGATAAAGACTGGTCAAGCACCAAATCTCCTCCACACGATACCATCTCATCCTGTCCCATATTATACCAAATATTTGTTTATCTTGTTCTTAGATGCCTTAACACTCCTTATTTATATTTATTTTACTCTGTGTTTAAAATTGTTGATTGTGGTGTTCAATATCTATTCCAGTATTTATTTATCGTTTGAAGGATACCACGATAAAAAAGCCCTGAACGATGCTTTGGAATTATATCTACTACCTATCAAGACGATACCTTTAGAGCTGCATTTCTTTAGAACTTGGATGCAGGAGTGTGCTAAAAGCTTACCATTTAAATATTGTGCATATCTAATTAGCTTAAACATAACATCTGCAACAGTTTTCTCATTTTATACGACGCCCAAGTTCATGGATAACATTCCTTTTACTTACTCAATTATGCATTGGGTTCAGCCTTAGCTTAAGCAGAGTTTCATGTGCCCAAGTGGATATTCAAAGTTCATAGACATCGATGATGTAATGCTAATGGCATATTTTTAGTTTTACTTCATACTTCATTCACACGTAATTCTGTAGTACTAAAATAAGATACGCTTTTACAAATATCTCTGTTTTTATTTATCATCAACTCTTATTTCCCTGCAGCTGCCCATTCATTTGCTGGTAATACTAAGTTCTGCATATTAGGTTAAAGTAGGAATGCATTTGTCAGCTTTGATGTACATAGGAATGCTCGTAAATCCAGGTGAATGATTACAGCAAGACATTATATTTAGGGCCCATTAAGCTTTACAGCATAATCGAGTGAGCATTGTACTTGCCACAAATATTGGGCCTAAATAAAATGACTCATGATACAAACTGAAACAGAAGACGCGAGGACAAAAGAAGGTTGTTAAAAAGCGCGATACTTGAGTAGTACTTGTTTATTTACTATTTATCAAATATTATGGTAATGAAACAGAAGACGCGAGGACAAAAGAAGGTCGTTAAAAGCGTGATAGTCGAACCGTGTTATATTTATTTAATATTTATATAATACTAGTGTATATAATTAAACCTATTGAAACCTCTTAAAACCTTGTGAACTTTATTCTAATTCTACACGTGTGTTACAGATGTTTATGCTTCCAAAACCTTCAATAATCTTCACATAAACCTCTTTATTTTATTTGTATTGAATATAATGAAGCTCGTTATTAGAACATTAAATATTTATACTAAGGGAGAAAATACCAAAATTTAGAAATATATGACTTTATATTAACCAAGAGTATTTTTTTCACTATGATCGCAGATTGTCTTTTCTAAAAAGATTTGACTTGATGGTCTGAGTGTTTGCGGAATACGAGAGCGGTTCAATAAGTACACGTGTATCAAAATATATGCTCTTGCTAAGGGAAGATTGTACTATCATCATGTACTATTATTTGTTACACGTTGTCAAACCAAATTTTGTTCCGATTTATACATTAGTTTGGATTTTATAGACATTTCTATAAGTTGTTAAACGTATTTTTATTGAAATGGAAAAAATGTAGTACCGTTCAGTGATTCGATTTTTACTTTTAGATGGGAAAACTTGCGAGGGATATAAAAGCGAAATTAGATGTCGTTTTTTGGAGATATTTCGCCTACTTTCACAACAGTTACACATTGCTATAACGATTTTCAACGTGCTTAACATCCGTATTTGACGAACAGTGCCCAGGACGCCCTGCAGAGTGGTTACCGAGGAAGTCGTTGAAAATGTGCACGATATGATTCTCGCTGACTCTCGAACCAAAATTCGCGAAATGGTAGAGGCTATAGGTGTATCGACGGGAACGGTAATGCATGTTTTGTATGGTAAGTTAGAGAACAGAGCTGTCGGCCCGATGACTGCTGCGTTTACTCACGGTGGACAAACAACCGGGTACGGCTTTCAACTTAGAAGCTGTAGCGAAATCCGAAGATATTTTGAGTCAAGTTGTCACTGTCGATGAGACCAGTTCATTATTATATTCCGGAAACAGAGCAACAATCAAAACAATGGGTTGTTTCTGGACAAAATGCTCCAAATGAGCCGGAGACGGTCCTTCGGCCAGAAAAGTGATGGCGACGATATTTTGGGATGCGAATGGTGTCGTACTCGTTGACTGCTTGGAAAACGATTACTATAACATACCTCAGCGAGGTTTTGACCCAATTTGACAAGAAGATGAAGAAGATACGGCTCAATATGGCGAAGAAGAAAGTCCTGTTTCACCACTATAACACCCCAGCACATTCATCGGGAGAGTCCGCCACCAAACTGCATTAATTGCGTTATGAATTGCTGCCACACCCCGATATTCTTCTGTTACCAAACATGAAGAAATGGCTTGCAGGAACAAAATTTAGAAACAAACGAGACCTATTTTTCAAAGTATGATACTACTTAATATTTGGAGCAGGGGTTAAAACTGGCAGGAGTGTTAAGAGATCTGTATATCCCTAAAAGGAGATTTAAGTTGAGAAATAATGGGATTACCGTTTGAGAAAATTGGCATCTTCATTTCTATCACCGACACTTATTGAACTATAATTTATTTTTCCTAGTATGTATGTGCAATGGATTCCTCCATGTACTATTTCACGTACTATAAGTGCAATCCAATAACAACACACACATGCAACTTTGGGAGAATATAATACACAATTGGGAAATTACATTACACTATTTACATCTCAGATAAAATGTTGGAAGTGTCCTGCACCAACATCTGTGCATCGTTGGTCCCATTTTATTTGATACGACTGTAGACACTGAAGTTTATATGGGTATCTTCAAGACATTTGTGGAGCAGCTGGATGATATGGGATTGAGAGAAGGTTATCTCCAGCAAGATGGAGCAACGTGCCACACATCTAATGACACCATGGAACTTGTAACCAGTTTCTTTAATAATCAAATAATCTCAAAAGTTCTGTGACCCTTCAGATCTCCTGACCTAACCTCACCGGAGTTTTTCTTGTGGGGATATCTAAAATAGAGTGCACAAGAATAGGCCACGGAAAATTGATGTTCTCAAGAAATCCATTCGAACCGAAATAAGTAACATTGGCGAGGATACTCTCCGTAAAACTTCAGAGAATATGGTGAGACGAGTGCAAACATGTATAGATGCGGGTGGAGGACACTCCCAACATTTTTTCTGAGATGTAAATAGTGTAATGTAATCTCCCAGTTGTGTATTATATTCTCCCAAAGTTGCACGTATGTCCTATTATTGTTTCACACCCAAATCGTATACATAGGCCGCGCCGTGGCTCAGTGGTTAGACAGCTTGGCTCTCACCAAGGTGACCCGGGTTCGATCCCAGGCGACTGCAAAGTGAGATTTGTGGCGGACAACACGTCGCTGGGGCGGGCTTTCTCCGGGATCTCCGGTTTCCCCCGCCATCTCATTCCACCGGTTGTAACAGGAATTTGATTCTGTAGTTAATTCTGATTTCTTTCTTGGCTTCTCCTGTACAAGGCATCCACGCCAGCATCGGCTCCAAAATTATGTTCATATGTTTACTTCCATGATTATTTTGAAGGATTTATCGAGTTCCACGAGAAAATTTGTGTGATATATTCCTTCATTAGTTTGTTGTATTTAAAGGGATTCAAACTACAACTTAAAAACGTTTTTGATCTAGTACCAATATTCATCACAATCCACCATTACAACAAAAATCTCTTTCACTTTAAAACGAGATTATTGATTTATTTCTTACTATTCAAAACTTTTATCTTCTCCGCGTCATTTTTCCACCATGAAGCCAGATTATTGATTTATCGTAACTTATCAAAACTGAAGAACATATCCTCCTCCTAAATATTATTGACTTATCGTAATGTAACAAGACTGAAGAACAGATCTTCCTCCTAAGGATTATTGACTTATTGTAACTATCGTTACTTCTACTTAATTTTGTGATTGGCAGATCTACTGGCACGTCACCACATTACGTCATATTACATCATACCATTACTACTTCGGTCAATCACACAACTACATATATTTTTATAAATTCATAATCCCTTCATAATTCCTCCAAACATAACCCAAAAGTACTGTTACACGGTGCTCCATGTTCATCTCACGTATCACCAGTGTCATCGCCTGCGGCGCCGTATATAGTAAAAGCGCGCGTTGAACACTACACATTTCATTTCAAATCGTATACTCCTCCACAGAAGCGTAAGCCTCCGACGGCTGAGACGCAGGGGGGTTGGCGAAGATTCCCACACCCTCCCTGGACAGGTTTATGGCACTCCATGTCAGTACAGTTACAGACCATTCAGAAACATTCTGACGGCTTCTACTTTTGTGAATGAATCTTCTCGGTTTTAATGTACAGAGTGAATAGGGCGAATGCTTTTCTAACGGTCTGCTCCTTGTGTAGCAGACGTTCTCTGCCACACACATTCGCTGTCCTTGTCCCACAGCATATTATTTACAGGGATCTTCTTTGCGTTGCTGGAGTATACTTAAGTATAGACTTTGCAGAGTTTGGAAAACTCTAAAAGGTAAGTTAGGGAAGTCAGCCTTATCCGTTACTTCTCAATCCTTTGTGTGAAAGAAATTTCTTCAATCGTTAAATCATGTTTGAAGACCTACCAGGGAACGCCTGGCAGCCAACTAGTTAACAATATAGCTATCAGAAAATATCGGATAAGCACATTTTACAAATCGACTGTCATAGAGTAAAAAAATTCTAGTAACAAACCATGCATTCTGGTATAACCTCCATCACCCAAATTCGGAAAGTTACTATGTTTCTAAATGAAAACAACTTTGCTGTAGCGTACTCTGTAAGGACGAGGATATAGAAGAATAATTTCCTCTCAAACTTGTGAAACTGCGGTTCTTCCTCTGAGCAATAAACTTCTTGCATAACGTCATATCCTTTAAATAGACTTTTAAAGCTCTTTCATGAAGCTATAAGCTCTTGCCTATTAAGGCGTTATTGATCTGTAGACGTTTCTAGATGCTTCAGTTTTATACTCCTTTAGTCATCTCTAAGTTTTCCAGAATACTTTTGTAACATCTCTTGCGCTGGTTATTATGAAACAACAAGCTTATTAATTCACAGACCCATCAGGCATTCTACAGGATGATGTTACAATATTCTTTCTTACAAGGCATGACATTATTCACAACGCTAACCTCTAGATCATTTCGTTTTCAATCTTCATACTTTCATAAGATGCAAGTGAATTTCGCCAGCAACCTTTCAGTTGCCGACCTTCTTTTGTTCGTTATTATCCCCGGTATCATTAAGTTGGAATTGTATTCCCTTAGCAATGGCTGCCAGTTATAACTGCTCCAATCAACTGTTCCTGAAGTAAAATCTGGCTCACAAAGCATCAAAGTCATTAAAACTCTTTCCTGGAACGAAAGTGTTAAGATTAAATGAGAAGAGCAGATATTAAAGGTGCTTCTAGAATCAGAATAACAAGTGAATTTAATACAAAACACTTTCTAAGCCTGTGTCAATAACGGTATCTTTAAATTACTTTCTAAACTACTTTAGTAAGTCATCTAAGAAGAGTGTCCAATAAAGAATGATCATCATGTTTTACGGTCATAATTTTTCGCACTAAAATTCAAAAAATTATTTCGTGATAGTGCTCTTGCAAAAATACCGTAACCTATGATGTAACATGTCCCTTAAGATCCATTTTCTCCACTCCCACCTAGACATTTCCCCTCCTAGTTGTGGAGCTGTTAGTGATGAACAGGGGGAGAGATTCCATCAGGACATTTCTGTTATGGAACAAAGATATCAGGGCCGTTGGAATGAAGTAATGCTTGCGGTTTACTGTTGGGCTTTGTATAGGGATTCTGCAGAACTCCATCACAAGAGGCAAGCTAAAAGACGACGAAGACAATAGGCCACCACATGATTCTCTTCAGACACGACTATCTGCGAAGTATTTTTTCCAGCAATTTCGAACTCTTAGCATATAATTACCAGTTAAAAAATAAAAAGCACTTTCATTGTTGTTAGCATTTATGTAATTAAAATGTATCCTTTTCTCTCAATCCGTTAATGTTTAATACTTCCACTTCGTGTATATCATTGAAACTAGAGCTAATAAAAATTTGTCGTATTTGTTTTTCTCAACCCAAAATTAGTAGGAATTGCCTCATAAAGTGCTGGAAACATTCAAAAATTATTTTTTGTTGCCCAGTGTAATTTGTGGTGAATATTACTGAAGATCTGCTTTTAGATTTACAATATTTTCATTTTCTCTACCTCTTCTTTTTTTTACAAAATCCCTCCCCACTATGTTGCTCTCAGTTCATCTATGTTTTAAGTTGACTTCATTACAGCACATTGCCCGCCTCCGTAGCGTAGATGGTAGCATGTCTGCCTCACGTTTAAGAGGTCCCAAGTTTGAATCACAGCGAGGGTGAATTTCCTAGATAATGTTTTTCCGGGTTTTCCCTTGTCCTGAAGGACAAATGTAGGGTAACTCTAAGCTCTATGGACCCTGGATGCATTTCAGCATCATTTCACCCGCTCCTTCACCATCCGATGTAACTCAACGTAACGTTGGAGGACGTAAATCACACAAAAAAGGAGGGCGGGGAAAATAAAGAAAAGAAATGTGCAAGAATGAACAACCTGTTTAAATGGTTTTAAACATAAATAAAGCATTTTGGTGCTATCCTTATATATACGTGATCAGTACAGGAAAGCTAGAGTAATTATACACATTAGGTTTATAATTTGAATTACTAAACATATATTCATCTACCTGTTCTGTAACCTGCATGTTGCTCCCAATTCATCTGATACTTTAATTTGATTTCATTACAGTACATTATTACTGCAGTACTTTCCGCATAGCCTAGTTTCTGTTTTGTTTTTGTTATTCATTGTTTTTTTAACTTTAAAGCGGTTTGCTGTTCTCACCTCGTTTCACAAATGATAAAGTGTTGTACTAATGTTGTCCCTGAAGTCTACAGCTCCAGTTTGAAGTAAAAAGCTTATTTAGATCCAAAATAGTGCATCCTTTATCAATGTTAAAACTATGTTGAAACTACAACTGCTACTAGTACGCTTGAAAAATTATGCATATGTTAATGCACTTAGCCTGTGTTAAAAAACAGATGAATGTCTTCCTGATATAGAAGATAAATTGTTTCACTAATCAACTGACTAGAGCGGAAACATTAAACAAAACAGAGATTACTCTTAGTAACTCGTGTTTTGTTGTCGACTGTACGGAAGCCATTTGTAGGACCGGTGTGTTTTCTTGCAGATGTGTAACAACACCGAAGATACGTTGTCACTAGAAGAGAGTTATTAACAGCGGTTGTTTAATGGAAAGTTCGCTTGTTAGTGTCGGAATCACCGGGCATTTTAATCAAAAGCTTGGCGTGCTGCCATCTCAAACTGCCGCATATCTCCCGGGGTCCGGGACTCGAGCCCTTTCTTATAGGCTGGTTCATGCAAATGCGGTAATTGTTTCCATGTAGCTATTGTTGGATCTAGGCTGCAGTAGACGTTCTAAATTGGCGCGGTAACGAACCTAGGATTAATTGCCCTGCAGTTTCAGAGTTCAGCATTAAACACATACCGTTTCTTCTGTAATAATAGCTACATCAATCAATGATGTAGCTTTTCATTTAATTCATTAAGTTCTCAACTCCGTAGCTGATAAATTTACTCGCTAGAAATATTCTGATCTGTCCTGACCCTGTCTATCAGGTGCATAACAACATCGCAAATTCGATCCTTGTAATGGTTGTAGCATGGAAACGGTCTCCGAATATGGGATGCTATTCCAAATATTGTCTACTCAGTCGCATTTGCTAGCCCTAGATTTTTGTAACATGTACATGTACATTGTGACATGTATCATACACTTGGTGTGTAATACATTAATACTTAAAATTTCTAGTGCTAATTGTAAGATTCATATGCCCGATTTCACCAACAGATGTTAAAATCGACGTTAGCAAATGTAACGTAACAATTGTAAGAGTGCTAACAAAGCACTCCAACCTGTTTTCAGAAAATGTAAACAAACACGTGTTGACTCCAAGAAAGTCGTCAATATTACAGCTATAAAAGGCTATGGATGAGTCGTATTATTTTCTAAACGTACTGCGATGTGCTTTTGTTTTCATTTTCGCCAGCACACAGCTAAAAAAATGGCGGATAAACAAAATCGTAAACAAAAGCCGTGAAACAAATATCTAATCGATGGAGAAAGAGTTGTTAATTGAATTGGTGACGAAGTATAAGGTATCCTTGAAAATAAGAGGAAAGATGCAGTGAATTTAAAAGAGAAAGCTGTCACGTGGAAAAAACGTGGAAACGAATTTAATTCAAATGTATGTGTCATTACTAGAAAGACGAAATATCTTCTTACGTATTACGTAAATTTAAAACGAAGTGTGAAGAAGTACAAGTCACAAGTGACTTGAACGTTTTATCCACATAATTCAGTGAATTATAAAATCGCAAAGTTATTAATACTTGAAGTAAAGGCGAGATGGGCACATTCCTTCCGTTGCATGCTCTAACACAGTATTAAGTAAATATAAAATGAGAAGCGAAGGACAAGTGACGAGTGACTTGAACGTTTCAAGACAGGTGGTAGACAGTGTATTATCCACATAATTCAGTGAACTATGAAATCGCGAAGTTATTATTACTTGAAGCAAAGGCGAGATCGGCATATTCCTTCCGATGCATATTCTAACTCAGTATTAAGTAAATTTAAAACGAGGAGCGAAGGACAAGTGACGAGTGACTTGAACGTTTCAAGACAGGTGGTAGACAGTGTATTATCCACATAATTCAGTGAATTATAAAATCGCAAAGTTATTAATACCTGAAGCAAAGGCGAGATCGGCATATTCCTTTCGATGCACGTTCTAACTTAGTATTAAGTAAATTTAAAATGAGGAGCGAAGGACAAGTGACGAGCGACATGAACGTTTCAAGACGGGAGGTAGACAGTGTATTATCCACATAATTCAGTGAATTATAAAATCGCAAAGTTATTAATACTTGAAGCAAAGGCGAGATCGGCACATTCCTTTCGATGTATGTTCTAACTTAGTATTACGTAAATTTAAAATGAGGAGCGAAGTACAAGTGACGAGTGACTTGAACGTTTCAAGACGGGAGGTGGTAGACAGTGTATTATCCGCATAATTCAGTGAATTATAAATTCGCGAAGTTAATAATACTTGAAGCAAAGGCGAGATCGGCATATTCCTTTCGATGTATGTTCTAACCTTTCTTCTTCCGTAGTAACCTTCATAGCAACTTGTTTGGACAGTCTATACCTCTGTAGAACATTTTCTACTGATAGCTCCTCAGAATAATTTCTGCTCATACGCCACACTCTATTACGAATGCCATTTAGACGGTCTTAAATATTGCAAATCGACAACAATAGCTGCATTCTCGCCTGCCATTTTGACTATTTACAATTGTTAAGGACTTAACATCAGAAATTTGACTTGTTAGTTTAACAAGAGATTTAACACGTGTGTTAATCTAACACTTGTTTGTGAAATGCAATTTTTGTTATAACTATTGTTAAACCCATGTTAAGTCTTAACATATGTTGGCGAAATTGGGCAATAAATTGGAAAATTCAACTACAAACAATGTAAAACTCACTTCAAATAGTTGATGCATTAATTTATAATTAAGTTATCGAACAATTTACTTGATTGTGCAAGCTCCCGTATGTCAAATATTTTAAGTGGAAGTTGCTGTCTCAAAGTACAACTGCGATATTCAAACTGACACTGAAGAGACACGAACCTGTCGCAGCGACATACAAAGCACGTACTTAGTTTGGACGTCAAACCTTGGCAGGCACATGCGGGCCCATTTCCTTACAGATAACGTTTATCTCCGCGCTCCAACTCACACAAGTTTGTGAAATGCAGGATGTATTTCATTTACATGCTGGACCGGATTCTATCATGTGAAGCCGAGCGAGCAGCGAAATTCAATTTAATCTTATAACCTACTACTTCCCATCCCAATCGATTGTGTCATTTTAGTTATCCTGCAGCTTTTTAATGCCCAGCTGTAACCCACTCCACCTTTTATTATCTCTTTCACATCTCGCTCTTCCATTTTCCTCCATAAGGCATTTTATTATCTTCTCCTTTCATTTTATGTGCTCTTGTTTCAGAAGTTAATTTGATTCCAAATATCGTGGTCAGGATGGATTAAGTTTCATTATTGCCCGTCATATTTAATGTTGGAGCATCCCGCTCTGCTATTTTCACGAAGGGCGGAGGAAAAAGGAGACATTCAATTAAAACTGTACTCTTGATCTTTGTGTAAGTAATTAATTTTCTTTAGTTGCTTGAGCTGTTTCTTCTAAATTCTTTTTGCTCTGTCGATTTAATACTCGCTCTAATGGGAAAATCCATTTAGTGTCTATTTTTATGTGCTGCATCTTGAAGTACCTGATCAGAGATCAAATTGGGTCCTTCAGTGCTGCAATTCTTACTATCTCTTCTATCTTTACGTTCTACTGAAGCTCATAAATTGCGAAAATGAAATGAGGCGGAAAACTTGGGCACTGAACAGCAATCGCGGTGAAATCCATGTCAAGATCGTGATCCATAAAGCGCAGTAATGTTTCCTGAACCAAATCTAACGTCCTGTAACTTATTGTGTTCCGCAAATGGTTTTCTTCCTGTCTGATTTCACTGTATTTCTATTTAGGTAGTTTTATAATTTCCTGAGCTTAATCTTAATGCCACTGAAATTTGATGTGTTTACAAAATTATTGTTTTTTATGTACGAAAAATATCAAAATCCTTCAATTCCAACTGTATAATATGAAATTTTTTCATGCCCGATTTCACCAACAAATGTTAAGACTTAACACGAGTTTAGCAATAGTTAAAACAAAAATTGCATTTCACCAACAAGTGTTAGCGTAACACTCGTGTTAAATCTCATGTTAAACTAACAAGCCGAATTTCTAATGTTAAGCCCTTAACAATTGTAAATAGTCAAGATGGCGAGCATGAACTCAGCTGTTGATGTCGATTTGCTATATTTAAGACCATCTAAATGGCATTCATAATAGAGTACGGCCTATGAGGAGAAATGATTTTGAGGAACTATCCGAAGAAAATTGTTTTACGGAGGTATAGACTGTCGAAACATGTTGCTATGAAGATTACTGCGGAAGTACAAGAGAGGTTAGAATATGCATCGAAAGAAATATGCCGATCTCGCCTTTGCTTCAAGTATTAATAACCTTGCGATTTTATAATTCACTGAATTATATGGATAATACATTGTTCACCTCCCGTCTTGAAACGTTTAAGGCACTTGTCCTTCGCATATCGTTTTAAATTTACGTAATACTGACAAGTTGTGGTGCTTGTAGTAGTGACACATACATTTGAATTAAATTCCTTTCCAATATTTTCCCCGCGACATCTTTCTCTTTTACATTCACTGCATCCGTCCTCTTATTTTCCACGATATCCTTTCACTTCGTCACCATTTCAATTAACAATTCTTTCTCCGTCGATGACGAATTTGTCTCAGGGCTTTATTTATGATTTTGTCCATCCGCCATTTGTGCAGACGAAAATGAAAACAAAAGCGCATCGGAGTACATTCAGAAAATCACCCGTAGCCTTCTATAGTATTTACAAGTATTTACAAGCTTCTTGGCGTTGACACAGGTTTGTTAACATTTTAAGAAAACAGGTTGGTGAAATGCAAGAAATTTAACATTAGTTTTAGAGCTGTGACAATTGTTACGTTACATTTGTTAACGTCGATTTTAACATCTGTTGGTGAAATCGGGCATCAGTGTTGCTTAAACCTTTAACTGTGACTACTTAAATGCACGTGAACAAAGTGCGTTTACCTCACTGTGACTTTCGTTATTCTTTTGTTTATAAAATCTTCCACGCGGTGCAGTTTGTAACCACTGCCATTCCAGTTTTTCAGCAGAAACTTATAGCGAGCACTAAAGATTCTCTTCTAATTTGCCCTGGATAGCATAATTAATTCCAAACTTAGTTTAAACTGTATGCATCTATACATGTTTGCACTCGTCACAGCATATTCTCTGAAGTTTTACAGACATTATCCCCGCCAATGTTATTTATTTCGGTTCGAATGGATTCCTTGAGAACATCAATTGTCCGTGGACTATTCTTGTACACTCTAATTTTAGATATCCCCACAAGAAAAAATCCGGTGAGATTTGGTCAAGACATCTGAGGTGCCACAGATCTTTTGAGATATTAGATTATCAAAGAAACTGGTTACAAGTTCCATTGTGCCATTAGATATATGATACGTTGCTCCATCTTGCTGGAAATAACCTTCTCTCAATTGGATATCATCCAGCTGCTCCACAAATGTCTTGAAGATACTGTCACCCAATTAGTGGAAAGCACGACCAACTGACAGCTGAGTAGGGGACCGGAGGCATTGAGACCACGTCTACCCATTTATCTCATGTCAATAACTGAGGGGATGAGTGAGTGAGTGTGTGGTTTTTTAGGGCCCGTCGACAACAAGGTCATTTGGGCCCGCTGAGGGGATGATTAGGGAAGTGTCACTGGTCGCTGGCTGCCTCTTTCCCCTCCCCCATGGCATCTGGAACATTCCGGATTATTTTCTGAATCACGAGACTTCCAGAAATGGCTTCCCTATATAGGGCCTGCAGTTGGAGAGTGAGTTGAGTTCTTGGCGAGCAGCCGTGAGGAGCGCCGAGTGAGTGAACGGACCGGAAGACTGTGTACGTGCATCGGAGGAGTTGTGCGTAATTGCGAGTGCAGAGTGGACCTGTGACAGATGAACTGGTGAATTGTAATTGTGTTTGCTACGTAATTCTGTGTAATCGGCAAGTGTTCCAACTGTAATTCGGTGGAAATAAAGAACATTTTGAGTTTATGCAATTGGACTTTTAATTTCACGAACTCACGAAGTCACAATACCTTCTTCAGTTTCTACATGTATCAAAGAAAACGGGACCGACTATCCATAGATGCTGGTGGAGGACACTTCCAACATTTTCTCTGAGATATAAATAGTGTAATGTAATCTTCCAATTGTGTATTATATTCTCCAAAAGTTGCACGTATGTCCTATCATTGCTTCAAAAGTTATGGCCTATTGAAATGGTTGGGGTTTACATGGATCCCACTGTACTAATCCATTATTTGGTCTTTTGGTATTTGAGCTTTTGTAATTGAATTTTTCACATTACAATAACTTAAAGTCCATAGTAGGTTTGTGTTGTATCAGGGTTTATCGTTAGCTAGAAGTACTATTTTGTAGTAAAGGATGTTCACTATTTTTTGTGGAAATACGTGCTCAAATGGCCCAAATAAAAATGCGCAATAAAATATACCTAATGTAAAAACTGAAAAGAAAATCCCATAAATACCAACAACTAAACAGCCTTTTGAAGAACACAAAACCAAAAGAACCCTGTGAACACTCTTCAATTTTATTTCAAATAAATGGTAAAACAAAAGAGAATCTGTATAAGTTTCCATAGGAAAAAATTAATACTCCTCATGTTATTTTGTGTAAAGTAGCGTTGCATTTTCAAAACGTTCCTTGTTTTGTGTTTAGTCTTTATTAGACTGAAGTTTGATAGGGTATAACACTATTTATTCTTTCGAAGGGGAAGATTATTAGTAAATACCAACATTTAGGTACTCTACGGTTCTATGGTTATTCTGAAACCGTTTATAAAAATCATCTTAAGCGGTTCATCTACAAAGACGAAATATCTGGAAGTTCCTTTTCATTGTTTTCACATACATACACTGATTACAAAAATAGTTAACAAACTTTTTAAAAAATTAATTTTGTGTGATACATAATTATGTTTTCCTTTTTCTTCTATGACATGCCAATTGTATAATTCAAACGCGAACAACGATATCCTAAGCTACAGAAAATGCAGAAAATTCAGTGTTTTATTCGTCATGCAGTAAAAGGGTAATGGAATCTGGAGGAATTCTTTGTATAAATCAACTAATCTGATTTTGGATTTTTCTCTGCTCGTTTTCCGTGCTTTATGGACAAACACAGGGGTGTTTGTGCATCTACCAGGATTTTCTTTCAGTTACTTCCCTTTCAGACCAGTTCTTTTCAGTGTACATAGAAGTTCCGTAGTTATGCTGGTGCCGGCAGATTACCCGAATGCCTGTTTCAGGGAAAGAGTATCCCACTGAGAGAGCTGCTTGGTTTTACGGGTCGTTCATTGTCTTCAAGCTCCAGTAAGTGGGATGGATCCTTGTGCCATGAATTGAATGCTGTGGTACCCTTTTGGTTAGGGAAATTGGAAGCAGACGGAGAGATTCGTGCTTTAAATCCAAGCATTCAACTTCTGAGTTTGATTCTACCTTTCTATTCTTGTTCTACATAGTTATATGTAAAATATGAAACTTATGAACTGCTAGGACCTCCGCGCATCTCTTTGACTGTATGACTTACGGTTTCTTTACTTCGTCCCTTCCTTCTGGAAAGGGCTTCTAGTTACAATCAATCTCCTGTAGATCACATTCGCGAGAGATTCCCATTACATATTCTACACTTTAGATATTTATTGCAGTTTTCGATTGTTTTTAAAGCTAAAATATACACACTCTCGCGCGGCGCACATTTGATTTTTTTTTTTTTTTTTTTTTTTTTTTTTGAGTAGACAACTGTGCTACATTAGGTACATAGGTGGTCTGAAAAGTTTCCAGCCTAATAAAGATAAAAAACATTTAAACAGATTATTTTTCAACATAGTCTCCTTGTAATTCTACACACTTCTTCCGGCGCTGCTCCCATTTCTATAACCCGCCCAAATAGAAAAATGTCATTGCCTCTTCATTTGACGAAAATATCTTTCCTCCGAGCGCAATTTTCAGATGAGGTAACAAAGGGGCTAGATCTGGTAAGCAAGGCGGATGGTCAAGCAGTTCAAACTGTAGTTCGTGGATTTTTGCCATTGCAACCGTTGAGGTGTGAGACTGTGCGTTGTCTTGGTGAGACACGATTTTCCTTTTCTGCAAATTTGGCCGTCTTTCCGCAAGTTCTACCTTCATCTTGTCAAGTAATTTTGCGTAGTATGCTCCTGTAATGGGTTTTCCTTTTCGAAGATAATCGATTAAAATAACTCCGTGACTCTCCTAAGAAACAGTCACCAATACTCTCGCAGCCCAAAAACTAGTTTTTGCTTTCATTTTGGAGCCAGAGTCCCCCTTTGCAGTCCACTGTCTGGTCTGTATTTTGGTTTTGGGCGTATAATCGTGTATCATGTTTCATCTACTGTAATTAATCGGCGCCAAACCTCCGATTTATTGCGCCTAAACTGCGCCAACAGAGCATTAGAAATGTTCATTCGAATACGTTTTTGGTCTAACGTGAGCAAACGTGGCACCCAACGCACGGGCAGCTTTCTCATGTCTAACTGATGATTTAATATGTGACAAACGCGTTCTTTTGACATGTCCATAGCCTCTGCTATCTGTCTCACTTTAATACGGAAGTTATCTAGCACCGTCTCTCCCAAGCTCTTACGGCTACGTTTAAATTCAGCGGTAAATGATGGTGCATTGTCTTCAAACACAGAATTCAACTCATGTTTGATTTGTATAGGCGTACTGCCTTAGAAAAATAAATATTTCATGACAGCTCTATACTCGATTTTTCCATTTTCATAAACATACTCACATCAGCTCACTCAAACAACTATTATATAACTGAGCGTTGGAACTGGATTTATGTCGAATCGTATAGAAGGATGGCGAATTATGCCCCTCGTTGAGGTGATCATTTGGAACAGGGTTGGAATTGATGATTCTTGAAGTCCCAGCTTACCTCGGCGTGGCTTCAGTCGGTTGAGCTAGATATCTTCTTTTACAGGGGTGGTACGGCGGAAGGAAATTTTACGTAAAATGAGTAATCATTTTCCTCTGTATTAAATAATGTAGAAACTTTTATTTCCTTACTTCAATTAACACCAGTTCGAACAAGATGTATGATACAACATTTATAACACTATTCTTACACAAGATTCACTTGATGTGACGCGTTTATCTGGATGCGTGCAAGAATCAAAAGTTTTATACGTTTTTTTTACTACCGTGTATAATAATTAAATTGTGTGTCTTCTAGCGATGATATTTAATGTAGATTATCTAGTTATAATCGATGATGGTTACGAGAATAAACTTATACTCTTCCGCACACAACGGCGTTTAAGAAGAGAACCTTACATCCGTTCACAGCGACTGTTAGGAGAAGAATGACCGGTTCCGCTTCTTCTACACATTAGCATTTCGCTAATAGTTCAATCCCTCTAGAGGAATATTGAATATCCTCCATGGCAACGTAAAACCTTCTATATCTGATTGGTCCACGTTTTACGATATACGCGTCACACCAATCACAAATAAGTTTGTTATTCCACACTTTTGTGACGTCATTTCCACTTACATAGCTTCTCTGTGCGTGACTCACTCTACATAACCTCACATAATACAATATTTGAAACTCTTTGGGGACAACATAAAATAACTGTTTCAGATGCCCCTCTTCAGAATATATGGAAAATTAACTTAAATCTCCCAATAATATTGTTCCATATATTCTGAAGAATGCCCCAATAATTAAACATTATTACAACAATGAACAATCAATACAATTTAAAATAACAATATAAAATCAGAAATTATTCGAACACAATAATAATAAACAAAACATTTTTCAGTAATTCATAAACATATTATTATTATTTTTTTTTTTTTAAATCATTTATTCTTGTGAGTGTCAAGGCTTTTGAATGGTTTTAAAAGTGTTTTGTGATATTTTCCTATCATTTTATTATCATCGTCTCTTAATTCGTACGTATGATCCCCAAATTTTCTTACTATTTTATATGGACCTTTATACCGGGTGTCCATAAATGAATATCGGGGTTTTAACGCTTTATAACATTAATTTTATTAAACTTACAGTAATGAAATATATGTCACATGAAAGAGCAACTCAAACAGTTTTATTCGTTGGCACCAGTGCGCATGTGCGTGAAATGTTTACGCCGCGATCCGCTAGAAAGCGGTAGTAGCAAAGATGGCGACTAGTGAGCAGAAAGCGTTTTGTGTTTTGCAGTTTGCAAAGACCGAATCTGTAGTTACTGTGCAACGTGCGTTCCGCATTAAGTTCGGGTGTGATCCTCCAAGTGACAATAACATCCGTAGATGGTTTCATCAGTTTGAAGATACAGGCTGCCTTTGTAAACGGAAGAGCACGGGACGACCAAGAGTTAGCGAAGAGGATGTTGAGCGAGTGAGAGAGTCGTTCACTCGTAGCCCAAAGAAATCAGTTCGGAAGGCTGGTCGTGAATTAGAAATTGCTAAGTCGACTGTTTGGAAAGTTTTAAGGAAACGATTGCAACTACGTCCTTATCGTTTACAGTTGTTACAGGCTCTAAAGCCTGCAGACCATGGTTTACGTGCCAACTTCGCTAACGTAATGCTGTTTAATGACGATGAAGATTTTCTAGATCATGTTGTTTTCAGTGATGAATCGACCTTTCACCTCAGTGGACATGTTAACACTCATAATGCGCGGATATGGGGCTCAAAAAATCCTCATGAGGTCGTACAAGTGCAACGAGACTCCCCTAAAATCAATGTTTTTTGTGCTGTATCCCGGCGGAAAGTTTACGGACCTTTCTTTTTTGGTGAAGCTACTGTAACTGGTACTTCCTACCTTGATACACTAGAGCAATGGCTCTTCCCTCAGTTGGAACAATATGAACCAGAGAATTTCATTTTCCAGCAAGATGGCGCGCCACCTCACTGGCACAACGCAGTACGCGAATGGTTGAACGTAACTTTACCCGACCGCTGGATTGGCCGCAAGGGACCCAATGACAGAGCTTGCTATGCGTGGCCTCCACGTTCACCCGACCTAACGCCATGCGATTTCTACCTTTGGGGTTTCATCAAGGATCGTGTGTATGTACCTCCATTACCAGCTGACCTCCATGAATTACAAAACAGGATTGAAGCAGCTGTTGCAACAATTACTGAAGACACACTGCTCAACGTCTGGGAAGAACTCAGCTATAGACTTGATGTGTGCCGTGTGACAAATGGTGCTCACATAGAACACTTGTAAGCTCGTATATAAAACTGTTTGAGTTGCTCTTTCATGTGACATATATTTCATTACTGTAAGTTTAATAAAATTAATGTTATAAAGCGTTAAAACCCCGATATTCATTTATGGACACCCTGTATAACAAATTCATTCTCCAATAGGATTTGATTTTAGAACTGGAGATATTAAATGTCTTTACGAGAACTTTATCATTTATTTCAGGATTCCATTTCGCTCCTTTTCTTTGTATCTTTGATAATCTTTTCTCTGCTTTTTCTTTTATTCTTCGAAATGCTTCAGCACACTTTTCTTCTTCATTCAATTCCATTTCATCTACTTTTAAGGTTGTTGGTGCTTTTATTACTAGAGGTTCAGGTTGTAGTCCAGTCATTAATTCGATTGGTGAAAATTTGGTAGTAGAGTTTGGGGTATTGTTAATGATTTTCTCAATAATATGGCAGTATTTGTACCAGCCTCGGTGGTTAGAATGACACAGAATTCTGAAATACAAGCCTAAATCACGCATCACTCTCTCGCAAGGATTTCCTTGGGGAAAATATGCTGAAGAGTAATACATCTTAATATTATTGTTCTTCATCTCTGAAGTAAACAATTTACTCCGGTGAACCGTTGCGTTGTCTGATAATATTGCCTTTATTGGCCCATACTTTGGTATCCAATCTTTTAAAATTTTATTTCCATTTTCTAGCATATCGTTTATTACTTCAGATGCTTGTTGTCTAATAGTGATAGGCACAGGTCTACTTTTATGAGTATAAGGAGCAATGTCGTTCACCTTAAATGTATGTATGTACTTATTACACAATCCAGGTTTCGTACTAAAAACGTTCCTGTTCTTTAGTATACATAACCTCAATTGTTCTCTTTGCGCGTGATTTAAATTGTATGTTTTCCCTAACTTTTCTTTCAAAGTTCTTTGAAATATCATTTCTTCCTCTTCTTGTTTTCGCTCGGTGTCGGTATTTAATGTGTTTATTTGGCAACAATGATCTCCAAGGTCAAACGTCTCATTTTCTTTATTATTTAAAAGTAAATTTTCTTTACCACTATCATCTTCTTCATTATTTATTATATCTTCTTCGTATAATATTATATTTTCTACAAAAAACCTATCATTATTTATACTATCCTTCTCATCCCCTTTTAATATAATTTCTTCTAACAAATTTATTTTTATTACTTCATTATCTCCTTTGACCTTCATTTCATGTTTTTCGAAATCTATCACACTTTGCCAACCATACAATACATCATTGCCAATAATAATATCACGAGCTAAGTTTGGTATTACCAATACGATAAAATTGAAATTCCAATCATCTATTCGCGCAGGAATTAACGCTTGATATTTAACTTTATCTTTCTTTTTCCCAATAGCTGTGCTACAGTATACATTACACACGTTTAAATATTCAATCCTAAACTTGGATAGTAATTCCTTGAATAAGTTCTCACTTATTACTGATGAACTAGCTCCTGTGTCTATCAATACTTTATATTCGCTATCGCCTATACGAAGGTTAATCTGAGGTGGATTTACTAATTCCCGATCTTTACTTCTGGAGAGAGTGAGCTTATCTTCTGGTAAATTTTGAATTTTGATTTTGCCCTGTGTCATTTCTACCGAACCACTTTCCAAGGGACAAAATGATTTGGTACTCAGTTTTCCGCATTAGTGCGGTCGGTAGTTACACTAGCAGTTGGGTTGGTACTACCGTTATTTATTTCTCCTTCCATTCCCTGAGTCCGTGTCCTTTCTAGGTTATTGTCTGCCCTTTCAAACCTAGGACCCCCAAAATCTCTTAATGAAGAGTCTTCGATGCTAGTTCCTCTTCCTCTACTTTGATAACCCGTTCTTAAGTTATTTCCCCTGTAAAACCTCAGTTGATTCACCTGATTACTCCTCACATTTCCCACAGGTTGGTCATTATTATAATTCCTCCTAGGAGTATTTGGAATTCTCCTTCCTATACCTGGCACTACCGATTCATATGTCTTTCTGGGGTTGTACTCTCTTCGTTCATAGTTGTCTCTTGAACGTGCCCCGCCCCAATTTTGGTTAAAACTATTTTGGTTTTGGTTAGTATGGTTGTGATTTTCCCTGAATGTTGGTCTTACTTCCTGTCTATTTACTTGCTTTTGTTCTATATGAGTCTTGTCAGGATCAACTTGACTATGAGTAGAATCAGAATTAAGGTTATGAGCCTCAAATTCTGATAATAACTCAATCATATCAGTAAAGTCGACGGGCTTAGCCACAATTAGGTGGTTTCTAATGTGCGGTGGATAATGTCGTATTAGCATATTCACGATCTCGGTTTCTGACATATCTGGATTCACAAGTTTACTTTTGTTAGCAAGTTTTAGGAAATATTCTGTCATGGACACACCCTTCTTGAACTCGAATTTACCAGTGGCCAGTTCGACTTTAATTCTTCTCTGTCTTTCTGGACCCCAGAACCTATTTATAAACACATTCCTAAACATACTATACGTTTCATGTGATGCTAGTGTTAACCTCAGCCACTCTAAAGCATTTTTCTTCAAACACCTTTTAACAATCATCATCCTAAATTCATTTGGAATCTTTTTAATTTTAAAATATTCTTCTAATTCCTTTAGAAATATTTTGGGATTGTCTCCCGATTCTTCTTCGAAAGTAGGTGGACTTATGTCATGCAACAAATAATTTGTACAATTTGTGTTACCTTGACTGTGTAACTGTGTATGTGTGTGCATGTTTTGTATTTGTCCATTACCATTTACTTCACAATCAGGTGACAAAGATTCTGTATCGTCACTCTCCAAATAATTCTCTAAGTTTTGTACAATATTACCTGAATTACCAGGTGAGTCAATACATGTAATATTCTTAGATTTTATTACCCTCTGGTTCTCAGAAATTTTGCTTGCCTGTAATGCAACCACAACTTGATTCAGCTTGCTAATGTTTTCTTTCTCTCTCTCAAAACTTTCCTGTGCCAAATCTATTCTTGTAATCATTTCACTATTCAACTTACTGACTTCATCATATTTAACTTTTAGTTCATCTTGTTGTGTTTGCACCTCAGTAGCAATTAGTTTAACATCATTTCTGATACTATTTACCTCTCTTACAAAATTATTCTGTATTTCAATATTTTCCTCATGGTATTTCCGTGAATTATCTAATAAGACTACATCTATTTCTTGTCTTATTCTATTCTCTAATTCCCCTATTTCTACTTTTTGTTTTTCTACAAATTCTACTTGTTGTTGCTTAAGGATTTCTGACTCCTTAGCCAATTCACTTCTTATATCTTTTACTACATTTTCCTGACTTATTTTCATTTCCTGAAACATCTCTTTTAACTTAGACATTTCTCCATCATGAGATTCTATTTTCCGTTTTAAAGATTTTATGCCTTCTCTACACTCTTCTCTTCCTTTCTCAATTTCATTTCTTAGGTTACCTAAACCTTGATCTATCCTAGCTTCTAACTTCTCTGAATTTTGATCTACCTTTTCTGAATTTTGATCTACCTTAGCATTTAAATTACTCATTTCCTGCCTTAAATTTTGATCTGCCTTTTCTGAATTCTGTTTTATTTCCTGTCTTATTTCCTGTCTAAAACTATCCATTTTAGCATCAAAATTACTCATCATTTTCTCTAACCTGTCTATTATCATTTCATTACCTTTACTCTGCATAATTTCTGTTCTACTTGTTCCTGCATCATCACTACTCATTCCTTCCACTACTTCCCTTACTTCTTGTATTTCTGCTCTCTTATCACTAACTAGTCTTTCCACTCCTTCCCCAACATTTTTATTCTTATTGTCTGTTAATTTTTTACCTTCCATTTTAGGTAATATTTTTCCCTTTCTTAATAACATAAAAAAATGAAAATTATAATTTTGTCACTTTTTCTATTAATTATCTATTAAGATTTTCCGTACTCACTTTTCTTCTTTCTTCTTTCTTGATTCGAAGTTACCTGTCCATTACACTATTTATTCTCCTGTGGTGTAATCCTCCTTCTGCCTATTCGAGCCATACAGTTGGGCGCCATTTTGGAACTGGATTTATGTCGAATCGTATAGAAGGATGGCGAATTATGCCCCTCGTTGAGGTGATCATTTGGAACAGGGTTGGAATTGATGATTCTTGAAGTCCCAGCTTACCTCGGCGTGGCTTCAGTCGGTTGAGCTAGATATCTTCTTTTACAGGGGTGGTACGGCGGAAGGAAATTTTACGTAAAATGAGTAATCATTTTCCTCTGTATTAAATAATGTAGAAACTTTTATTTCCTTACTTCAATTAACACCAGTTCGAACAAGATGTATGATACAACATTTACAACACTATTCTTACACAAGATTCACTTGATGTGACGCGTTTATCTGGATGCGTGCAAGAATCAAAAGTTTTATACGTTTTTTTTTTTTTTACTACCGTGTATAATAATTAAATTGTGTGTCTTCTAGCGATGATATTTAATGTAGATTATCTAGTTATAATCGATGATGGTTACGAGAATAAACTTATACTCTTCCGCACACAACGGCGTTTAAGAAGAGAACCTTACATCCGTTCACGGCGACTGTTAGGAGAAGAATGACCGGTTCCGCTTCTTCTACACATTAGCATTTCGCTAATAGTTCAATCCCTCTAGAGGAATATTGAATATCCTCCATGGCAACGTAAAACCTTCTATATCTGATTGGTCCACGTTTTACGATATACGCGTCACACCAATCACAAATAAGTTTGTTATTCCACACTTTTGTGACGTCATTTCCACTTACATAGCTTCTCTGTGCGTGACTCACTCTACATAACCTCACATAATACAATATTTGAAACTCTTTGGGGACAACATAAAATAACTGTTTCAGCGTCCAAAATGGCAGCAACTTTGGTGAGTAACTGTCAACAGATTAATCAATGAAGTTCACTAGCCTTTATTTACGAGTGCTGCCATCTTCATTTTGAGGTCGGAAGATTTTCAGACCACCCTCGTAGATGGTTATATAAAATGTAGAATTTATCTGTTATTTGTCTTGAGAAGGATCCCTTGGGTTCGATCCGCCAAATACATGGGTGTCTGACTGGACCGCGGCCTCACTTTCACTCCACATGTCCGTGAGAAAATCAGCCTCGTCCACGCTGCGCTCAGGCCCTATACCACTCGCCTCAAACTACTAGTTAATACCCTAGGTCAATATGACCACCATGCACCATTAAGGAGAAAGAGCTATCGCCTTCCTAAGGACTCCCTTAGGTGGTGAGTACAGTCTCTCATCACTTCACTGCCAAACTCCGTCTGTCCCAGCCATACCCGAGCTAGATTTGACTTCTTGGCTGACCTCCACTAGTCGAGTCCGTCCCATGTGACCAGAACACGACTACAACCTAAATGTTCCCCCCCCCCCCATTCACCACCCGACCTCTCGCTCCTGGCCCCGTCACCCTGGATGGACCCTGCAAGCAGGCCGCTCCTGGCGTGGAGGCATCGGGCACTGGCCTCCTTTCTGGACGCTCATCCCGCAACCAGAATCACTAACAGTGGTCAAACTTGTCCATCATCTTACAAAGACATAAAAGCTTGAGAACTGACAAAATCTTTAAGACCGCAAGGGTAAATCCGCTCATCAGATAGGTACCGTGGCGCTCTGTCCACCGCCCGGGAGCACCCGACCGATTTGTTCTCGCTCTTGTCTCATGGCTATTTGCGTCTTCCATGCTTTGGCTACCTGGCTGCATTTGCTGTTTTCTTGGAGTTCTCTCCGTACACTTGAACAAAATCTGTTTTGTCGTATAACATTGCTAGGAACAAATATAATTTAGCACTATATAAACGCACTTTCAGGATCGTTGTAATTTGAAATACTAAACCAAATATACAAGAATGTATTAAAATCTTCGCTTACAATTTCGATATTTGGCTTCATGTTACCAATTTATTTACAAGGAAAGTTCTGTTGGAGATTATTGGATTTCAGAAACGAAGGGAAGGAATAAATTTTCGTTTTACACGTACAGGCGAGCTTAGTAACAAAAAACGTTTGTGTCACGTCCTGAAGCACACCTTGGTTAATTCTCGTGTTGCAGATAACAAGTATATGCTTCAGGATATTAACAAATAGTGGGTACAAAAATAACTAATAAATTTCTTATACTTACGGGAAAGGATATATTTCAGTTTCTAAGATTGCAGCACTACTTCCAGTTTGTTTATATTTGAATTGATACTTTTGTTATAGTCTCCAGCTTTATTATAACTAAATAATCTGCAACATTTTTCAAGTTGCATGTGCTTTGTTTGTTCTGCTTGGATCACTTTAATATTATTAATAATAAAGTAGACTTTTAAGTAAGCTTATAGTAACAACCAGTCACTAATATATTGAGTAGAGAGAAACTGTGTGCAAATATTGTAGAATAAAAAGACGGTTTTGCAATTAACATTTTGAGGTTATGATAAGCGGTTTGTATGTCTTATTTTGCTTGTGCACCACTAATCGTTGATATAAGATGCGTGCGTGCATGTGTGTGTGCTAAATGTCGCTGGAGCTTTCTGGACGATACGGTAAAACCGAACGCTCCTCTTGTTCCAAATAATTTAGTAGAGCAGACTATAGTACAGTAGGTACGCATATATAAGATTCAGTTGGATTTGTATTGTTGTGGAAATTATGTAATGTTTATCATTACCTACCTGAGATTACCTACTTAGTCCCTTTGAATACTCTGTTACCATTGTACTACGAGGGTGCTCTGAAAAGATTCCGACCTCAACATGAAGATGGCAGCACTAGTAAATAAAAGCTAGTTATTTATCAAAGTTTCCCCATTTTGGACGCTCAGTTGTTATGTATCAGTCGTTTGAGTGAGCTGATATGAGTGGTTTTATGAAAATGGACAAAATCGAGTATGCAGCTGTCATTAAATATTTGTTTTTGAAAGGCAATACAATACGCAAATCAAAGATGAGTTGGATTCTGTGTATGGGGACCCTACACCATCATTTACCGCAGTGAAATTTTGTGTAGCTGAATTTAAACGTGATCGTAAGAACATGGGAGACGATAAACGTTCGGGATGTCCAAAAACTGCAACTACCGACAAAACCATCGTGAAACTTCACCAAGTGGTGCCAGACGACCGCTGAATTTAAGTGAGAGAGATATCAGAAGCTATCAACATGTCAAAAGAAGGTATTTTTCACATATTAAAGCAACATTTAGACATGAGAAAGCTGCCCGCGCGTTGGGTGCCGAGTTTGCTCACGTTAGACCAAAAACGTGATCGAATGAACATTTCCTAGGCTCTTTTGGTGCACTTTCGGCGCAATAAATCCGAGTTTTCGCGTCGATTAATTACTGTAGATGAAACTTGGATACACCATTATACGCCCAAAACAAAAAGACAGTCCAAACAGTGGACTGCAAAGGGAGAACCTGCTCCAAAGTAAAGCAAAAACTGTTTTCTTTATCGGTTGAGAAATTGAGGCGACTGTTTTTGGGATATTCATGAAGTTATTTTAATCAATCATCTTCAAAAAGCAAACAGCATTACAGGGGCATACTACGAATCATTACTTGACTAGCTGAAGGAAGAACTTGATGATATCACTAAAATTAAGCAATCCTTGATGGTGTTACATTTTTTTCGTCGATGTATAGTGTCCTTTTAATTAGCCTAAGAGAGGCAATACTAAAATTGTCTTCTCAAAAATTATTTGAGCTTTCTCGCGAGAAAGTTTCCAAAAAGGCCATCGTACCTATTGCAAAGCAGCTATTACTATCCGGCCGTTCGTTTGACGAGGTATAGAGAGATACCTCAGCCAGCATAAACATCAGAAGCGGTATAGAGCGATAACCAGAGTCGTCTCCCCACCTCCCGAATATTGTAAGACTCTAAGGAAACTGCCAGTGGATATATAAGCGATCACACTCGCGAACAAAGTCCGCCACTGGGTAGGCGAATGTGTTTTATTCAGCATAAACTGCTAATAATTCAGTACTTTTCCGAGTGAGGTTGCGACAATACATTAAAGGGAAAGAGTACAGTGGAAGGAATAAGACTCCACTTCGTGCTCATTTCTGTACGCCTCTGATGGTGAAGAAAGCTGAACTGGTCAAATTCAACCAGATCACAGTAGTGCAGTAACTGTATGAATTTAATGACTTCAATGAGAATTGGACAGTCACATGCAGTTGTCCATTGTAGTTTCAGTTAATTTATGTTTTAAGCGTTCTATGCCAAAATATATAAGCTTTTTTGACGTTTATAATCATTATTATCTGTATGTATAACTTTTTAAATGAATTGTTTATCAATTTTCACTGATGTGTTATTTTAATTTATTGAAAAAGCTGTAATTTTGATATAATTGTAAGAACTTTACACAGCTAGATGTCCTTCAAACACATTTAAACCGTGAATATAAAAAGTTGATGTAGACACAAATCAGTGAGTGATCCCAGTTAGAGAGGTAATGTGATAGGGGCCGGGGAAGACGGATATTTTTCTGAGAAAGCGTAATGCCCTGTCCACAACGCTATATGAAAACAAACAGCGCTATCTTATCTTGTGTTGTGCCATTATAGAGCAGGGTGATCACCTGCAGAGAGAGCATATTGTGTAACATCGATATATATCAGTGAAGTTTCCTACATATGAACTTTCTAATACCTATAAGCTCTGCATGTTCATATCGTTTCTGTAGACAAGTATGTTTATTGCTTGTACTGTTCAGAAGTCTATTGCTCTGCTGTCTGTGTGACAGTAATAGTATTGCAGTTGTATATTTAACAGGGAAGGAAATGTAATAGAATAAACATCGTAACTTACGACCTTCTCAACCCGTTCTCAAAAACAATCAGATAGGAATTTCTATAAATTGATTTATTATAATTGCTGTCTTATTTTGAATAGCTACTTAATAGTACTTATATTACGAGTTATTTTCCATAAGAGGTACGGATAGATTAGGTAACGGAAGAGATGCATGGTATTTCGATCCATTTGAACTTTTTGGCTTACTTCCACGGGAGGAATGGGTGAAATAAAGGAAGCACAGGAGGTGAATATGTTGCACGAACGGACGACGTAAAGGTGTGTGTGTGTGTGTATGTGTGTGTAGTGTAGTGCAGTGTAGTGTAGTGTAGTGTTTAACGCCCGCTTTTACTACATACGGCACCGCAGGCGATGACACTGATGATACATGAGATGAAGAGGGAGCACCGGTGGAATGAGATGGCGGGAGAAACTGGAGGTCCCGGAGAAAACCCGCCCCAGCGCCATGTTGTCCACCACAAATCTCACTTTGCGGTCGCCTGGAATCGAACACGGATCGCCTTGGTGAGAGCCAAGCTGACGACGTAAAGACTCACACAGTTTCCTAAGGGTTAATGTTTTCTCCACCGTTTGAGAGACACTCGGCGGTGATCCGTCCAAACCGCTGGATGGTGGCTCAGAGGTTCTAGCAGTAATCGGTGGAAGCTCAGCTCCGTAGTGGAGATAGAACGGTCTCCCTTTTGAGGACCAAAAGCTTCCAAACTGCAAGCCAATTCGTTACCAACCCGCCGTCGATGAAATCGTCCTGTAACATGAAAGGGATGTGAAATGAGAGGAAATTGGAGCCGTGGTAGAAGGCACCATTCTAGCATTCACCATGCCAATTAGGGAAAAACCACAGAAAAAACCATAGTCAGAGTGGTTGGTCATCGGAGATTGAACTCGGTAACTCCCAATGTGAATCTCGCACGTTGCCGCAAAGCCATTTGGCTCTTCACATTCTCAATCTAATAAAACACTAATTAGATTAGGACTAATGCAAAAAAAAAAAAAAAAAAAAAAAAAAAACATCTTTGATAGAACAAATATCACTGGTAAGATTTGAGATCATCTTCAGGCAGCGCTGCTGTCATTATGATGTGATCCTTTATTCCTGACCACAAAATGCTTTCCACTTTATAATTTTTATATCTTTTTCCATACCTCTTTATATGTATACTTTTGGGACTGCTTGAAAAAAACATTCTTCTACTATTCAAAATCCTGTATCAAGTACACATATATATTACAAAACTAAGAGGAACAAGAAGCGTTTTGCTACTCGATTGAAAATCCCTCTGATATCTTTTTATAAACTCCAGTCATCATTAAACAACTTTAGTGAATACTTGTCTTTAGTTCCTTACAATTTTAGCGTTTTTGATCCTCGGTTAACGAGTAAACTTTCCCCTGGTGCAAACTTCGGCTTCAGTCCTTAGCTAACATCATTTCTGGAGTTTTCTCATATTCCTCAAAGGAGGATATCGGATACCTTCAGGCATCATAGGAACCCGGGTTCTTTGGCACCAGCTTTTAATCGTCTCCACTGGATTTCAGTGTCATCATACAGTTGAGGAAAATGAAAAGTCTGACTTCTAGCAGTAGGTGGATTCTATAGAGATGACAAAGTTATATAAATGAAAAATTAAAGGCATGCCTTAAATTTTCTGCTATTTGTCTGTAAAAAGATATTTATTCAGAATTTATACTGCACTGTCTTTTCTAACTTACGAATATAGAAGACAGAAAAAAATATTAAAGAGATAAAATTTCTGACCCTTTTTGTGCCATTTATATTACAAGATACCCGTTATTCATTTGTATTTTTAGGTCGTATGCTTTTGTTTCTTCTCCTGGAAACGGAATCAGGCAGTCACAGAGCAATGCACTTTCTGAATACCACTTAAGCCACGCCTACGAATGTAATACGGGACTTTTTACAAATATTTACCAGCAAAAGAGTCATTGGAGAATATATTTTTTCTATTCGTTTCATGTAAATTGCGATAAAGATCTGCAGGAATTGGGCGTTACCTGGATAACACGCTCTGTGTCGCATGCCGTGCATTGAGACACCTCGTTATTTCGACTGTTTATTCCTCTATGTCTTAGTTGTTCTGAATTATAGTAAGTGAACTATTATTTCTGAATTTGAAGGTACTGATAGTATGTAGTAACGTGAATATAATAACACATATACAGGGAGATCCATATAAAACTGAACACCTCTGAAGACTTACACTTTTCCTTTGGAATGTAATAAAAAATAAATTACAGTTTCATTGCCTCAGTGACTCTGGGAGAAAATACTGTCGAATAACCCGGAAAAACAACCTTGTTCTGGTGACACGCCCTAACCAAGATATCAACTTCATGAATGTAAGATAGGCACGTTACACCCACATCAGACTCGGGCAATATTGTGAATGAATACTTCTAACATCTATCATAGTCGATTTGTATTTTTTTTTAGTCTCTAGTTCTGCTGCACTAAACGAACGTGCATTTCTCAATTCAAAAAAACAGAGGTAGGAGAACTTTAAGCTACGTGAACCTCGGACTTAAGTACCATGACACACGATTCATCACTCTTTGTCTGATATTTCTTTAAGTTAAAAGATATTAAACAAAAATAAAATAGAAAAAGAACACTATATCCATTCTTCTAGAGTCAAGGAGATAATTTAGCTTAATTTTGAGATACTGCTTACCAGAGCGAAAATTCTTCAAAAACTCGTATTTGTACGGTAAAATATTTCTAAAACAAAACCCTTGTATACCAAAATCCTTGGAAAAGGAAAATAAGTTTCCGGAACGGAGTTATTTCCCATGTAAAATTATATTATATGCCTAAGAATTGCGTATCGTGGAAACGAAAATATTTTTCAGGAGCCTTTTGCGTAAATAACCTGTATGTGTAATGGGTTTACAACGTACGTATTTTCAAAACTTCAATAATTTTGAAGGCAACTGCACTTGCACCAAAGTTCTATGAAGCATAAAGATCATTTATTGTAATCTTCAAGGAAAAGGGAAAACAAAATGTAGCTCTCTCAACTCTCTTTCAAAAAATATTTTGCAGTGTGTTCATTCTCAGTTTCATTGTTACATGTGATCAAGTACGTGTGGAAGAAAATGTTACTGGTGATTTTTAAAGAAATAGTTCCTATCTACAAAAATTCTGAAAAATAATGGAAATTAATTGTTCTTTCACATTGGCCGTGTGTAGGCAGAAGTATGGAGGGGTAGAGTTAGACTGAAAAATTCAGTGCCATAGCCGGGATTTGAACCACGGATCCTCTGGTTGCCGTCCAACCGCTTTAACCATTGAGCTACTATGGCCAACGACATGACATTAAATTCTCCAACTGACTCATGTTAATCCGGTAAACCACTTAGGAGTTCTCATAAAAACATGAGACAACTACCTTAATGCCGACTTACTATGCTGTAAGTACTTTAAGGCCCGTGCTTTATAGTTCGGACCACTATTAGGTCAATTAAAGGAAATTAATTGTTCTTTCACAGAGTCAGCCTTACTCTATCCTTCCATATTTTAGCCTACACACGGCCATGTGAAAGAACAATTAATTTCCAGGTTGGAAAGGGAAAATTGAAAACAAATAGAGAAACTAGGACATAAACTAGAATTATTGTATATAATTTGAAAATATAGTATATAATAAATATCAGTCAATTATTAATTAAACTTCATTCTATATTGCATATTCATTCACTGTAAACCTGTGCGACTATTTCGTAATTACTTTGAATTCAAATATAACCTTCTGCAAGATGCAACGGAAAATAAATACCGGAACAATCGCATTTCGTTTTAGAGAGGTTTTACTGTACGTGGATCTATCTGTGTAGTATTTTATGCTCCTTTTTAGGTTCCATAGTGTTTGTGTTTACATATACTTTTAAAACAATGATAGATAATAACTAAGCATTGTAGAGGTCTGTTCTATTGCAATTATTTCCAAGTTAACTTTCTAACATAAGAACAGTGATGCTCATAAAAGCTCATGTCCGGATATGCATGTCGTAGTCCAAGATGGATGGCAACAAGTTTCACAATGTCAGTTCTCTTTATCAGAAACTGTATCGTTAAAGGTGGGTCTTACATGCAAGCCTGTGTTTGTAGAACATACCCTACGTGCAAGTGTGCCGTGTAATGCTCTTGGAATAGTCCGTTACTCATATCGGGGGCGGATGTCTGTCCTTCATGCTAGGTATGGGTGCTGAAGTCCCTTGCGAGTTGGGTCAGGGCAGTTCGAATGTCCTCTGGTACATATGTACGCATGTGCAATTACCTCGTGCAGTAGTTGCGGTCATGCTCTGCATTTTAGGATATAAGCAGATCAAAATTTGGGTTATAATTTCCCTTTCTATGACTTTAAACTTCCCATCATAATTTAATTATGTCGCTGACCATATTATTTTATTAAACTTTACCTATAAATCCCTAAGGATATATAAAACCACTAACAGATGTACTCCATAACGTGTTTTGGCAGATAACAAACATTTTTTTCTTTGTTCACTTAGGGCATCTGCCCTTACCAAAGTGATATGGATCTTCGTAACCGAAAATAATGGAGAATAAGCTCAGCCAATGTGAAGTTCAAATGTTTCCGTATAATTTGAAAGTTTGGATGAATTCCAGGTTCGAATAAAAGGCGTAGAGTTGAAGGAAAATATAGATTTCTGGTTTTGCAGTCAACCAAAACCTTCATTTCTGCAGTAATACGGAAACTTGAGGAAAATTGCGAAATATACTTTTTTTTTTTTAAAGTAAGAAGCATTCGCAAATTCGGAAAAAATGAACTTGACGATCATTTCCTTTTATCCCAAAACTTCCCTGTGTTTCGTAAATCATTTGAGACTAACAAATTGTCTAGTTACTTCCATAAAATATGAAAAATAAATATGATTTATTGCCGTGGTGTTCAAGAAATTCTTCCAAAAACCTAGTTCTTCTAATTACTTCATAATATCTGAGATATATATTTGCAGAAATTGCCTTATATTTCATTGAACATTCACTGGAAATAAGAGAATACTGAAGGCTTAAGTGAACTTTTAAGTGCTGGTGACCGCTTATAGCTTTGAAATTCCGTTCTATTTACCTAGTCGAGAAGTAAACTTACAATTATGAAAAGGAATTATTTGACATAAATTGTGTACTTTAACCAGATCTTCTCTTTTTTATTTTTTCTTTGAAGTACAACGTCTTATGGTTTAACAGCTATGAAAAAGTTGGCCAGAATTAAAAGGACTTAGTAAAATAACTACTCCCAGAAAATTAAAAATATATATTTTACTTTTTATAAAAGTGTTTTAAGCATATCTTAACTTTATTAAAATCGTTATCTATTTTTGAGAAAATAACAGCGTTTAGAAATTTTTGCTTATCTGGAAGCAATTTTTTTGTAGTTATATTGTTTTCGGGCATGTGCATAAGCGCACACACTACGAAAAAGTGCTTTTTCTGATTCAGGCTGTCACAAAAACATATATCTAGACTGAAATAAAGTGTATATAGTGTTTAACGCCCGATTTTACTCCATGCGGTACCGCAGGCGATAACACTGATGATATATGAGATGAAGATGGAGCACCGGTGGTATGAGATGGCGGGGAGATCTGGAGATCCCGGAGAAAAGTGGTCTCAGCACCATGTTGTCCATCACAAATCTCACTTCGCGGTCACCTGGAATCGAACCCAGGCCGCCTTGGTGAGAGTCGAGTGGTCTAAACACCCAGCCCTGGCGTGGCACTATTTACACTGAAATTGGAGTATAATTTTAAAGGGATAAGATAGGATAGATCCGTACAGAGGGTCACTAGATCTATTATGGCTATATCCCCTGGAGGTAAGATGAGGCGAGAGGGCCCACCTTGGTAGCGTAGATAGTAGCGTGTCTATGTTACCTTCAAGAGGTCCCAAGTTCGAATATCGGTCATGGTGAGTTACCTGGATAAGGTTTATCCAGGGTTTTCCCTTATCCTGAAAGACGAATGTCGGGTAACTAAGCTTCATGGACCCCGAATGCATTGGAGCATCATTTCACCCATTTCATTCATCTTCCGATATGACTAAACATTGGAGGACGTAAATTTAAAAAAAAGAGTGGGAGAGAGAGAGAGAGAGAGAGAGAGAGAGAGAGAGAGAGAGAGAGAGAGAGAGAGAGAGAGAGAGAGAGAGAGAGAGAGGACACAGGTTGACCGACCCAAAGAGCCACAACAATGCAAATTTCAGGATTCCTACAGTTGATCAGTTGAAAAATCCCTGGCAGATCAGCACAATCGGCTTTCCTACCACCGTGGTCCTGAAATGGCCCATCAGGTCGGCATGGAACCGTCCTATCTGAAGAAGATATCGTCCTGCCATGTAGCGCCGAGGCTCTCGCCGATACTTCTACCCTGGAAGAGACCACCAGATGAGACTTGATTTGAAATGATATTGGAGATGTAATGGAGGAACAGAAAATTGGGGGATGCAATTAACCTACCCAGCATTCTCTTTGAGAACGAAAACTTCCGAGAAAACCCCGTGGATCAGGAAGGTTGGCAACGGGAGTCGAACCCGGGGCTTCCGAATGCAAGCCAAGGACGAAAAGCCTAAGCCATCCCGCTCGGTTAATGGAACAATAATATTTCTTATTTAATGTATGTAATTCAAAATGTAATCACATTTGTGGTGTGTGTAGTAAAATGTACTTGTTATGCTATCTTTAAATCATGCATGGGTATAATTGAGTCGCTAAGAAAATTAAGAGAATTTATTAGAATGCCTGTAGGCTCACTGTAAGCATCCTTTCACTGCCGAAAATACTTATATTCGAAGTACCGAGTTTTAGTACGGTGGATCGCGCCCTCTAGCCTTTACTTGCTTCCCTTCATCCCTTCCTCCTGGGGGAGGCAGCAGCAATAAATCTCCTTTATGCTGCAGTGCGCGACCTATTCTTGAACTTACTTCAACGAGGTTCACTGCGACAGAAACCTCAGATGCAGTATTTCAATTTGTCGTCTATTTTCCACCCGCTGAACCCCACAGGAAGCATAGTCTTGTTATAATCTCACCATTTGCATATTCATTGCAAAGTTCCTCCGCCTTGTACAGGGTTAAGTTTTGACGTCAATATCGTACAACGAGAGATTGCCTTCTCATTTGTATGCACCTGGCTTCAAAACACGGACACGAGAGTGCTTGAGATGAAGAGGTATGAGAGATGCTGTGCGACTCTACCTCCTTTTGTTTCTAAATTTAAAGGTACTGTCTCGAGTCTGGGATAGTTTCATTTCGCTAAAACCGCCTAGTGGTAAATAACCTGCGGGTGTTTTAGTAGTATTCTCATTAGACTTTCACACCTTTTTGTTTTATGTTTTGCCATTGTTTTTCTTCAGTAAGTCACACATTGCAATTCTGGATCTACTGCGTATGATTTTTTGTTTACAATTACACTGTAATTCGTGTGGTTACATTAGACAACGTGGGTTTTAAGAAAAACGTTTTGCTTTCCTAACTTGAACATATACATCTTCCTTTATTTGTGAATTAAGTAGTAGACCCCGAGCGGTAGTGTCCTGACCCGCATTCGGGAAGTCTAGTTTTCGACTCCCATGACTGAGCTTCCAGACACATTTTCGGGAGTTCCCCCGACTCACTGGACAAATGATGGGAAGGATAATTTCACCTCACATGACACCTTATTTGCTTTGATCTTTCATTCAGGTTGGCTAGCAGGAGCTTCAACGTACCTACATAATACGAAATTGTCAGTCTGTAAATTCTTGCCCGCCTGATCGTGTGAGCTTTCCCGAATCCTGGACTTTCCGAAGGAGATAAATGGTCCGCAGAGGGGAGGAGAGCCAATTGTGTGTTGCCACCGAGGAACTTCTATTTCGATCTTCTATCCACCTTACCTCAAGTCTGTTAACCTTACTATCCTCTCACTGTCACAGGAAAAAAGATTTCATTTTCACAAAGATTCACAAAGTGAAATTACTATTAAATTATATTATATTAAATTATATATTAATAAAGAGGCAGTAATGAAACCTTTCTGAACATATGAAACCAGTCATTTCAAAGAATAAGGTGATAAAAATAATATCTGATCTAAAGGAAATAATGAATTTCATTATAGTCAACAGGATAGAATAAGCTGACTTCAATTGTTTCCTTGTGCACATAGAAAGATGAGCATCGTAACACAAAAGGGGGAACGCTTTTACTTATACACTCGGTGTTTATCCATAGACTACTCTTACCCAAATGAATTTTTCTTATTTGTTACTTTATGAATTATACAACTTCTAGCTTCCCTTGCTAGTTCTTGAGTAAATAGATGAAGCAATGCATTGCACCAAAGTAATCCATAGAAAAATGCATTACAAATGCATACTTTGGGTCACTTGAATACAGAAACATTTAAAGAAATAGCTATGCATGCTTTTGTCTGCATATACAATTGAATAGCTTAATTCAAAACGAAAAGTCAGCCAAAGAGAATGAATATGTAGTGTTTAAAGTCCGCTTATACTACATACGGCACCGCAGGCAGTGAAACTGATCATACATAAAATGAAGATTGAGCACCGATCAAATGAGATGACGGGAGAAACCGGAGATCCCTGAGAAAGCCTGACACATAGCCGTGTTGTTTACCACAAATCTCACTTTGCTGTGGCCTGGGATCGAAACTTGGTGAGAGCTAAGCGGTCTAACCGCTCGGTCACGGCGCGGCCATCTGCCAAACACCAAACTTGTTATTGAGTTCAGCATCTTTCAAGAATGCATCATAGAAAATTATATTTGTACATTTCAAGATAAACATTTCGTTTATCATGTAAATGTATTAAACATTAAAGGAAATGGAAAGCCTGTAGAAGGCTGCGAAGCAATTGGAAAGCTCATTAGGGTCACAACTCCTAAGAGCCTTGTGCGGTTGCTGCGCTCCTTGGAATTCTAATTAAATTTCGTTGTATTTTCTTTTATAAAATAAAATTGTCCGATAAAATTCCATGCAGGAGGGAGTCTGGTGTGGGGACGTTCTTGAAATCTTTGTGTCATATTCATAGAGATGGTGAACTTAAATGCCATGTTTGGTATTTAACGATTGTCGGTTTTCCTCTATGCTGTTCACACTTGTGCGTTGGACAGGAGAAGGTTTTCCTTTGCTTGAAAAGCTCCCTTCTCTCGGCAAGCTAGATTATCAATGTGAGAGCGAAGTGAATAAAAGAACTTCAGTTCAGTGAAGTCACTTCTGAAATTAAAGTCTCCTATCTCATCACTTGAAGCGGGCGGTGTAAAAGAGTCATTAAAAAGAACCCAGTAAGTTATGCCCAGAGTTACCCCAAAGAGTAATATAACAAACTGTGTAATAGGCTACAGAGTAGAAGTGTAACGGTGAATGCTCTAATAATAAACAGGTGCTCCAGACCAACATACAACTATTTGTGTGGCATGGCGCCCCGGGAGAGATCAAAGGGGACACAGGCGGGTATCTAAGAACCCGACTGATTTCTTTTTAAAATTTTATTTACGTCATGCAACATTAAGTAATTCGGACGATGAATGAAATGGGTGAATTGACACCCAAATGAGTACAGGGTCCATAGACCTCAGTGTTACTCGACATTCATCTTTCAGGATAAGAGAAAACTCCGAAAAAAAACCTTATCCCGATATCTCACCCTGACCGAGATAGAAACGTTATCATCTACGCTACAGAGGCGGGCTCCGACAGAATATTGTCGCCAAGGCATTGTTGAATGCCCGCGACAAGCCAGTGCCGGGCTCGTGCGAAAGAGACAGAGAGCTACGTGCGAGCAGGAAAGAAAGAGAGATAAGGTTGCCAGCGCGTGGGCACAGCGCTAAACGCTTGCCTAGAGAGAGAGAGAGAGAGAGAGAGAGAGAGAGAGAGAGAGAGAGAGAGAGAGAGAGAGAGAGAGAGAGTAACAGAGGGAGGAGACAGAGAGAGTTCCATTGTGTGAAGCGCCGATAAATTTCTGGAACAATGAGTGGAGGTATAAAAGAGACGCAGCCAGCGAAAGGGCACGATCAATGTACGACAAAATCCAAAATCACCCCAACCCTTTAGTGAACTCCCTGGGCAGGTATGACCAGAGGGATCAAAGACGCTTGCCATCCTTCAGACTACCAATAGACGTCTTGGGACCCCTTGGTTAACCCAAGAGAAACCCCAGATATCTCTGGGACCAATTTTTACGCCTGATGGATCAAGCGATATACAACCCGTAACCAAAACGGAGTAAAAACCTAAATCGTGTCTCCCAAAACGGGGGAACGATTAAGTGCAGCTGCCTACGAGAATTAAACAAGGGCATCCCATTCCAAATTCCCCATAAAATTCAAAAACCCCAGCAGAACCTGAAACCAATTAGCTCATTTCGCAGGTTAAGCCGCAAAGCGGCTAGCTACTGCGGCATAAGACACCCGGACGGGGAAAAAGAAAAATAGCCCCGCCCGACTAGGACTACCTCTGGACCTCTGGAGTCGGGGCTAGTTGAGAACTGACAGTCGTGTGTGTGCAGCCATGTAGTGATTTGAAAGTGGATTGCTTTGTTTGTTTACTTGTGGTGAAGCAGCGAGAGCCTGTGTTGGTGTATACTATGTCATCCTGCTGTTGTCAGGGCTGTACAAAGTGTGTTTCTACTGGAAATAAAGAGCATTTTGAATATATATATATATATATATATATATATATATATATATATATATAAATGAAAGCTTCAATGCGAATCTCTTACCTGTTTTGCCTGTTTACACTAGGTTTCAACGGCAGTCATATACTAGGTATGCCCTACTGTAGGATTAAATACCTAAGCTCTCACCCTGGGGTTACTTAGAATCTGCCTTCTTCTTCTTCTTCTTCTTCTTCTTCTTCTTCTTCTTCTTCTTCTTCTTCTTCTTCTTCTTCTTCACTTTATGGCATATGCAATCAGGTGCCTGTTCCGCCTTCGAAGTCCTCCAGCCATCGTTTCCTGGGTCTGCCCACCCATCTCCTACCTTTAGGATGATACTTTAATATTTGTTTTGTAAGTCTATTATCTGGCATTCTTTCAACATGTTCCTTCCATTTTTATTTGAGATCTTTTAACCTATCATTCATACTAAAAATGTCCAGCTCTTCTCTTATATTTTCATTTCTTATTAAGTCCCTCTTCGTGCATCCTTTCACACTTCTCAAGAATATCATTTTTGAAGCATGTATTTTACTCTGTTGCTTTTTAGTTAACGTCCAGGTCTCACTTCCGTATGTCAGTAGAGGTACAGTCATAACTTTGTAGAACTTTAATTTTGTTTCTTTACGTATTTTGTTTCTAAATGTTCAATTTATTGTTCCACACACTCTTTGAAATTTGTATATTTTATTGTAGACATCATATTCCTTGTCATAACTAACATCAGTTCCCAAGTAGTAAAAATGGCTTACCTGTTCAACGCAACGATTATTTATAACTATTTTTTTTCTGCCTTGTTTTGGGAAATTAGTTACTCTCAGCAACCTTTTCGCCTGCCATGCTGCACCGAGACACTTTTCACACTTTGTAATTCTGGACGAAGCGGATGAAGTGTGAGGGAATATGAAAAGTTTGTGAGACTGAAGAAATGTGCGAATTAAAAATGATCCAGCTTTCTCCTAGCGGCCAGGAAACCTCCCAAAAAGGTCCCTGTGCTGGGATCAAAACATCGACCTTCGGCATGATAATTCCCTAAATGTGATTTATTAAAAGCCATCCACTCAAATATACAATATACATACGTGTGACCTACAGATAACATTGGATACAACCTCTAAATGCTTGGGAAGCATTGGTCACATCTCTTGTCTTTAACGTCACATTAGTCTGCAGTCATTATTTTAATCTAAAACAATCGAGCATATGGCTGTATTCTCAGAATGTACACAGTTCCACCAACCGTGATTACAGTATTACTACAAAACGGTCGTCTGCCTTTGAAAAGCACGACTTGCTTGATAAGCCTGGTTGAACATTATCAGATAACACGTGTTGACAGTAGCCTAGATTCTGTTACCCCTTTTTGTGGTGTGTTTATTTAGCTGATGTGTCTTGCAACTAAACTGAATTAATACCATTAACGGAGTTTGGGTCGAAATATCATTGTTTAAAACAAAGCACAGGCGTTTTAAAGCGACAATAGATTCTAACATAAATCTCAATGGTCAAAAGATTAAGTACATTTTAAGTTTTGTTAGTGAAGGAGGAGGCTATCATATGATACCACTATATCTAGCATTAAGGTTTTTCTTTATAGCTCTGCTTCAATAGAACTAATGCACCACATATAATATGGACACTGGTTAAGTTTTCTACCATATTCTAAGTAACCTTTGAGGAGAAAAAATAAATTTAATTACTTATGGTTGCTCTTTAATTGCTAGATAACCACCATGCGTTCTATATTGGGTGTTAAAGTTCGCAAAATTTTACTCAGAAGTCTTTTTATCAAGCTTAAGGTACTTTAATATACTTTGGCTACTTTTTTGTGTAATTTACGTCCTCCAACGTTAAGTCATATCGGACGATGAATGGAATGGGTGAAATGATGCTCCATAGAGCTTAGAGTTACCCGACATTCGTACTTTAGTATAAGAGAAAACCCCGGCAGAAACCTTATCCAGGTAGCTCACCCTGACCGAGGTTCGAACTCGGGACCCCTTGGACGTGAGGCAGACAGGCTGCCACCACGCTACCGAGGTAGGCACCTTGTGTGTTCGTAGAATTAACAGTCCAGTTTCCAGAAATTCCAAAATTCTTTAGAAATACACTTCTATCAACCCTTATAGAAGCAGAATTACGTAGCATACACACATACAATCTTCAAGTTCGTCGACCACAAACAAAAGGGTTCACTTTCAAAACAAGTTGCACGCAGGCGATTCTAATGACGAGCGACTCACCTGGTGATCCGCGACTTCTTTTATAATTCCACTCATTTTCCTAGAAATTTATGGAGTATTCTATAACAATCAAGAAGGCACTATCTTTATCTGTTTCGGTAGGAATTTATCACCGCCGGCAGCGCCAGTCACAACAATGGGTTCGCGACAATACCATAAATCAAGCACAAGAACTACCGCTTTGGTACTCCTCCGAGGAAAACAAAAGCTAAAGATTTTTACACCCGAAAAAGTCCATCGTTCTTGGCTGGGTTAGAACCTGCAACCTGAGGAACTGGAGGCTGGGGTGTTACTCTAAAACCACGGAGGACGATTCTCTGTGTGAATTCAGCACTCAGGATATTTAAGTTCAGTATCTTCCAAAATTATGATAGGAAGCTAATAAAGAAAGCAAAAGTAGCTCTTTAAGCGGAACAGATTTTTTGATTAAACTTTATAATTTTCTCAAAACTGACTGGAGATTTTTATTCAAGTATGTAAAGCTAAATTCATCTAAAGTAAAGTATATGTAGGTGTGTATTAGCTATTATAACTAATCTATGGAGTCATTGTCACTTACAGGCATTTTGTGTAATTTTCTGTGAAAAGTAAATTGACATAAAACAATTTTTACAGATGAGTGTATTTTTGATCTGAACGCCTCGAAGATTCTCCTTATATTTACTTGCTCATACTTAGGCGCCGGCGTAGTGCAGTGATTTCGTTCGCTACTCCTTTGAAAAGGGTCCCGAGAGCCCGCCTCGGTAGCGTGGTGGTAGCGTGCCTCGGTCAGGATGAGTTACCTGGATAAGGTTTTTCCGGGGTTTTCCTTTATCCTGAAAGACGAATGTCGGGCAACTCTAAGCTCTAAAGACTCTGGGCTCATTTGAGCAGCATTTCACCCATTTCATTCATCGTCCGATATGACTTGACTTTGGAGGACGTAAAATTACAAGGAAAAAAAAGATTCCGACCCGAGTTCCATCCCCGGCTCTGGGGTGGAGATTTTAAGTTGGCCCAATCCACGCCTTCACCTCTGTCTAGCACATGTGAAGTGTTCCCTTTGCCGAACGTGGTTTGGAGTCCACGGTATAAGCTGTAGGTCCGCTCGCCTCACCGTCATCTTCACTATCACCCTACCATTGGATGTAATGAACACCACCCTCTGGGTGCCTCCACCTGAGAAAGTGGTCCAGACATCAGAGGTACGGCGAGGCTACAAGGTTACTCATATTTTAGTATTGCCGCAAATGCTCCGTTTTTCGCAATGTTGAAACAATACGTAACTTCAAGATCAGAATATACCAAACGTGTATCAATTCTGCAAAAAAAAAAAAAATCCTTATCAGCATGAAGTAGATATATATAAACCTAATATTTCAATAGAATGTTTTAGGTGTTATATAAAAATAAACGATGGCAGATAGAGAAAGCCATATTAATATAACACAATAGAGTTTACAGGAATTCTATTCAATGCTTATTAAAATTATCTGCATTTTTCAAAAATCTATGGGAGAACCTTTCATTATAAATTGTTAATCGAAGTTGCCTTACTCTCGAAGTAAAAAGTAACCTTGGTGATAGCAGATTGTCACTTTGCTCACCCGAAAATTCTATTGTTCTTGAAGGAGTGTGGCAATTGCGCCGTCGTGATGCAATGTTAGATATACTATCTTTCATTTTGGTTGCTACTCCTTCCATTGTTTGAGGACTCCGGTCCAGGTATACTGCTCAGCTGACAGATGTTGGGTTCACGGTTATGTCACCTCCATAAAAAGATTCAGAATTTCTGGTTTTGTACCGATATCCATCTCTGCTTTTGAGAGTGGTGGTTCGTCCTCAAACATCCCCGCATATAAAACTGTTTGAAAATTAAACATAATCAGAAAACCATATTGCATCTACTTGAAGAATATTCAAGCTTTCCTGAATTTATATCTTTCAATTTTTCAGCACAATTTTATAGACACCAAGTTGATATTATAAGATTGAAAAAGAAGCAACTTTAGTGTATTTTATACAAATTAATTTAACTCTCAGACCTTCCCAATTATCAGTTTTTCAGAGAAAGTTTGTATTTTTCAACCCTTTTAAAATTTGGAGCCTGCCAGGGAAAGTTTCTCCAAAAGGATTCCTGGGTTACGTTTCTAGGTAATAAAACTGCGGAAACTTTTAGCTGATCCACAGTTGTCTTCCAAATTCAGCTCAAGTATCGGAAACCAATAGCTGAAAACGTATTTGACGACTAAAAGCTAAAACATCTGCAACAGTTCTGTAATAGAATTGGTGTTTATAACTTAATAAAGTTTGCCCTTAAATAAGAGATCCTTGTAGACCTAAGATTTTTAGTGATTATTGCATTATCTCGTCCATCTGTTCAAAAAGAATTAATGAAGTACTAAATATTTTACCTGAGTTTTCTATAAGGTGGAAGAGCTGTACTGCTCAACAATACAGTCTTGTGATATTATAAATATATGGTAATTATTGTATATTCTTACAGTGCATTACATTAACCAAAATGTGCAGACTCAGCAGAGTACGTTTTCAAATTATTTGCTTTTTAATTAATTATTTTTACTTTTTAATTATTTACTCTGAGTTCAAGAGGGTTTAAAAGAAATTGTTCCCTCTTTGTTCTATAGTACACCTTGCTGCGATTCTAGCAGAATTTTAACACAGACTTTCTCTTTTGTTTCAGGTAAGTGAAGCAAAGACAACTTTTTCCAATGATGAGGAGCTGGTGTAAGTACATAAATAAACATATTGCTTTAACCTCGATAAGGTTTTCTAAAGTTCACGTTGTTTTTCATCAATACCTCCAATGTTATTTTTATGTGCTCATCTTTGTCTTTGTCCTTCTTCTAACTCCTCTATAGGGGCTGACAAAAGAATTGCATAAGATTCCTTTAAAATTTCGTAGACACTGATGTTGGGAAACTTGATTGAAAATGAAAATTATCTTAAGATTTTGTGTTGATAACGAATTGTAATAAATTATTTTTACAAAGGCGTCAAATAATATCTTAAAAGTTATCACAATTTTTGAAGTTCGATAAGTGTTTTTAAAACGAACGGTTTACTTCATAAGAAATGTAACATTTGCTTTGTTTTATTAAAAATATTTAATCTAAGTATTAAATCCACATTGCATTTGAAACTTTCTATATTGCTGTATTTAATTAATTTAGGTATCATTAAATGCTAGGGATGGTGATAATGATAAAAAGTGGAATAATGCAAGGCATACTTATTACATACTCGTGGGCGACTCGTGATTTGAACACACATTCATATAATGACTTCCGAACGCTATACTGATCATAGATAATAATTTATATAGATACCACTAAGATATTTAGATAATAAGGTATTAAATTTACCATTAATAAGCGTTTAAAAGCCCAGTAAATAACATTCTTTTATGCATGTTAGAAAAGGAATGTCCCAGAATAAAATATGTGCTTGTACTTCGTCTGAATTTTATTCTTAAGAAATAAACTTCATTTCTTAATGTTTCACATCATACAGAAATGTTAGGTGCATTCTTATGATAAATTATATGAGAGCCCACATTGTTATACTTGGTGAAGTAATTTCAGAGGAATATGTTTGCCTCGTCACGTCAGATTTAATTAGAGGTTATATATCTTAAAGATTTTGATTTTCCTACGTATTATTATTATTAATTTACCTGGGCTAAACTTAAAAATAATGTAGGAATTAATCTACCTTCAAAGAAAAAATAAAAAGAAATTATATTTAATCTATCTATTCCAGTTTTACATTGGAGTATCACATTAATTCTGTGAAGATAAATTTGGTGTGGACTTAACCTGCCACACGTACAGCTTTCTCAGCCATGTTTGGGAAGCTTTTAGTAAAAGAAAACAGTGTATAGAAATTACTACAGGTTCACGTATTGCGGTTTTACTGTCCACTGAATCCTAAACCGCATGAAAAGCATTTCCAACACCTCTAGTTGCATTTTCATAACGTGGTGTTACTTTTTGTTGATCTGTCCTTCACTGTCTGCCACTTATGTGTTTCCACGGATAGGAGTAATGCGAACTTCACTAATGAAATAGCCAGCCTCGGTAGCGTAGATGGTAGCGTGTCTGCTTCACGTTCAAGAGGTTCCGAGTTCGATTCTCGGTCAGGGTGAGTTACCTGGATAAGATTTTCCCCGTTTTTCCCTTATCCCTCAAGATGAATGTCGGGTAGCCCTAAGCTCCATGGACCCTGGACTCATTTGAGCATCATTTCACCCAATGCATTTACCGTCCGGTATGACTTAACGTTGGAGGACGTAAATTAGAAAGAAAAAAAAACCTAACAAAATATGCGAATGCATCGATGACTGTACCACATGTCGCTTACTCATTTGTTATATATATTTCTGGAACAAATAATTAATCCATGCTTTAAGATGCCTTCAGGTTAGGTAGAAGTGATTCTGCTTGCTTTCTCTAATACAGAATACTTTCAAATGTTTACTGTTGAACCAGATAGGCTGGTAAGGTTAGCGTGCAATACTGTTTGGTACCGTTTTGAAATCTTTGTCTTTATATATGCTGCCATCTGCTACAGTGGTAAACTATAGTATCTTACGGAGTATCAACGGGTGGGTGTGTGTGGAAATACAGTACCAAAGTTGATACATTTCATGGAGGCTAATAAATAAGCAATTTTCGGAACGTTCTCAATATTAGATAATTACGGTTTAGGTAAGGTATCTGTAATAACAATGAGAAACAAAATGCTGTAAGTTGCTGAAATGCCAAACGGAATATTCCCTAGCGGCTACCGCCAACTTTGTACTAACTCCAACGCAGCCCTTAACTGCTGATTTATATTTAAAGGCTCGCAACTTCATGGTAATATTAAATTAAATTTAAATGTAAAGAAAAAAATACTTTACTGTAACTTTCCTTTGAGTATACCTTAACTTTACCTTAATTTTGCTTTGGCTTAGCTTTGGCTTTGTTTTGGATTCGCTCTAACTTGGCTCTGGCTTGGCTCTGGCTATGCTCTGGCTATGCTCTGGCTAGGCTCCGCTCCCCGTTCAGATCCCGCTCTGGCTTCCCTCTGGCTTCGATCTGGTCTGACTCTAACCTCATTCTCCAACGCAACTCTGCCTTGGCTCTGGCTTCGCTCTGGCTAGACCGCGGTCACCGCTCCGGTCCTGCTCTGCGTTGGCTCTGCCATCACTGTGGCTTCATTCTTTCTGGCATAGAATTTATACACATCCTTATTAAATTTAAACCTTTAGAGTGCTTAATTTACTACAGATTTTATGAATAGTAAACATTTCATTAGTACATGAAATCAGACCCTTGCTTCAAAACCATCCAGGACATATTTGTATGGGATGGCTTAAAGGACACAGTGGAATTTTAGGTATCGACAGAGCTGATTGCTTAGCTAAGAAGGCTGCAGAATCCAATCTTCCTGTGACATACTCTTTATGTCCAATTTCTACTGTAAGGAGAATAATACATCAACATATTCTTGAAGAATGAAACCAACAATGGCTAACAACTCCAAATGGAAGTTTAACAAAAACATTATTTTTCCCTAGTGTATATCACAGACGAAAATGTGAACCTCTTGTACCAAATTTTGTTTTGACACAATTTTTAAGTAGACATGGTAAATTTGGTGAATACCTATCACGCTTTTACTTAACATCCAACCCCGAGTGCATGTGTGACTGTGGTTCATCTCCTTTTCTGTTGTCCCATTTTCTGGAGAGAAAGACAAGAATTAATATTCAAGCTAGACTCTCTAGGAACTGTATTTTCTGCTCCGCTCACATCTTTGCTAATGAAGCCACAACAGTATAAGTACTTCATGATGTTTATACACTCAGTGTTTAAACTTCTGAAATAGTTTAAATTAATATGAATAAGAATAAAACAATTTCATCCTTCTAGTATTTAAAATATGTTTGTTAAAATTGTATATTTTATGTATCAACTCTAACCCTAATATACCACTGTGTAAAATAGGGTTCAATAAATCTGGATAAATAAAAAAATAGTGGGAACTGAAATACGTTGCAAAATGAGGAGTATATAAACTGCAAAAGGAACATTAAAAAAGCAGCCGGTATATTAGGTATCACAGAAAGTTGCATACTTTATTAGCAATAGAGACCTCTATCTTTTTGGATCACTAAAAAGTATCCTGCTGATGAGTTTAAATTTCAGATGGAAAAAAATTAAAATGAGATTAAATTTTGGATTCCCATATTTCGATTAAATAAGAAGAAACTAAGTAATTTCCGTTGTCAAACTGAGGCCCATTATTATTTCTCAAGTAGGTGACAAGGAAAGGTGAGTACAAAATTAGGACACAGCTGTTTCAAAGAATCTGCATGTAATGTTTTATATGTGAAGAAATATTAATGTAAGAAAATTGAAATAAGCATTGAGGACAGAATGAAACCTAATGAAGTCGAACTGTTAGTAATACGTAGTGACGTCGTAGATTACAAAACACGTTTAATTTGATTGTAGATGGCTTAAGGGTATGTATGACTGAAATTTTCAAATTCTGAACTAATAATGCTAGATTTTTCAAATTTACACCATAGGTGTAGTATAATGTAAACATGTTACAAACTAAATTTAAAGCATTTTTCTCCAGCACTTTAGACATTATTATAAATTTTGTATGTTTTTTGTTACGTCACTGAAAAAGTCCCTTGCGACAAAATATTTTGAATTTTCGGTCTAATATTTTAACCCTATGTTCATAATACACATACTTTTTGAAATTGCTCTGGGTTTTTCTGTGTCTTGTTTATTTTAGGCCACAAAAATTTCTTAATTTACAAATACTATTTTTTCGTCTAAAAAACTGTAAGTTTTGTGTTTGAAAATTAAAAATATATACTTATATACATTTCACAATAAAACCTAGGGCAATTTCCATTTCTCGTGATATTCTGAACCTGTGTAGGAAATTTCATGAATGTAGTACAAAAACTGCATCGCAAGGAGCATTTTACAGAAAGAAAAATGCTGAAAATATGAACATTGAGAAAACAGCAATTAAAGATTTGATTGCATAACTCACATTAAAATCCACCAGGCTGATAGGTTGGACCCTCAGATTTCTTTTTCCTCTCCTCTGTTGCTGCTTTTTCCACCTTTTTCTTCTTTAGATGTTGCTTTTCTTCTGCACAACTTCGCTTCTTGCTTTGCACGATACGAGTCTGATCTCGCTGCACAGAAGTTTTCCTTGCTGAGTCTACTACACTTTCACCTCTGATATTTTGCTGCAGCCCCAATGACTTAAGACTACCCATGTTAAACTCACTGATGCTTTTAATAACAGCAAGATCCAATTTTTGTTTTGATATGAAAACTTCCTTTGGGCACTTATTCCATATGACTTGATGCAAAGATTCATTGGCATTCTGTGTTTTTCCTGTTTTGCACCACTCTAGTAATGTTTGTAGAAGCCAGCCTCTGATATATTGGCAACATTTTAGGAACTATTTTTCTGAAAGCCTTATTTTTCTTTTTTTGAATTGAAAATTTAAGAACGGAAAACAGACAAAGAATGTGAATGTAGGCAAAAGAGGGCGTGACTCTGACAGAGTTTAAAGGCCACCGACATTTAAATAAGCATTTAAAAATGGCGTCCGGAGGCAAATTATGCATTTTTCACATTCTGGAATGTCTAAATTATTTTATAGAATTAAAATAAAAAAGTCGTTATTTTCACGATTTTCATGAAATTTCAGTCATGCATATCCTTAAAGCCTGATTATGGCTAAGAATATGTTTCCTAAAATAATAATCTGTGGCTTGAAAGCAGCTCAACATTTCCTAAACCTAACTTTTATGGTCACACAGAACCACTCAAAGTGCAAACTGCAGACTTTTCCTCGGTTACTACCACGTCCAATTGACAGGCGTTACATCTTAACTAGGTGCATAGTAATGAAGGTGAATAACTATATTCAAATCAGTTGACGAAATAGCCGTGTGATTACACTACATAGTAGATAAGTAAACACGGCCATGAATAAGCTAAATAATGTAGTAGCTTGTTACAGCTACCCCACTCCATCTAAATCATTATCATTATTGTAATGTGGAATTGGGAATTATAATAAGATGCGCCACCAAAGTGTTCTTATAAATCAAACAGGTTGGCGTTCATAATAAAAGAAGAGAGTAATATCTTGATTTGTATAGCAGAGCACCGCACTTGTGATCTTAAGGAGCTAGCCTCATTATAGACCAAGACAATTACAAGTCCTGCCACGCCCAAGTTACACTTATTATGGCCCACCTTTCCACAATAATCTCGGCAGGTACAGTCCCACTCAGATTCTTCCGTGGATGCCATTTACACTCTTTATGAATATTAAAATTTGACCTTTGGAAGGCTAAATGTCAACCGATAGTGTTCTGCACGATGTACCCAATTTAACGCTATTTCAACAGCACATTTACAAAACTTTGCCATATTTGTACACCGAGCTACGAATACATATATTTAACATATTACAAGCATTCGATTTTCACCCTAAATATGTCAGAAGAACTGTTTCGGATATCTTACCTTTCTTCTCTTTCCTATACTTTATATCTTTGTTAATTATATTCTTTCTCGTCTTTAACTCTGTACTTTTAAAGCAACAGCTCCAAAATCGTATGGAATAATTAGAGCATTCTCAATCCACGTTTATTTTTATGTTTATAAACATGGGTGAAAATAAAATAATTCATTATTCACACGTTCACCGACAATTTAAATGGTAATGTGTAATGCATATCTAATGGGACGAAAATTGCATATTTTAATTTTTAGTGTGAAAATATATTGTACCTTTGAATGTGTTATTGAATTACCACTATGTTATATACATATTAATGAAGTGTATCCAGCGTAATTCTGGAGCAATGTTTACCAATCTTTGTACATGTGTAATAATGTAATATGGAGTGCAATACTGTGGAAGCGTGGTAGTAATGAACGAATTATCGAAAGCAATCGATACTAGTGACCAATCCATTTTTGGGTGTCGTGTGGATGAAAAGTGAAGCTCTCGATGAACCGTGTTCAACAGTAATCACATCGGTAGTGGTATGACCAAGATTTGTGTGAAATACTTGGTTTTCTTGTTGGTTAAGCGGATTATTTATAGCTCAGTGATATTTTAGATCACGTATAGTCAAATAGAACTTCATAGAAGGTTTTGTAAATACTTTTAGTTCTGTAGAAACATCTGAAATACTGTGAAAATCACAAGAACTCTGCAGAACCTTCTAGAGAGTTAAATAAATAGTCAGAACTGTGTAAAACTTTTCTGGAATGTTTTGAAACAGTTAACATTTTGTAGAACATTTTAGAAGCTTTGGAAATATTTAGAACTTTGTAGAACTTTCCAGAAAGTTTCTCAAATATTTATATTCATAACATAATACAGTTTTCATGGTTATTAGAACTCTGGAATTCGTAAAACCTTCTAGAAGAGATTCAATAAGTCTGCCATTAATTAAAAATACTGTTTGAAGAACCATTTATGGAAATAGAACGTTCTATCAACATGCAGAAAGGTCTTTTCTTGCTTCCTGTACAAAGTGCATAAAAGGTAGATAGGTTTTTGCTTTCCATTCTAAAATTCCACATCCGGAATTCTATGAGAAACATCAGGGTAAATAAAAAGTGAAATGTAATAAAATATCAGATGTGTTCCACTAACATGATTCTCTCGACTCTTTTACAAACTATTCTAGCAAAAGTTTAAACTCTATTTTATGCTAATTTTCCTGCAAGTGAAAAATGAAATGAAATGTGTAGTGTTTAACGCCCGCTTTTACTACATACGGCACCGCGGGCGATGACACTGATGATACATGAGATGAAGATGGAGCACTGGTGGAATGAAATGGCGGGGAAAACCGGAGGTCCCGGAGAAAACCCGCCCCAGCGCCGTGTTGTCCACCACAAAACTCACTTTGCTGTCGCCTGGGATCGAACCCAGGCCGCGTTGGTGAGAGCCAAGCTGTCTAACCACTGAGCCACGGCGCGGCCTTGCAAGTGTAAAGGAAATATGGGAGTACTGTAGGCTTTAAATGATAGTCAAATGTTTTAGTCTATCGTAGGTCCCTATGCAATGTATATAGAAATAATAAAACATAATGAGGATCTTTCAATTCAGAGAGGTATAAGTATTCAAAAATTCAGACAAATAACTGTGCATTGGTTCTCCCCAATAATAGTTGTATTAGACATAGAAAATGTTTGTTTCAACGAGATTTACATTGTTGTATAATAAATGAAGATGACTTCTGAGGAAAAGCATCTTATTGCTCTTAAAAATTTCTTAAATGCATGTTATTTTAAGCGAGCCATGCAAAGAATAATCTTGTGTGAGGCCTACTTATGTAAGTACGTGGCAAAAAAACGGGGGAGGGAGTCTCACCGTTTTTAGAAAAAGGTCCTTACGTCTGTTACCTGCGTATCACAAAGAGGAAATATTGATTAAAAGACATTGGTGTTTAATTTCAGTTCTTAGTAATTCCTCAAACAGTTTGAGAAAATTAATCCACTCGCTGTAAACCACTCTTTAAATATAATTCTTTGTCAGAAATGATTAATTTTCCAAAAATATTCTAAAAAGGTACCGTACGAGTATAAGATATATTCATGTGAAGTGAAAGGCAAGGATAAGACAGCTCACATCTTATCCCAGTTGACTACAAGTAGGATTGTGTTGAAGAAAACGGCGTATGGGCATGTTTTTTCGGTTTCCTCCACCATTCATGCATATGTTTTCTAAAAGTCTCAAAATTAAATAATTTGCAGCTTTTACTTAAATTATGTGGCTATAGGAAAGTACATAATGTGTTTTGGGGGCAAAACGTAAATACTTGCTCACAATTCATGTACTGTTTTTACGTTTAGCTGGATTGTTATCCTAAACAGATTGCACGCAGTTTGGCATATACAGATATTTATGTAGAACTCCACATGTCAGCACCGACTCTCGTATTATACACTACGGTACGGTAGAACCATCGGTGTTGAAGTTTCACTGTTTGATGATTGTATAGTTGGCATTATAAATTAAAATGTATTTTAAATTGAAGAGAATTAGAATTACTGAATAAATATTACTAAAACGAGATTTTTACAGCATTTCAAGGAACATATTGATTATTCCTAAATACAGTAGACTCTCGGTTACCCGACCTTCGGTAAACCGATATTCCCTATTATCCCACCTAGTTTCACCAGTGCTTGGTCAGCAGGATGTGCATCCTCGAACTTTCAGTGAGTGTACAGGTATAGATTGGGTACGGACGATATTGTTTTCATTTCCTGAGAGTACAATATGCCAAGAAATGGTTGTTTTCATGGAGGAAACATTGAAAAGAAAATATCGGAGGCAACTCCTTCTGTCCCTTATAGGGGAAATGGACAATGGCAAGGACATGATGAAAAAGTTAAGATCTATCAATATGAAAGACCTTCCATACTGGGTGGCTCAGGATTGGGAAAAAATCGAAACGACATTAGAAAAGTCTTAGAACAGACTGTTAGGTAATGCTGAAAATAAAGAATAGATAGTACAAGAAGACATGGGTGACATTGTTCCCTTACTGGACCGCATTCCTGGCTGTGAGGGCGCTACGAGTCAGGATACGAGGAGCTGGTGTGCAGAAGATCAACAGTTTCAGCTCGCAGACTCTGATATTATTGACTTGGTGAATGGTAATGAAAATGAGGATGAAGCAGAACTGAAAATTGAAGAACAAACGAGAAAATGAGTCACCCTCAAGTATTAAGTGTTTTAGAGATGGCATTAAGGTACGTGGAGCCGAATCAAGTGCAACTGGGTATTGATGTTTCGTCGATGGGGAAATCTCGCAGCAAGGAAACGTTATTCAGCAGGCAAGCAGACTTCATTGATAATCTTCTTTTCTTAAGACATTTGGAGCTTTTTTTTTTTTTTGGTTCAATATTACATGTAGAATTGGTATGATTATTTAGTAATTTGCGCAGAACCAACAATAGTTTTAATAAGACAGTATACCTACCATGTTTTTTCTTCTTTCGGCTCCGACCTTTTCGGTTATGCGACCTTGTCCAGGGCCAGTTTAGGTTGGATAATCGAGATCCCACTGTACAAACGATAGCTAGGAAACGAGAACCGCAAGTACATTGGTCGGATAAAGATAATGAACAATCCCTTCCGATTGTGAACTCCCAATTTATTACTTATCGTGATGTACAGAACCCACAGCACGTACATCGCATTTCTTAACGTTCCTGGGGTATTTGACAGTGAACCATAGATCCATAGCAACTTCCGTGAGAGTACCTGGACCATACCACTGCCTACGGAGATGTCTACTTGAGAATTAGACAAATGTCTGGGAATTTAACGGCTTACAAGTCAGGGAATTTAACTATAATCTTCGCAAAAGTTAAAGGCATATATATGGAGGCGGGCCGTCCTGCACACTCCAGCGATTTTCTTTTAAATTTACGTCGTCCAACGTTAAGTCATATCGGACGATGAATGGAATGGGTGAAATGATGCTTAAGTGAGCCCAGGGTCCATTGAGCTTAGAGTTACCCGACATTCATCTTTCAGGATAAGGGAAAACCCCGGAAAAAACCTTATCCAGGTAACTCGCCCTGGCCGAGATTCGAACTCGGGATCTCTTGAACGTGAGGCAGACACTCTACCACCACTCTGCTAAGCTTGAGCCACCTTCCAGCGCTGCCGAATGTGGTACACGCATCTCGCGCGCCTGAACTGAAGGAACATTATATTAAATAATTACGTTCGGATAAATGTTTGAAAATTGACACATGCCAATCTGATAATAAGGAATAATTTCATTTTCTGATCATGGCCGTACAAAAATCCTGTCCATACGATACTTAGGACAAGAGCGATGCACGTTTTATCTTTCTCATGGTTATGGTTATATGTGCTACGGATGAATATTTGAATAATACAGATGGCGATCTTATATTAAGAAAAAATGTTACTTTTCTGATCATGAACATACAAAAATCCTGCCTCTACGATACTTAGAACAAGAGCGATGCACTTTCTATGTTCACATGGTTATGGTTACCCAACATTGAGGCGATCCGGACAGTAACGACCCAAGTCGAGGTCTCCCTTGTGCTCAACGCCTCACAATTAAAGATTGGTGGCGTGAGGAGGTTAAGGAAAGGGAGATTGTAATCGGTTCGAGGTGACATGAGCTCCCGCATGAGGACTGTCATCTGTACTTCAGGAGCGGGTGCGTCCTGACTGCTTGTGGGTTGATGACACCTCGGATCTGGTAGACAGAAGTTTATTGTCCTTTGGCTCCTTTCCTTGCCACCGTAAAGTCGTCGTCGGTGTGGTTGCTGTGTTTAGCGTCACTGTCAATATTGTGATGTAAAGCACGGAGGAAGTAGCACTGCGTGGTCGAACTGGATATTTTTATCGTCTTCCCTGTATATTACTCTTTGCGCTAACTCTCACTGGAGCGATTGTTAGATATTGCACTTTGTCTCAATGCATGACGCGAAGGTGTAATTGTTAGGTGGCGCCGAATACGCGTCCATCTCACATAGAACTCAGAACCGAAGTGCCCTTTCTAGAAAAACCTACTTTCCGCCATCACTTTGAATTACCCCACACTAGGTATTTTTTGGAGTTTGCAAAATCACATGAACAAATATCAATTTTTCATTGGCTGGTACCTATCCCCTCTTGAGATCTGTGTTCAGAATTTACAGTTTCGGAAGCATGCGTTCTGAGCGATGGTAAAAATCTTGATGCATGTTGTCGGAAGCACGCATGGGATTTTAACAATGGGTTGGTTCCCGACTGGGTGGCACCAAATTTGCCTTGAGGGCAAAACAGACAATAGAGTAGCGTTGTTTGTTTACAGAAATTGCAAAGGGAGTTTACTGACCTTCGCAGAGTGGCCTTGTCGCTGTGACCGTCTCTGTAGAATATGCTAGCATTATGGCATAACTATTCTGGTATACGTAATTTATTTATATTTATTCGTTTGTTTGTGTTAATGTCTTTGTGATATCAGGTTATATACGTCGTCTCAGTGCTCCTAGGTGACAGGGGCTGGGTCAACATCCATCTATTCAACATAGATAAGCCTGAAAAACAACACCATTCTTTCCTCAAAATATCTCAAGCATAAGTAAATAATGCAGCTGCTATTAAAACAGAAGTCACGCAGTTGAAACACAGGTTTTTTCATTTGTTTTCACAGGAGTGTGTTTTGTTAAAAGTGAATGGCATCTTTAAGTCTTGTGTTGAACTCGAGCTGAAATACTGTTAATATTGCATTAAATTATAATTATACACCTATCTTTTTCCCAGTGTTTGTGATCCGAGCGTATGGAAATGACCCTTGCAGCTGGAACACGTGATTTTTCGATCAACAAACGTGAAGTGATTAATTCTCAGGACAGAAAAATTATATTTAATATGAAAAAGCTTTCACGAAAGCTCTCCAATTCAGGATATAGGGCAACTGTAGACTCTTCAAAATCCCAGATATTAAATGTGGAAGCTTGTGGCGTAGGTAGTGTACACTTAGTGTCACGAATTTGTAGTGAAGGAGCTTCATTCTTAGAAAAAGAGAGCGTACCTGTATTTCAATTTACGGGAAAGATCCACGAATTTGGAAAGCGAGTTACTGGATTGGAAACCGTGCTTGTTGTTCCACTGCTGTGACGTGTGACAAGGAAAGATCTTTATGTTTTAGGAATATTTAATGTGTTGTTTAATTACGAGATGAATAGTTAAAACCTTTACTGGCAGGTAAAACACGTGCCGGTGCACGTACTACGCTTGGCAACAGCGCTCCGCTTGGGCATTGCCTTTAACTTTAGCGAGCAGGTTAGTATCGCCACCTTTATTGTTTATGTTACTTAAAAAATGACGAGTAAAATGTAGATCGCCAAAATAAGTTATCGTAAAATTATTTTCTTTGCTTTTACTAAACAAATTGCTTTGAGTGTTGTACATAAGGTAAACATAAACATAGTGCTTTATGCCAAATATAGCTCGAAAAAACTCTTACAATTTAATAGGATGTAGTAACATTAATATAAAAGTAGATATTCTTCATGTGCTATAAAATTTATATTCAGTTGCGCGATACTAAAATAATTTATGTTCTCAGTGCACTGATTTCTAAAAGTCTGTTAATATTTATGTATTGTTTCATTTCATAAGACACTGTTGCATTGCATGTCAGAAGGAAATTAACTTTTAACTCCTGTTCCACCTCCGCCAGTTATTTACGACCTATTTTATTCGTATTCAAAAACAGTAAGTGCCAGTTTGTTATCCATATCTTGTCTTAACGGATAACATCTCAATTAGGAGTGAGGACCTCGGCTGCAATACATATCGATAACACTGATTTATCGATTACCGCATCGAGAGTAGCGTTGTGCAGGGACTGTACACGACCATGAATATGCAAGGTAGCCTTTTTAAGGCACGGAGTGGGATGCTCGTTAAAGAAAATCAGTGGATCAGTAGATCTCGCACAATCTAACAATCTTAACGACGCCATATCGCAATGTAGATTAAGTTGGACTGATAAACTGCAGGAGGGCGGAATTAAAAACGACGATCCACTTGAGAGATAGTGTAAATAATTTTGGCCATCTAACTATTGCAAGAGCGAGGGAGGAGCCAAGAGTTATGTGATGTTTCTATATACACTCATTTATATCCACGACCACAACTCAATTGTAACAAAAGCTAATGGTTTCTTTCACATGACTTTTTCTATTCAGGCTAAACATTACATATGATTTATACTTCTCAGTTAAACCTTCAGATTTACTTTCCAGGTAAAATTTAATTCAAATTTGCGCATTGTGTTGTGAATTACAGTAGGTAAGGAAATAGCTAGGAAAAGAGGATGTCGTTATGAGGTGGTCTGAAGTTCGATGCCTTTGTAAGATGAGCCAACAACTGAATGTGTAGTGTTTAACGCCCGCTTTTACTACATACGGCATCGCAGGCGGTGACACTGATGATACATGAGATGAAGATGGAGCACCGGTGGAATGAGATGGTGGGGAAAACCGGAGGTCCCGGAGAAAACCCGCCCCAGCTCATGTTGTCCACTACAAATTTCACTTCGCGGTCGCCTGGGATCGAATCCGGGCCACCTTGGTGAGAGCCAAGCGGTCTAACCACTGAGCCACGGCGCGGCCCGATGAGCAAACAGGAAAGCATACGCAGTTGAACATTCGAACCTATAAAACTGAAATATACTTTAACAAATTCCATATTTTTTATTCTAACATTCTATCTTGTACGGTTTACCATTTATATAAAATTCAGAATGAAGAACAATATAAAGATATTTCCATAAAATTCAATAATTCAGTTAGATCATCATGAAAATCACTTAAAACTAAAGTATTTTAACAAATTTTTAATTAACTTTTTAAAAGATCAAATATTTTTAAAATAAACGTTTATTTTAAGCATAATTATAAGTTTACAAAATTTTCTCAAAAACCTTGGCATTGCATTTTGGAAGATCCTGAACGTACGTACAAAGTTTCGTATACGACATGGACCTTATTCCAAAAAATGCAATTTTTAATCAAGAATTCCCAAAGCATATTGTCACCGTGTGGCATTGTTGTTTTTCTGCCTCAAGCCGGAGCCGGGCGCTTGCTGCAGAGGAAAAGAAACAGAGAGAGGCTCCTGAAAGTTCTGTCCATTGTTGCCGCCGCGAAAGTTCTCGAAAGGTCTCCGGATTTCTAGAAACAATGGATAGAGAGGTACAAATACCCGCAAGGTATTATGAGCGTCAGTTGTTTGATGGCCATTGCGACAGTTGAAGATTCGAGTGTACCACAGTGATTTCTTTCATTTGTTTTCGTGCAGCAAAACACCGAGTCAGCCTCGAAGACAGCTGATTGCTAATTTAACGTGTTCTTACTGCAGAAAAAGTTGTTCTAAATTTCTGCAAACCTGATTTCCGAATCTACGTAACCCACAGAGTCACAATATTTTCGGTGAAATGTCGGTGTAGAACTTCAAAATGGAGTAAGTGGAAGAGAAAGTTAAAATACTGAAATTCTTAATATCACTTTGTTGATCAGCCCCGTTTTGCTAGGTTTTATGCAACCTGCAGTTCATTACAAAAATTCATGCTTAGATATTATTTTACAACTACAAAAACGTAAAATGAACATTTACTCGTAAGAAGCTGTTAGGTATTAGCGCTGTTAATAAACATCGTTACGTCTCCTAGATGAACTTTTTAATTTTTTTTAAAAATTTAGAAAAGAATATAAAGTTTATGCTTTCGTTTACCAATGAAAAGTAAATATATTTTAAGAAATCCTTGCACATCCTCCATCTTTAATTCCAAGGAAGACAAACGAGCTGGATACGCCTACTTCCTCGTAGAGGCAAGCTCTACTACAATGTATAAAGTACTAGTGGCGTAGCAAATTTCGTACAGGAAATAACTTCTCCATCCATACAACTGCTTGCGCATATGTTTTATGTTTTTCAAAGACTTTGATTTTCTCCAAAAATGACTAAAAATGATTATATGCTCATAAACTTGATATATTTATGACAAATGAAATGTACATTGGAAATCTAGGAATGTTCGTAGAAGTGCTCTTCATTTTGAGTGAGTTTTGCATAATTTGGCAAAGGTAAAATTTAGACAAATCTTGCTGCAGGAAGGTATAGATCTCGTTAAATCACAGAATTCATCTAAAGTACTTTTTAATAAAGCTTTACGAGAACGACACTGTTACTGACTTATATTTCCCAGCAGTTACGTTTTTTTGAAATGGTAAGTCGTTATTCATTTTTCTTTATTTCTTATTTCCTTTCTTCTGCTGGTCATTCGAATAGAACAGAATTTCAAAGCCAACATTTTTCTTTTTCTAATCAATAATAACAAAACACTAACTCATCATAAAATACATCCCTCCCTGGCTTCCAGTTCTTAAAAGTTTTGTTATCACCTAAGCCTACCATTTTTTTTTTTCAATTTACGTTCTTTAAATTTTTAAGTCATATCGGACGATGAATGGAATGGGTGCGCCCTGGGCCTATAGACCTTAGAGCTACCCGACATTCGTTTTAAGGATAAGGGAAAACCCCGGAAAAAAACTTATCCAGGTAACTCACCCTGACCGAGTTTGGAACTCGGTACCTCTTGAACATGAGGCAGTCATGCTACCATCTACGCTACCGAGGCGGGCGATATTCCTTTATTTTCTATGAAATATACGAGAATAAATAAATTTGTAAAATAATAATTCCTACAAATGGCTGTATGATCAAGATAAACAGATGAAGGAGATGGGAGTGAAATACAGGGCATAGGTTTTTTTCTTTTTCGTATTTTGCATATATTTTTTATATGAAGCATGCAAATTGCGATACCATTAAGTGTCAGCCTCAGGTCTCATACTTTATAGTAAATCAACTTTTAATCATGAACAACAACTTGAAATATGTGTACGTCGTAATCAATAACATCTATAAAGTTGTATTTCTAAGCATACTGGTTTTATTTCATATAAATCTTAAACCTACCTAAATGGCCTTCCTCAAAATAGAAACGGCAAAGTAATGGTTCAAATGACAATTTAAATACTTGGATTTTAGAAGGTGAGCGCCCTAAAGAATGCGAGAACAATCTACTTCAGAGATGGGAGATCCTGCCCCTTCAGATGGATCACCTTGCTGAGCCCGATAATATATTTGTAGTCTTGCTCACTTAATTAAGATTTTAAAATCTACAGTCAGTCTAGCATTATTACCTTGCTCACTCTTCTACCTCTTTTATCTGATTTTCCTTGTAAGTGGCAATTTAATGCCATAAATAAGTAGCGATTTCATCTTACGTACTTTAATGGCATTATTAAAAATTTCTTGGAAGTACTTTTCAAATTATAAACAATGGGATGAAAAAGTAATTTTGAAAGCTATATCTCTTCATTGCTTTTGTGTTATAAAATGAAAATGACATAAATGTAGTAAATAGTTGATTTGAAAAGTGTAAGGTAGTTATGTCTAAGGAACTTGAGAAAAAATTATGTAAGTTCTAACAATTGTTGGGTAAAATAAAAGGAACACTGTTTCAAAAGTAAAACAAGAGACGATCCTTAAATTGTATAAACTTCACGGCACAGAAGCTTGGATATTACTAACTAGTTTGGCAAAAAGATTTGAGCAGCAGAAATGAGGTTAAGACCATTGGTAGATTTCCTACTGCAAACTCACAAAAGAAACTAGGAAATCTGAGAATAGTTAGGTATTGAAGGAATTCTGCAGAACATAGATTAGTATAGGATTAAATGGCATGATCATATTGCATGGATGAAGAAAGGCCGTATCTCTAACGAACCGACCTGTATATGATGATAATGATGATAAATTGGTGAGATATTACGTATTAATTACTGACGTATAAGAGTTTCAGTAATATTTTTCCACAAGAAACATAGAGTTGATTAGGTGCAGGTCTACTGATCCCATGGGCATGTGTTTAAGAACGGCCCAGTTTTTTAAGGACGTTTAAAAGGACAGCCCCGTATCAGTATTTTACTGGCATTAAAAGTAACTCCTGCGGCACTAAATTCAGGAATTGTGGCGGTAGTAGTATTAGTAAATAGTATCGTTAATATTCTGTTTATATATTTTCCAAGTTACGCCGGAATTGAAAGGAAGAACTGCTTTCACCAGAAATGAAATGAAATGTGTAGTGTTCAACGCCCGCTTTTACTACATACGGCACTGCAGGCGGTGGAATAAGTGCAAGGATCTACTCCCATTAGTCCTGGACCCGTATGACCAGAACCCGAGCCTCTCGCCCTCCCCCCCCCCCCCCCGCTGCACACGGCAGACAGGACGGAAGTGGATACGCCATCTACGCGCCGGTCCTTAATGAACCGGCTACCAAATAACCTTGGTAGGGCCGCCGGTGATATAGCACACCAGCTACTAGCTCTGCAGGCTAGTACCGGGGATATATGAGGCAACCCTCTACCCCCTCCGGGCGGCCAAGGCCTGGCCAAGGTACCCAATTTCCCGTGGGTGGCGGGAACACACTGCCCCCTCGAGACCAACCCAATCCGAACAGCCCCCAGAGGGAGGGACTCGAATGTTCGGCCCGAGGTTCCTCTAGTAACGTCAGAGGTACCACGAGTGCCAAGGGTCCGCAGCGCCCGCACCTTGGCAGCTGAAAGGGACGAATCCCCTCCCCTACGGGAACCGCAGGCGGTGTCACTGAGGATCCATGAGATGAAGATGGAGCACCGGTGGAATGAGATGGCGGGGGTAACCGGAGGTCCCGGAGAAAACCCGCCCCAGCGCCGTGTTGTCCACCACAAATCTCACTTTGCGGTCGCCTGGGATCGAAACCGGGCCGCCTTGGTGAGAGCCAAGCGGTCTAACCACTGAGCCACGGCACGGCCTGCTTTCAGCATTATTGTTTATAAAGGATAGAGGCTATGTAACCATTTTGGAAAATATTCCGGCTTCGTGCAGTCTTTCTGTACTGACATTGTCAGTTTTCACTGTCACTTAATACACTAGTGCAGATGTTTTTTTGTAATTTACGTTCTCCAACGTTAAGTCATATCGGACGTTGAATGAAATTCGTGAAATGATGCCCATATGAGTTCGGGGTCCATGGAGCTTAGAGTTACCCGACATTCGTCATGAAGGATATGGGAAAACCCCGGAAAAAACCTTATCCAAATAACTCACCCTGACCGAGATTCGAACTCGGGACCTCTTGAACGTGAGTCAAGTTCAGCTTTCGGTGAGATTTCGCTTAAATCATAGTCGCTTTACGAATGTGAAGTACGTCACACCCTATCACTTCATTTTTTTTCGCAATGTAATGAAATATGTAAGACGGGGCCTCTTATTCTATAGCTCGAAAGTCAAACACAATACATCTATAATCCCTGACGGTAAGTTAAGCAATACTTTAAAGAAGTTCCAGAAGATTCTGGTTATCTGTGGATAGTGCATATCGTGTTTAAGCTGGACGACCACATTGCTTATCTCTTCATGTTATATTCCTATATCCTTAGCATGATTATCAATATGGTTAGCAGAGGCATAGAAAGATAGCGGCATTTAAACTGCATAAAGACTACAATTCGGAGGAAAGAGTGAAGAAGAAAAAGAATAGAGTAAGCAGATCTGGTGGAGGTGTAGGTTTGCTGCTTCCCAAGGTAGTAAACGTCCATTATGTGCAGGGAATTACACACTAACTTACTGAAGAAAGATCGGAACTCTTAACACACCCTGGAGTGCATCATAAGACACCCTATAGTTTAAAAGTTTTGCTCAGTGACTGGCAGTATTACTGTTATATGGTCATACAGGCAATTTCCTTATTTTAATATAATATATTCCAGTTCTTTTTCTCAGTTATATCTGAAGAGCTTTTCTGGTACACTAACCCATTTTTTTTTTTTTGAAAAATATTAAAGATGGTTAAGCTAAATTGTGGGGTCATAAAGGAAATATTTAAATGTGTTTGTTAATATATTTGGTTTTGATAACGTAGTCGTTTTTACTTTTAAACAAAACTTATTGTTTATAACTTTTTAAAAAGTGGAAAATTGAAGATAATAATCTTATCTTTCATTTTAAAAGCTTATTATATAAAAGTTAATCAGATAACTTAGTACACATGCACTGCGCTTTGCAAAAATCTCAGTGTATGATCCTCAAATGAATATGCAAGATATATAATTGATAGGATAGGGTGTTTAATTTTCTCTTAAGCATCAATAGCACAAATATATGGTTTAATTCCTGTAAGCTTTGGCAAACATTTGTTGTTGTAACATTAATGCCTCTGACTTCCAAAGCTGCGGGTTCAAATCCGGTGGAGGACCATGAACCATTTCGTATTGTATGTTGATAGCTGTCAGTAACAAAAACATATATTAATGCATATGTAAGTAAACATAAAGATCTAAACTACATTTCTGTTAACAATGTATAGCACATTGGTAAAGAAATTTCGAATGAATATTTCTTGGTAGAGGAAACACTGTAAAATGTAATTAAAATTGTGAACAGTTTAATGGGCGCTCTTGGAAAACACGTATTTTTAATTCTAGTAGCCGAAAATGTGTCCAAGTAAAGCAGCGTGAAATATGCAGCTTATTATTTCGGAGCACCACAACAACTTACAGAAATATGCAGCTCCATGCGGCGTGTGCGGGTTTAAATGCCTCAAATTCCTGCTGCTTTGCGGCAAAGTGCCTGAGCAGAAACTCCTTTATCCATCACATTTGGGGATGAAAAAAGGAACTGTAATTGGATTTTACTTGTGAAGGATTATTTCAGCAGAAAAAAATCCAGGTTTTAGGTAATTTTTTATAATTTATAATACTCAATAAAAACCAGTAAGCACTATGTCACATAAATAAACCTTCACGGGCAATCAGCCATGTTAAAGTAACTAATTCGAGCTTTCGGCCATTCTAGGCCCCATGCCTTCTTTAGAAGCTATATAGGCCGCGGACTAAAATTTGTATTATTTACACCTTTATTTCTAAACATCTCGCTTGGCCAAAAATTGTGTTTTGTTTTTGTACAAGTCCTAGTCCGCGCAATCAGTACAGTAGGCTGTGAAACTGACCACACATATATTTCAATATACTTAAATTGGTTGCCCGGTTTGATTCTTCTTTGCATCTTTGCTATACAGAGCGTTGCCAACATCGCATGTCATTTTTATTTCCTTTTATAATGTTTAAATGAAACTGAATTTATTTAGTTGTAAATAAAATGTTTACCTAAAATGTCTACCTTTTTATCTAATTTCGCTGCATAACTGTCCATCACGGTTTAAGCTAATGTAGCTATTTTGTTATTGCATTAAGTTCCTAGCAAATAAATGTTAAGTTAAAACATAATTTTATTTTAACTTAATTGTGCTTTGCATTTTAGGTGCCGAATTGGGGGGAGGGAGAATTATGTGGTTTATGTGTTAAATTTAAAGGAAGAGGATTGAATGTGTGCTATCGGGGACAAAGTTGTTAAAGGTGTGAGGACAAATAATGCGTTGAAATTGAGTTTTTATTTATGAAATTATTTACTGCTATGTTTCCCGTCGTCCTGTTCTCTATTGGTCATGAAAGTCAAACTAATTTCACCCAGAAACCTTTTTATAATGCTCAGGTTATTTTAGGTGCCGTAATTTTAAGACACGGAGCAACCGGCTTTACTATCCTTCCAAAGAATGCCATGCTAAGGATTTTTACACCACACCCCCCTCCAAAAATCCATTACCTTTCGCCGGGTTTGAACTCTGAAACTAGAGGCTAGCAATAAATAATGGAGAAGAGTACAAAAACTGTCATTTATAAGGTATATTTCATTATGTATTAAAATATAATGTAATGACATGGAAAGAATATATATGGAAAATGAAATGGGACAAATTAGATAAATAACTAATATCAGTTAAAGAGTTCATGGGGGGAAAGGAATGAACTAAATGGTAAAAATGAAACACTTTTTTTTTAATCTCAAAGCACAACGTATTGTTATCATTATTAACAAATTTCTTTAAAAATATTCAAAAACAAATCACCGTAAGTTCTTGGAAGTTTTGTGAAGTGAACGAGATTAAATAATTACTGCAAGAAACTAAACGTGTGATATAGTGAGTTATTAAGAGTAGAGATCAATAAAGCTAATTGGTTTTAACGACGTTATTAAGACTTTAAAATAATTAAAAATAATATTTGAGTGTTAGACTACTTATTTATATTTTAAAGGAGAATTTATAAAATTAATTAAATATAGAATAATTGTATTGGTCCTTAAGCATGACGTGGGCAATAAGAAAGTGTTTAATTTCCATAGTGACAGTAAAGTCACTAAACTTCATTTTGTAAGAAGGAAGCGTCATTCTGTGCCAGGACTCGACAGAGAACGGACGTGAAAGAACACGACTCAAGTTTTTATAATGAGAAAGCTTACGAAAAAAACTAACTCATTCAATATTACATAATCGAAGGATGTTGTTGAAGTTATTTAACCATGTGTTTACGAGGAATTTTGTAAGTCATCAGATAGTATGCGAGTATCTTTAAAAGAAGCTAAATTATTGTTCAACATATATTTATAAAATTAGTCCGAGACCACGCCTGAGATATATCATTTCCATGCATCACCTGTAGCAGCAATGGGGAACGCCGTAAGGAATTATTTCATCCAGTATCAAATCCGGAAAATTCGGATCCAAATGTCATCCCAACCTGAGGCTTAAACTTCATTCCACGAGGAGAGGAAGAAGAATCATCCCATAGCTATTGAGTTACGCTACAAATGTCGCCACAATGTGGTGCAGAATGATACATTCTAAGTCTACAGTAAAATTTGCTACAGAAGTAAGGGGAAAATGGATCAAAGCAGTTAAGAAAGGCTGAATAACTGAATTATATATTTATAAGGTAAGATCAGTTGAGGAGAAAATCTGTACAGTATTTTGGACATGTACAGCGTCCCAATAATTGGATAACTAAGTTATGTATTTTATGTATGTAAGATTAGAAGCAGTTTCAGGTTCTCAAAATCCACATTTGTTTTAAGCAATGGAAGTAAAGTTTCCACGCTACAAAGCAGTGAACTAGAGCCTGGAGCTCTGGTTTTGGTCACGGAAAGTGCTGGTTTCGAGTGAGTGTGTGGTGTTTTAGGGCCCGTCGACAGCAAGGTCATTTGGGCCCGTGCTGGCTCTACCCACAGTGGCACTTACAGGTCTGAGGTTATTGAGGAGCGGCAGTAGGTAGCGATCCCAGCCACGAAAGGTAAATTCAGATGGGGATGCATAATGATCACATCGGCTTTCTCCATCAAGTGGACTGATCGTCCAACTGTGCTGCGGTAAGTGGGCGTGAGGTCGGTCGTGTTGATAGCCAAGGAACATAAGAGTTCAAGCGACACGCGGAAAACAAAAACAATGAAGAATGCAGATTACAGATTTTTTTAGCACATCCCTAAAATGTATAGAAGTCACTAAATTCCAGTAAGGTTTTGTACGATATATATAATTGGAATGCATTTTTTGTTGCTGATATTTAGCTTTGCTTCCAAAAGAAACACGCCATTAATGCATTGAAAGATTACGGTTTTTTGTTTACTTCTCAGTTTGGGGATTATAACTGTTTTTTCACGTCATAGAGTTTTGAGACCCTTTGGAAGCTTTTTATGCAAACGAAGTTATTCCACCAAAAATTGAAGATATGTTTCGAAAGCCAAAACAAGCTGTAGTGCAATTCCGAAGTCATTGCGTGGCAAATCAAATCCAATTAAATTTCAATGTGAAATCCAATCAACTATGTGATGTAGCGTAATTTGATTTGCTATCGGTCACATCCATTTGAAATATTGCCTCTCTGTGAATCCATGCAACGCAATTCGGTGTTCTCTCTGCTGCAAAAATCTGAAGGTTATATTACACTCTTTTTCAAACAATTGATTCATAGCTAATTTCGATTTTGTTTGAACAACTTGTTTTATTGATATAAAATTTTCTATAAAAACAGTTGCCTCCGCTGTTGTATTTGTACGGTTCTCTCATCCACCGGTGTAACATTTCCGTTGAGAACTGCAAGCGCTAGTCCAAAATTATCTGTGAATCTCCCAATGAGTTAATGTTTCCACATGCCGTTTTACAGTGGCAGCATGTAATCTATTTCCAACATAAGGTTCCCTCTCCCTTTATCCCGGATGGATCAACCGGGAATGGTGTGCGTGTGTGCAAGGTAGACAGCTGTCAGCAAACACCGCTAATGATCGTACACAGGGCATTTGCTGCATCGGCGGTTTCTAGGGGCAAACTTTGTTAAGTATAAAAGGATTCACTGAACTGGTATAGTACGCACGGCTTCTCTTTTCTCATGGAATTTTAAAAAAAGAAGAACATCAGCCAGTTTGCTATACAAACAAGAATTTTGCAGCTATACTGGGACTGTCTGGCATAGCACAATCAAGGCTTTGCGGCGACATTCACACATGATTGATGTATCTATAGCAACTTGGTCAAAAGTCAAGCCAATGGTTCAATTGTTCTCTAACAAGATGCTGGAAAGGCAAAGTAAAAAGCCATTCTGGTGCGTTCAGTACTCTTGTGTCACAAAAGCGCATCGACATCTCATCTCACCAAATTCACCTAGGCCCTCTCTATGAACCAAACCAAAAAGGGGTTTTACAGGAGAGTGAATATTTTCTCAGAAATGACTTCATATTATACCGTGTCTACTGGATTGAGTTCAAAAGCATGAAAACTATCAATTGTTTTAAATTCCAAGTCGGATTTATTAGAAATGAAGGAAACTCTAATCACCAGAGAGGAAGTTCGTACCGCACGGTGGAGGGGCTATGGAATCGGTTGCCCAGAAAACAAAAATGTCCTATGAGACATTCGTAAATGCACACCTATTTAGACCATTAAGAACAATATATAAATTCTTATATAGTACATAGTGCTTGTCTCTGGCTGACTTCATTATTTAAATAGTCACATTGTGGCAAAACCAAAGCAATTACGAAAGCTGTTCTGTAAAGAATGATCGCAAATTTTTTTGATAATGTACCTTTACTCAACCTCATTCTTTTGATGGTCCTTCTCAAAATAGTCTCCCCTGAATGCGATGCTCTTGTCCCAGCGTTTCTGCCAGTCTTCAAAGACATGCTAGAAACCATGTTTGATAGATCCTTCAAAATTGCCTCCGCAGCCTTCACCACTGCTTCTGATGATGGTTAATGTCTCCAACGAAGGCGTTTCTTCAAGTTAGGGAATAGAAAAATGTCACATGGAGCTAAATCCAGACTATAGGGAGGGTGAGGGATGCATAACACGTTGAGTTTTGCAAGATATTCAGTAACATTGGCAATATGCGGCCACGCATTATCGTGGTGCAGCAGCCAGCCTGCTTCATAGAAATATGGTTTTGGCGCCTGATGTGAACTTGCAGTGTTTTCAGGACATCCCTGTAGTATTTTCCAGTTACTGATGTGTGTGCAGCTACAACATGTTGATAAACCATTCCATGAATATCAAACAATGAGATGACCATAGCTTTCCTAGCAGAAGCAACCACTTTTGCTTTTCTGGGGGTTGGTGATGAAGGAGATTTCCACACTGAGCTTTGCTGTTTGCTCTCAGGATCAAAATGATGTAGCCAAGTTTCATCAGCAGTGATTACGTTTGAAATAAACTCCGGATCTTCCTCTAACATCAACTTTAACTGCATGTTACCTCCATTGCAGCGGTAGGTGATACTGAACATGTCTGAACTTGCCTGGTTCTCACAGGCGGGAACCAGGTGTACCAACAATGAAACTACTGCGGCATGTTTGTTACACATTACGCTAACGGAGTAAAATAAGATTGAATTTTATTGCGAAAAATTATGATCGTAAAAAATTATGATCATTCTTTATTGAACAGTCCTCTTACTGTACAGGATGTTTATTTATATACATATTTAATGTACCCTTATTTATATAATTTTATTGAAATAAGTAAGAAGCAAAATAAACGAAATGAATAAAATACAGTTAAACCTGTAGAAAAAAATATAAAAATAAGTAAATATATTTAAATGAAGATTTCCTACATTTTTAACTGAACGCTATGCATGTGCCAACCCTTTAATCGTAACCGGTTTCGCGTTGACAGTAACTATCCACGTGACTAAATACCAGTCTAATACTGTTACTAATAAATATGAATATAATTTCTATACATTAATGAATTGATCATTTTTCTATAGTAAGCTAGTCCCATCATAAATTTCCTTTCCCTCCGTCTCAGCTCCGTTCATTAATTTAATGAAAACTAATGATTCCTTCACAGTAGCGATGCAGGGGCTAAGGTTTTGGATAGATGGAGCCAAGCTGAAAAATTCAATACCATAGACGGGATTTGAACCACGTATCTCCTGGTTTCCGTCCATAACCAATGAGCTACTATGTGCAACTTGCCTTCATGACATTAAATTCTCCAATTCACTCATATTTCCCGGTAAACCACTTGGGGCTCTCGTATCCGAGATACGCCGTCTGTGGCGACTTACTATTTTAAGTACTTGAGTCTCAGGCTTCATCATTAAACTCTTACTATTTAGGTTAGTTAATGGAAATATTGGAAATGTTAATTTTTCAGTTTGACACAGCTAATGTGCAGGAATAATTATGATTATCATCATCATCATCATCATCATCATCATCATCATCAACAACAACAACAACTTTTCACGGTTTAGCCATCAAGGCCCGTTTCGGTCTCATAAATTTTAAATTAAAAGTGTTGTATACATTATACAAATATAACTATTTGCAACAAATAGCTTCACTTATCTTAAGAAAAGTGATTTCGATTTTTCGTATTACTTGAATTAGTTGAGTTGAAATCGATTTCACGAACTGTTGTTCGCGTCGTCAGTCAAAGAAAACCACAAAAGAAAACAAATTCGTCATTAAGGAAGTTACTGTGTTATTATGTTTTTAAGTATTACCAAAATCTGAAAACGAAACAAACTTAGGAACAGAATCGACTGCTGGTATTTGAAAATGCATTACGCGATGTTTATGTTTTAAAATAAATTTCTTTTCCCAAACCATTAAATCTATCGGGACATTTAATTGTTTTAATAATTTAAGTTAAGCATTTATATTCAACAAATTCAACTAATAAGAAAAATCGGCATCATTTTTCTTAATATAAATGAAGTTTTTTTGTTTGTTACAAACAGTTATATTTGTATAATACTTATTACTTCAATAATTAGCTTCATTTTCTATGCAATTGTTGTATACACCTTTTCCTTGGTCTACCGATATTTCTTCCACCTAATGATTTGTAATTTAAAACTAATTTTGGAATGCGCCTATCATTCATTTTGTCGACATGTTTCTTCCAGTTATTTCTATATTGTTATGTTCTATCTGATAGCTTAAAAATATTCAGTTCTTTTCGAATATCCTCACTTCTTTGCATAAGGAATGATTAATTTCCATTAATTAACTTATACAAATTTAATGATGAAGCCTGGGACTCAAGTACTTACGATAGTAAGTCGCCACAAACGGTGTATCTTGGATACGAGAGCCCCTAGTGGTCTACTGGGAAAATAAGAGTCAACTGGAGCATTTAATGTCAGGACGATACGTTGGCCATGGTAGCTCAATGGGTAAGAGCGACTGGACGGAAACCAGGAGATCATTTGTTTAATCCTAGTCATGGCATTGAATTTTTCAGTTTGACTCTATCCATCCATTATTACTTCACATCATCTCTCATCTGGTGGTCTCTTTCAAGGTAGAAGTGTCGGTGGGTGTTTCAGCGCTGCATGGCAGGATGATATGCTTGTGGTAAAGACTTCTTCCTTTAGTAGGACTGTTTTCGGTCTCTGATCCAGTCAAGTAGACCGTTTAAGTACAATGGTGGGTGGGATGACCCACCGGGGAGTTTCAACTGGTCAATATAAGGGACCCTGTCTTCAGTACGTCAGTGTTTTTTGGGTTGGCCGCCCTTTATCTCCTCTTGCTTCATACTTGCTCGCGGGGATGCCCCACTTGAGCCTTAAGTGCAACAAACCGCAGGTATCGGTGCCGAATCCCTCCACAGTAATTCTAATCCTAAACTAGTCTGTGTTATGTTATTCGCAGATTTAAGAATTCTTTTTCGATAAACAGAATTTTACAGACACTTAACAGAAGTTTATATATGTAAACAGTAAATCCCCTTCCTAACTTCCGGATAACGTATATTTTGGATAATCGACGGTAACGTTAAACAGCGAAAGGAAGAAGGTAGTTGTAATAATGTTTAGTAAACAATTTAGTAATAAAATGTGTATACGGATTGCCTCGTAACATCGTAAAGAAGAGAGGTACAGATCGAAGGGCTAGAAACTGACAGTGAAGTAAATTATGCTTACTCATAACAGTAAGCCAAAATGTCTGAGGAATCACTTCAACAATAAATGATGGTAGCCAAAAATACAGTTTCTGATGTTGCACTCTAGCCAAAATAAACACTTGGTGAGAAGAAACACGCGATGGGTTAACTGAGACTTAACTAAACCAAGTTTATTTCCTCTGGGGCAGACCATTTCATATGAGCCAATTCTAAGGATAATAATCATTCGTTGAAGATCATATGCTCCTGCAAACGCAGCAAGGAGTTGGAAGTTACAATAGCGCCGTCCTCAGTAGCATAGCTGTAGCATGTCTGTTTCACGTGTACAAGAGGCTCCGAGTTTGAATCTCGGTCAGGGGATTTTCCAGGACGATTTCTTATCCTCAAACATGAATGTTATCCACTTCATTGATCTTCCGATAATACTTAAGTTGTAGGACAATAGCTCCAGCAAAGATGTACGTTCTTCAGCATGAATTTTTCCTTTTCTCATCCCTAAAACCTGTTCACAAGAACTATCAAATGCCTTTGATATGAATTCAAGAAAACAATTTGCCCACATGAATTTCTAAACAGAGTTTAGGAGATTCCTAACCACTCGTGCTTTGCAGACACACATCAATCAATTGTTATTATTTTCCAAACGTTGTCACTTCTACTCGATATGATCTATACCAACAATGAGAAAATCATGAACTGCGTAAATTCTCACACTGAAACTGATAAAGCACCTAAAATACATTTCGTATCCACTTCAGCATATTTGCATAAATGTGTCTTGGTTTATAATATATAATTTGTTCATAATTCCCTTCTAATCTATACAAATTTAGTTAAGTGCCTTATAATCTTTTATTCATACTAAATCTTTTGAAATGGTCATGTTAAAATGCTCATAGAATTGTAGCAAGTAATTGCTGTAAACTTGAGTTTTATAAGTTTAATAGTTTTAGAAAAGAAACACCTTTCTGCAAAAGAAAGGTTAAGTTTGGTTAACTTGCAAATAAAACATTACAAATAACATTAAATCTTTAACTGACACTGTGACTCTGGATGAATAGAGTCAACTTGAAAACTTCAGTGCCATTGTCGGGATTTAAACCACAGATCTCCTGGTATTCGTCCAGTCGCTCTTACCAATTGAGCTACCACGGCAAAAATACCGTCCTGACATTAAGTTCTCCAATTGACTCAAATATGTATATATTTCCCCGCTAAACCACCAGAGGCTCTTGTATCCGTGATGCACCGATTGTGGCGACGTACTATTGTAAATACTTAAATCCCAGGCGTCACCATTAAACTCTTATTAAGTTAATTGGTGGAAATTAATCATTTCTTCACACTAGCCGTATGTAGTCTAAGGTTTTGGATGAATAGAGTCAACTTGAAAAATTCAACGCCATGGTCGGGATTTAAACCATAGATCTCCTGGTTTTCGTCCAGTCACTCTTACTCATTGAGTTACAATGGCCAAGTCTATTCATAATTGACTCTATTCATCCAAAACCTTAGCCTATATACGGCTAGTGTGAAGAAATGATTAATTTCCACCAATTAACTGTGGTTCGGTTTATTAATATTATCACAGCTATCGATTACCTAAAATACGAGATCTGCCCCCAAAAAATCCGGAACAATCAAAATTTCGCGCCAATGGAGTGTTAGAGGCCGCGCCGTGGCTCAGTGGTTAGACCGCTTGGCTCTCACCAAGGCGGCCCGGGTTCGATCCCAGGCGACCGCAAAGTGAGATTTATGGCGGACAACACGGCGCTGGGGCGCGTTTACTCCGGGATCTCCGGTTTCCCCCGCCATCTCATTCCACCGGTGCTCCATCTTCATCTCATGTACCATCAGTGTCACCACCTGCAGTGCCGTGTGTAGTAAAAGCGGGCGTTAAACACTACACACACCCAATGGAGTGTTAGAGCGAAATGTGGTTGACATACCTGTCCGGAAGTTCATTATTGTATGTCTGTATTAAGTGGAACGTGCTCTCACATGGTTTGCGAATTTCGAGATGGCAGGAACACGTGTGTATTAAATTTTGCGTTAAATTCAAGAAAACCTTTACAAGGACACACCAAATGATACAGGAAGCCTACGGTGATAAGCGCTTAAGCCGTATTTGATGTTACGAATGGTACATGCAATTTAAAAGCGGCTGGACGGAAGTTACACTCGTTCAGAACGCCCTTCGATGTCTACCAACGACTTTGGAGTATTAATTTATAATCAGTTCCTGCCACAGAGACAAACTGTTAATCGGTGGTACTATTATAACATGCTGCGATACCTGTGAGAAAGAAACAGCCTGAAAGGTGGTGAGACAATTCATTGCATCACGCTAACGCACCCATACATTCATCTCTGTCCGTGCGAGACTATTGCACAAAAACGAAATCACTCTGCTGCCTCATCCCCCGTGCTCTCCAGATCTGGCCCATGTGGACTTCTATTTTATTTACACATTTTAAAATTTCGCTCCTCTAATCGACCGGATAAGACACGACAAGAAACTAATGCAGCGCTGGTCACCTGAAGGTCAATACGCCTCAACGGTCTGTCGAGCAGGGGCGGTTCCTCCAGAAGGTTGCAGGTTTGCGCTACACCCACTGCTTCTGAATATACAACAGGTGCATTTTTCACATTAAAGCTGTACTTGTTTGCATTGTTTTATATACAAACATGTTTTAATTACGCTTATCGTCTGTAGCCGCCCATGACCGCAGAAGTCGAAATAAACAGAGGTTAGCTGTAGGAGCCGCAGGTTTGCAGTGAAGAGTTAACCTAAGATTTCGCCCAAATGTAGGCCCTCTGAGGGGGTTGCGGGAAGGTGAAGAGATGGGAGCGGCTTCTTATACATTGCTTAAATGGAGGTTTATAAACCTAGCTCCTCCTACTCTTAGCAACGGCTATAGCGTGACATTCAGGCTTAGCTTCTGTGTGCTCTGCTTTCGAACACAGGGAGAATTTAATTAAATGCATGGAGGTTATTCAGAAGAGAGCCCTGTTAAACAACAACGCCACACTTGTTCAGGCTTCTGGGTTTATGGCCACTCTGAAAGATTATAATTTTGTATTCTGGCTGTCTTTCTTCTACAAGATCATGCCACATGTGGACATTTTGTACAATCAGCTGCAGAAACGAGACTGCAATGCAACGTTTGCCATCGCCCAGCTAAACGCATTTAAAAGGGAAGTGCAAAAGGTAAGAAATAGCGTGGATATCGGGGAACACGAAGAAACTGCAATTAAGAGGAGAAGTATAGAAGATCATGATGTGAAAAGAAGAGAAGCTCTTGAAGTATATGACATTCTTAGAGAAGCAAAGGACGGATTTACCTTCACGGGGCATCCGGTAGCCTCAACTTTGTTTCATCAAGAAAATTTCTAAGATACTTTCAGAGGATTCTCTTAGAGAAACAATAAGGTTCTATCCTTTTATCATTGGAACAAAAATTCGTACAGAACTGACTGTAATTTACAGTCGAGAGGAATTTCGTGGAATGTCCGGCGCTTTGTGCTTGATGGATTTCATTAGGGAACACAATTTATGTGCTACATTCAGCGAATATGTCAAACTCCTCCGAGTACTGTTAACTATGCCAATGTGTACCGCTGAAGCAGAATACTGTTTCTCAGCTTTAAAAACAATAAAAACTTTCCTTAGGAACACAATATCACAGGACCGATTGTCAGAATTAGCAATGCTTTCAATTGAGAGAGATTTTGTTATGAAGATCAGCGACTTCAACGCAAAAGTTATCGATAGATTCGCCAGGTCTAAGGAGAGTAGAGCAGAGAATCTGTATAAATAGGTGAGTCATTACTACTCTTTATTTTATTTTTCATTTGTGCACCTCCAATAATTTAACCCACCAGCCGCCACTGCTGTGGAGTAGTACTAATAAAATAATCCACGGTTCCAGGGTAAGCAGAAGGCTTCTCTTCCCTAAAACAAGTTGTTTGCCACACACAATATTCATAAAATGTGGTAAAATACATAAAATATATACTTATAACTAAATTGTGCAAATTATTTAATTACATATAAATATATATTTACCCAAAAATCTTTCCTCACTAATGACCAAAGGTAACCCAACATATTTTTAAGTCCGCATTGTATATTCACACATACAGTTTTGTGTTAACCTTGTGCAAACTCTTGTATACAATATAAAAACGGAACAAATTAATTTACAGTTATTGATTCCTCTGCTTTGTAATAATTGCTTGTAGACCCATCGCGAGAAATATTAATTTTCAGCATATTATTTATATCTCTGTTCATTAACGACGCTTTACACTCTCAGTTTTCAGTTTCCATGTTTTTGTATTGTTAACTCTGCAGCCTTTATTGCCCCTTATTTTTAAAACAGGAAACAGGCAGGAATAGCACTCCATGACACTGCTATCATATGTTTTATTAATGACTGTAGTCAGTTTGAAAAATTCCCCGAAGTATCCTAGGAATTAAACAGTTACGACAGGAACGTCCATTTCGCACCCAGCATCGCAATTATATAAATTAATTCCAGAGAGAGACAAGGATTTTGAAATGCGACATTGCATTGTGCTCTAATATTTTGGTGCAGCGTTGAACGGGCGCCAGCCATAAACTTTACACTTAAGTGGCGTGGCAGGATTCCAAACGCAGGTCATCCGGAATACACTCAAGGGTTTCGTTCACATATAACAAATTGCTGCAGCATATCGTGTCCAAGTTTTTATCTCTAAGACTTATCTTTGGCATTTCTTCCAAAATAGTCGGTACAAATGCTTCCTATTCTTCCTCTCCGTATGGTCCGATCACCAGTTTGGTTTTCGTCATGGACACTCCACGACCCTGCAGCTACTGCGTCTGGCCGAGAGGACAGCCCTGGGATTCCAGGAAAACCTTAGCACAGTCGCGGTGCTGCTAGACGTAGAGAAAGCCTTTGCCGCAACCTGGCACCAAGGCCTACTGTACAATCTTAGGGAGGCCATAGTACCTCCTTCCTATCTCGCCCTGATTAGTAGTTTCCTCAGAGACCGCACGTTCAGGGTGAGAGTGGAAGGACGGCTGTCATCTATCAGACCAATAGCCGCGGGAGTGCCGGAGGCCAGTGTACTGTCCCCGTTACTCTTTGCGGCCTACATGTCTGACTTCCCCTTAGAACCACAGACTGTTACGTGCCAATATGCTGACGACGTCCTCATAATGGCACGTAACAAAAACCTAAGATATTGTCATCCTCCGCTGCAGCGCCAGCTCCGAGCCATTGGCCGTTGGAGTGAGAAGTGGAGGATGGCCATTAGCCCCGAGAAGAGCTCTGCTCTACTCCTGGCTAAGGTCCGAGCTGGGTGACCGGATTGGTCGCTGAGGTTGAGGCAGAGGCAAATTCCTTGGGTTCCCACTGCCAAACACCTGGGCATCCACCTCGATCGCGGTATCACCTACGCACCTCACGTCCGGATCAAAGCCGGACAAGGGCATGCAGCGCTAACGCAGTTATACCCAATACTTAAATCCACAATGCCAAAGCACCTCAAACTACGCCTGTATCGGGCGATTATACCGCCCCTGATTCTGTACGGCTGCGAAGTCTGGGGATCAGCGGCTCCCACCACTATTCGCAGACTACAGCGCGTCCAGAACAGGGCACTGCGCATGAGCTACGATACCGGGCGTAGATTGCCGTCCCACATCCTTCACACATACTCCGGGGTCCCGTACATCGTGGACGTGGTGCGGGAGAGATGCCGCACCATCTGCGATAAGCTGCACTCCCATCCAAACATCCTGGTGAACACCCTTGGCCGTTACGACCACAGGGCTCCTCGCCGCCGACCAAGCTACCGGTTGCCCAAAGATGTTTTGGGTAACTAGAACTGAACAGGGCCACATTCCCCTGACTCTAACCCCCCAAGCCCAGAAATGGGCTTGGTAAATTCAATACCTAAACACTGTTCCTTTCCCTCTAGCCTGTTAAGCGGACTGTGCTCAGATGCCTCCCAGGCAGGTGGAAGAGCGCAGCCAGCACTGGGCGCATACCTCTCACGGGGCAACAGCGCGCATAAGGCTACATATACCACTGCCTAAAACAACCACCTGAGACAAAAGATGACTCTTTTATACTGCCCAGATAAAGACGCAATAAGCGGCTAGTTGCTGGGCAACAATCACCCCCTCCAGGTAAACCTGGACGACTCGACTCTTCTGCTGGTCTGCTGCTGCTGGTCTCTCCGTATGGGTATGGCTTATTGTTCAATTAGTATCCAACTAAACTTCCTTCCTCTTCATATGCAAACAGTTCTGTTCGGTTCCATTCGAGACACATGCAGGATTCTGTTGTTGCTATTCACTCATTTGTTTATCACTTGACTGTCCATGTGCTACTTAGTAAGGGTACCGAGCGGGACAGCTCATGCGGTCTCATTTCTGGCCCGCTTTTGTTACGAACTGCTCCGATTCCCGTAGCCAGCCTGCCTGATCCATAAATTTTCGGAGATTTTCCCGGGCTGCTAGGCGAATGCTGTGTAAGTTAATTGAATCCCCCGAATTTCCTCTCCCTCCATTTCATTTCCATTGTCATTTCACATCATCTCTCACCCGGTGGTCTCTTTCAGTTAGAACTGTCAGCGGGTGTCTCGGAGGTGCTTGGTTTAACTTCCTTCTATTGCAGGGCGCTCTCCGAATGCAGTCTGGTGGGATCGTATCCGGATCACAGTAGCGTGGGATGCCGGTTGTGTTGGTCCCGGGGTGTTTCTAACTGGTAAAGTGTAGGGATGTTGGCTTCTGCACTGCCGTGGCTCCTTGGGACCATCACCCTTTATCTCTTCTTGCCTTATCTTTTCTCTCGGAGGTGTCCCACTTGGGGTATAGAGACAATACACCAAGTGTGAATCTCTGTGCTGAATCCCCTCCATAGCACAGTCCAGTCAGTTAGTAAGGGTAAAGGGTAGACAACGAAATGTAACATCTAGTGCACTACGACCTTCACAAATATTCCCCCAAGGAGGAAGGGATAAAGTGAAACAATGAGCCGAGTCCACATTTTACAGGCATACAGATAGGTACCTAGAGCCGTTCATTGCGGTGCTGGAATCCCTGCGCAGCAACCAAGTCCGGTCTGGTGTCTACAAGCTGGCTCCATATTGTACTGCATAGAATAATTCGATACAGGATTTAAGCTTCCTCCAATAAGAGAGAGAGGGTTAGAGAGAGGGTGAAGGAGTGGCTGAGAGAGAAAGACAAATAGATAAAGATCCATGCGTTCGTGAATGTAGCAAAAATGTCTAACAATTTTGATCAATGAAGGATATATTAAGGAAATTGACATGACAAATGAAATATGTCTTGAAGTTTCTGTGAATTTTTCACTATACTGTGTAATTCTTAAGTGTATTTTATAATAATTTGATTTACCTAATTTTTCCATGACGTAAATTTATTCGATACATTTGTGATTGCGCAGATGCACACAACGGCTCCTCAGCACACCGCACAATTTATTTCACATAACATTTTTAGTCCCCTAAGCCATTTCTAATATATTTTTATTAATGTTTTGAGTTGATTAGTGTTCAAATTTTTGTTCAGTTTAAATACAGAGTATGAAATGTTTATGGAAATGCATAGCATCAGGTAGCTATGCAGCTTTTCTCTTAACATATCTAACGAAGTAGGTAATAATAACCTATGGCGCGACAGTCCTTAGAGGGCCAAGGCCTACCAACCCGACTGCCGGCCTCACGCCCACTTACGCACGACAGAGGTGGACGATCATCCAACCGATACGGGGAGGAGATGTGGTCAGCATCTCGGCATCCCCAGCCGGAACGTTGGTTTTCGTGACCTGGGTCGCTTACCTAGCGTAAGCTCCTCACTTTCCTCACGATGCAGAGTGGGCACCGGTCCTATACCCGGGACCTAAAATACGCACCCCATGGGTGGGATCAAGCCCGGGCCGCTTTCCGTGGCCAGGGACCAGGACATGCTGCCTTAGCCCACTACGCCACGGCGTAGGTAGTGTAACTATATTTCTAATTGGTTACCCTGATAAAAATTAAGCAGAAGGAAAATAAACTTTTTGTAAAATAATATGTTTAACCACCAATAAAGAAATATGGAGAAAACGTCCACAGAAAACTTTCTACAGTGGCTCAGCCAACTGCTTTTTCTTAACACTGAATTCGTAATGACATTTTACTCATGACAGAATCTTAACATATCCTTCTTACATTCTACATTTATTTTAACTTTTGGAAATAATTTATTGCAGTTATTTATATTCCTGTGATGTTTTTTATGAAATGAATAATAGTGTTGGTCAATATCACCATATAATAAAGCACAAATGTCATTCTGTTTAAGATGATCATATGCTCAATTACTGCACTTGTTTCTGAAATACTCGACTTCTGCTGTAGACTGAATTACGTTCATTCTCTGGAAAGTAGCTCCGGAGCGAATTTAATTAGCTATGAATGCTGAAGCAGGGCTTTGATTGTCTAATTTATTTCTGTTGCAAACGGCGCCAACATAATGTTGTTTCTCTGTATGTATCCATATTCTCTAAGGTCGAACGGTTCATTAATTTAAGGCATGCACTTTACTTCAATATAGAGAGAGCAATCCCGTACAATGGCCATAGCAACAAGACTGAACAATAGGGATTATAAGTCTCAAGAGGACTCACACTTGGTTATGTTTGAGAATGAAGAACATGCTATCTAGCTCACGATGTAATGTACTTTATAGTGATTTAAGTAAATAGGAATTTTAAATATTTATCTCAACGATTCAAGTAATGAGGTTATTTGGAGATGAACACGGAATAGTACTCAATGCGACTAAGGTGTTCTGAACAAGAGAATTCCACTGAAATTTTGTTCTTCTTTATCTAACACTTCATACATTCCAAATTCTGAGGAATTTTCCTAAACTTAGACCATGTAGCAATTGCTTTCTATTTTTACTTTCCCAATTATACTTAGTGTTGTGGTAAGTAATAACAATGGGCGTTTAAATATATTATAACAATTTCAATTTAAAGGAATCAAATAATATTTTCCTGATGCAGTTGAAATAGCATACAAGTTGTTTTTCTGCAGAGCGTCATTTAGAACTTAGGAATTCATTCTATATATAAAATTGCCTAGGTATGGTATTTTTTGCATAATTTAAACACATTTTATAGGTCATTGAATCTAATATTTTTAGAATTTGTTTTTTATCTCTAGAGGAGGAATAGGGGAAGACCGTGTTATATAGACCAGTTTTTTTTTTTTTTTTTTTTTTTTTTTTTTTTTTTTTTGCTTGTTCCATTTATACCCCGCCTTTAACTGCTATGGTAATATCGGCGGCCGTTCTCCTTTGGAACATATTGAAGGTGTTAACGCATTATCTTTGGGTTTATCATTACATCACAAATTCATACTCTCTTTCATACTTCCAGACTCTGGGGAAGATGGGGAATTATCTTGGTTGGAGAAAAATCCCCACCCCCACCCCCACCGCCGGGAATCGAACCCGGGACCCCTAGCACGGTAGGCAGGTGCTCTACCGACTGAGCTACGGAGCCAGCCACCAGTTAACTTTAAGCGCTAATAACTGTACAGTATAACTTCGATAGGTTACAGGAATTGCTTTAATGCATTCATAAGAAAAAGTTATACCATTATGTGAATGTACAGACTTTAGTCATAGCAACATAATTTGTAAATTGCAGTTATAGTACGAGAGCTGTTAAATAAAGAATGATCATAATTTTTTACGGTCATAATTTTTCTCACTAAAATTCAATCTTATTATATTCTGTTAGCTTAATGTCAAACAAACACGCCATAGTAGTTTCATTGTTGGTACCCCTGGTTCCCGCCTGTGAGAACTAGGCAAGTTTTTACATGTTCAGTATCGCTAACGCTGCAATGGAGGTAACACGCCAGGAACAATATCCGGCTTTGAAATACTGCTTTCGTCTCAACAAATCTTCAGTTGAGGCCTATACGATGTTACAGGAGGCCCTACAGCACAGCTGTGAAGGTGCAAAGACTCAACCAGTGTACAAACTTTCTATGATCTTTGGTGCTCGTCCGACTCTCCTAGAGTTTTCTTCTTCGGGCTTCATCCTTCCGGGGTCTGGGGGGGGGTTCCTTCTTTCCTTTGTTTCTTTCAGCCTTTCCTTTCTTTCCGTTTAGCTTCTCCACCCTGTGTTCTCGATGGGGAGGGGGTGTTTGTGCCGTTTTGGTTTCCCTCCGGCACCATTTTTTTTTACTCGCCCTTCCGGTTTGAGGCGTTGCTGTCACGTTGCTTTGGTTTTCCGCCGTTCCTCTTTGGGGGCGCTGCGGTGCCCGAGGCTACTTGGTTGGCTGCCTCAAACCGGCAGGGGAGTGTGTGCCTGGCTCGCCTCGCGTCCGTGTCTCTGGGTAAGTCCTCCATGTTTGGGTTTCCTTATACTCTCTTTGGGTTTTTATGCGTTGCCTTTTGGTGAGCCGTGTTGTTTTATGGGGCTCTTTCCTCTCAGTTCGGGACCAGAAGTTGATTGTTACTTTATGTGTCTGGGTTGATCAATACAAAATGTAGCTGGAAGTAAATACTATATTAAGATAGGACAGAAGTTTATTGTTATTGTATGTCTATGTACTGGTGAGCTCAAAGTGTAGCAAGAAAATAAATTCAAATTAAGGTTTGGTAACAACTTTATGGTTTTAATTAATTTCATGACCCTGGGTTGGCCCACACAGTACAGATACAGAAAAATTATTTATTGCACAATATTCTACAACTTTAAACTACTTTTCCACATAACTGCCGAAATTTTGCAGGCATTTGTCATAGCGAGGCACAAGTGTTTGTATACCTTCTTCATAGAAGTTTGCCACCTGTTTCTTCAACCAGTTGGAAACATTTTCTTTCAGCTCTTCGTCATTGTTGAAGAGTTGACCGCCAAGGAAAGATTTGAAATGCAAAACCAGATGAAAGTTCCAAGGAGAGAGGTCAGAGCTGTATGGCGGTTGGTCAAACACGTCCCAGCCAAATCCCTGTAGCATGTTTTTCGTCACATTTGCAGAGTGTGGGTGTGCGTTGTCGTGAAGAAACACAACACCTTTTGACATCACAAATTTGCCGATAAATTCCAATTGGTTTCACTTTCCTAGCATTCAGAAAACGAATAACAAATATGATTTCAAAAGCGGTGGGATTTTTAATCAACACCGACATTGTAAACAAGCACAACAAAGCGTACGTGGCTGACAGCGATCTCACAATGGCGCACATTTCTTCTCCTTGATACAGAGCGTCTACCGCTCATGTTCAGAACTGCGATCGCAGCGGAGATAGATTTAAACAGAACTTACTTTCTTGACGCCCCTTTTATAAAGAAATTACAGATCAGACCATGCTCGGAAAACAAATTCAGTAAAAAGAAATTGCCAATGAAAACTCGCCGTTAATATTTAGTATGGTAGAGCTACCTAAAAATATATGCTGTGGGAATAGGTCATTTTAATCTTCGTAAAAATTAAAGCCATATGGAGGCGGGCCGTACTGCACACTCCAGCGAATCCTAAGCTTGCGTCGCCTACCAGCGCTGCCGAATGTGGTACACGCATCGCGCGGGATTGAACTGAGAACATTATATTAATTAATTACGCTCGGATAAATGTTAGCAAAATGACAGATGCCAATCTTATAATAAGAAAAAATTTTACTTTCTGATCATAACCGTACAACAATCCTGTCTCTACGATACTTAGAACACTAGAAATGCATGTTTTACCTTTCATATGTTATGGTTAAATGGTACCAATAAGCATTTGAAAATTACAGATGCCAATTTTATAACAAGAAAGAATTTTACTTTCTGATCATAACCGTACAAGTATCCTGTCTCTACGATACTGACAACACGAGCGATGCACGTTTTCTTTCTTATGTTATGGTTAAATATTGTGGTTAAATATTTTAAAATTACAGATGCCAATTTTATAATAAGAAATACTTTTTCATTTTGATCATAACCGTACAAAAATCCTGTATCAACGATACTTAGAACACGAGCGATGCGCGTTTTATTTTCATATGGTTACGGTTATCCAACATCCATCCATTCAACACAGATAGCCCTGAAAAACAACACCATTCTTTCCTCAAGCATAAATAAATAATACGCCTACTATGCACACAGAAGTGACACAGTTTGAAACAGAGTTAATTTTCAGTTCGTTTTCAGAGCAGAGGTGTTGTTTTGTTAAAGTGAATGACATTGTTAAGTCGTGTGTTTACTCGAGCTGACATATTGTTAATATTGCATTAAATTATTATTATACACATATCCGTGTCCGAGTGCGTGAACATATCCCACGAAGCTCGGACAAGTAACTTTTCGATCAATAAACGTGAAGTGATTGATTCTCAGGGCAGAAAAATTATATTTAATATGAACAAATTTTTACGAAAACTCTCCAATCCAGGATATAGGTCAACTATAGATTTTTCCAAATCCCAGCAATTAACTCTGTAACCTTGTGGTGTAGGTACTGTACACACAGTGTCACGAATTTGTAGTGAAGCAGCCTCATCAGAAAAAGAGAGCGTGTCTGTGTTTCAATCTCCGGGAAAGATCCATGAAGTCGGAAAGTGAGTTACTGCTTGCTGTTCCACCGCTGTGACGTATGTCAAGGTAAGATCTTAATGGTTTAGAAATATTTAATGTGTTGTTTAATTACGAGAAGAATATTCAAAACCTTTGCTGGCGGGTAAAACTGCTCTTATGTACAGCATCTCTGCCGGTACAAGCATTACCCTTGACAACAGCGCTCCGCTTGAGAATTTGCCTTTAACTTTTGCGAGCGGTATAGTGTGGGTTTATAATACAGGTGCATTATCAGAAGCCATGATAGAATTGGAAATAAAAAGCAGTCTTTATGAAGGTTTTGGAGAAATTGATGTTCCACTGTTTGGTACAGTAATTACACTCAGAGCTCTTTAGAAAAATTGACTATATTTTTTGTTTCTTCTTCATCGCACTATCTTCATATTTCCCTGACATTGTAGTTGTGTAGATTTCATACCTGCAGTAAATTACAATGTCATTATTTTAATTATAGTCCTTATGTTACATATAAGATGCTATACTTTTGATTTTTTTTTCATTTACTTGTAATTTATAAGTGATATATTTGAACATTCATTTAGATAAGTTATGATGTATATTGAGTTTCAAATTTCATTGCATAAATAATAAAGAATAAATTACTTGCTTTTTCTTTTTCATTTGGAGCATACCTTACAGTTTTATAAGGTATTTCTAGGATTTCTAAACAAATAATTAATCCAGTGCTGAAATACTGCGGCAGCTACGTTAAACATTTTGAGATTTTGTCTCCATTAATATAATATTAAACATTGAATTGCTTGAAACGTAACCATGATCGTTTAAACTTTGCTAGAAGAACTGTCCCAACCAAAGCCCTCAGTGGTAAATGCATGGATACCTCTCCAGAGCTAGAAACTAATATCGGCAAGACAGTTGAACACTCTGGTTATCGTATTGTTATTATTTATGTGAGCAATTGTTACCGAATGACAGATGTAAAGGGCCATCAAACTTGCCTTTCAGTTACATTTACATATAAATGTGCATAGCCTCTTTCTTCACAGCTGGGCCGTTTGGCAGAATAAAATTTATTGTTATTGTCTGCTTTGAGCACGGGAATACATTTTAAAAGTATCATACCTGAAATATATGGGCAGTATAAGGGACAACTAAGTCAATACAAAAACAATAAATGAACCGAAAGTATTCATAAACTTCGGATAGAATTTCATTCTAAAATTATCGCATTGAAAATTATTTGGCTATCCTTAACTTCAGTGTATGATTTGTTGTGCCTCTCTGAAGGTCTTCTACGGAATGCGAATGCGTCCAACTCAAGGTTGCATAACTATAAAGAAAATATATATTGTGGCCACTGTTATGTTACCCTCAGCGCTACAATAATGATCCTTTAGCATTAGATGAACTCTCTATCTAATTTAAATTATTTTCCTACACGTACACGGTGTTCATTTTTATTCGTTATTTCCCGCCCTCCGATTGAGTAAGAATGACGTCATAGTTTCCTGGTGAGTCTATCTTGAAACCATAGTGCCTTCTACGGAGAAGAAGCGGTACGTTTTGCGGAACAGTAAGCAAATTTCAGCGCTCAGTGTGGTTGCTCTGTTAACTAATACAACCAGCTTCCCCTGGATGTGAACACAGACCACTGCGTCTTCATGGTTGAATGCTGCTTTCCTACTGGCATTAAAATTGGTGCGACAAATAAATATAGTTTAAACCACTACATAGAGGAGTTTATACAACGCTATCCTGCATTCAGACAAGCCGTTCAGAGCGTAATGTTGTCAAAAGTGTCCAGGTAACATCAAACTGACGTTCTTTTGTTTGCAACATAAACGTTTTATGTTTTATCAGTATACGATACAATTTTTTGTTATTGTCACGCTTAATTAAAATGTCTATTAATGTTGGTATCCTTATGTCTTTTAAAACAAATAAGTACATCAAACATTTCCCAGATACAGAATCAGTTACCTGCAAAAAGAGAGACACTGGATGCTATAAAGTGACTGGCCTCAATCTAGAAGCAGTAAATAATATGGCAGAAAGGCCTCAAGTATACCTTCTCGCAATACAGTGTTTAAGGGGATAATAAAAATGAAATTTAAGAAAATGGACACATAAGACTATGTACTAGAGATATTTCGTTATTTAGACTTTGATAAAAGCTTGGCACATATTATAACACTAATTTATTTTTCATTCCTAGAACATATTCTGCTAATTTTCTGGTTTGTAATGAAGTTATATTGCGAGGAAACTGTGGGTTGAGATCAAATTGAAATATTTCTATTTAATGTGACAGTTTTACAATATGCATATATGTCTACTATAACAGAAAAATATATGTTCATTGTGAAATAAGTGTTCATTGACTGATTTCGTAAATTCTTCACGGTCTACTTTTATGGCTGCACAATTACCTTTGAAGTGCCCTGCATTGCAGTATATAGCTTTTTTATAAGCAATTATATCTACGCACCAGGAGAAATTACGCACCTTTATATTACGCGGCAGACACAAGTCTGAAATAGTATATTTACCTGCCGGTAGAGGGAGGCCTCAAAGCTGCTTTCAACACATCTAATACGATCGCAAGCGGCTAGGGGAATCGTATATAAATTCACTCCATCAGCGATGCTATTGATGACTTCAAATTTTGCGCGGTAAAATTACAGAAAAAAATGAACACTGTGTATTCCATGAGTAGTTTGCATAACTCTAACTTTTGTATATCATGTTTCTCACATTATATAACACACATATTTTAACTACTTATACGCTTACAGGACAATAGAAGCACAGTCTGTTTAAAAAATCGTATATTTTATATTATGGCCATCTCTACAGACTATCGTCATTTTATGCAGCTTCTACCAACAATTATTTCCAAAGCTTGTTTTTCTGCCTACTTTATATGAACTGAAATCAAGCTTTGCATAAAAGGTTACACTTGATTCTTCTTTGCAGTTATGAAAAAGAGAAAAATGAAGTATTTGTCAGATATTTAAAAGATATTTAAAAGACTATGCTGCTCTTGACATTCTACACTCTTTACATAATATTGCAAATAAAGATTGAACGCCATCAGCACTTTCTGTCTTGAAAAATTCAAAAGAATAGTCCCTAACACCACAGAGGAACTTACCTAAATCAAATCACATTATGGAAGAAATTGAGATTTTGTGACTAGTTCTTATGTTTACATTTTATGCAACACCGATTCTTTATCCAAATAGAAAGATATTCCCAAATTATACTGGGAAAATTCAAGTAGCACATTTGTTTGTCTTGTATATATTGGAAATACAAACATAGAGCAAAAGCTAATCTTAAAAAGATAGAAGTGGATAAACACGGATGAAGCTGTACATGTGTGTTTATGTTATATTTATTTTGCAAAACATTTCTACAAAAAATTGGAATAGAATTACAAAAGTCCTTTCTTTCCTGTTGGTTCCTTACTAAAACTATGAACCGAACCAACACTAACAAACACTTTATTCAAAGGCAAGCTACTCAATTTATTCTCGGGCAACAAGCCAGGTGAAAGGACGATTAGAAATCAACGTTTCGGAAGTGTACATCTCTCCCATCGTCAGGATATTTATTAAATGTTAAAACCACAAATGAAACACTGGATGAAACACAAATACAAACGAAGGCAAAACACTACCAAATTCGCATTACTGAACAAAAGACTGTTTTCAGTAAACTAAATGCCAGGACAGGAGATGGCGTTAGCATGGAAAATTAATTGTGTCAAAGAAACGTAACAACTTAACTTGATTATCAAGCTGAATTGATCTGTTATTATTAAGACGACGGATTTCCCTTTTTAAGGTCGGTTTCAAGAAGAGATGAACTGAAATCCAGCATCACGATTAAGCATGGAAATGGCCAAAGCCTCCTTAATTCTCCGCTCCCAGTAACTGTTGCATTTTGCCAAGATGGTCGTCTCCCGAAAGTTGGCTCTATGGTCGTTATCAAAACAATGCTCTACCAGCCCAAACTTCTCAAGTTGCATCAAACGAATGCTCCGTTCATGTTCGTTTATTCTGGTAGCGATGGTCCTTCCAGTTTGTCCTATTTACGGTGTCCCACATTCACAGGGAATGCGGTACACTCTCAGAACTTGGAAGTCCAGTTTGTCTTTCACCGGTCTCAACAGCTGTCGAGGTAGCTTGTGGATGTCCTGATGTTCTATTTGGCGAGAATTCTGCTGATTCTGCCAGACAGATTACCGGTAAAAGGATGCAGGTTGTAGCGGTTGGCTTATCTAACGCTTGCTGTATTACAGGTTTCCCTTTACTAGCTTTGGTGATCGAGGCTTCAACGTCATATTCGGAGTAGCCATTTTGACGGAAGGTGAGTCTCAGGTGCTGTAATTCCGGTTTTAAGTGGCTAGAATCAGAGATAGACAAAGATCTGTGGGTCAGTGTATTGACAACTCCCAGTCGTTGAGACTTATGATGGAAACTATGAGCGTTCAGATAGAGATCGGTGTATGTAGGCTTGCGATATACATCATGCCCCAGTGTGTACCGTTGCTGTTTTTTGAAACAAAAATGTCCAGGAATGCAAGAGTTCCATCCTTCTCTACTTCCATGGTAAATTGTATTTGAGGTCGAAGGCTTTTGAAATGCGCAAGAAAGCTAGGCAAAGTGATCCATGTGGCCAAATTACAAAAGTGTTGTCCACGCATCTATAGAAATGAGATGGTTTAAGTGGAGCTGTGGCAAGCATTTCATGTTCTAGGTGTTCGATATAGAAATTAGCTATAGCTGGTAACAATGGGAAGCCCATTGCTACTCCGTCTACTTGTTCATAGAAAGTACCACTAAACAAGATACAAGTGGGCGTCAGGGTATTCTAACTACTGTTTGTTAATTTAACACGTTTGCACCTGATCACATAATTATATAATTAATCTCAGCATCAGTTCAAACGTTAATGAAGGCAGTAGTGTAACGATTCGAGAAATACCGAGTGCTACACGGGGACGTAACACAGTGCTAGGATACTCGCCTGTATCCTTCTTAGCATACTCGGCTAGGTTCGGAGTTCGGTTAATTTTGGTAAAGATAAAGTCTCCTGTCAGTCCGCGGCTGGCATTATATTATAAGAAGTCATGGGGCACACATTGGCAGAGAGATCCCTATCAACTTAAACAGCTGGGTTCCTTTCCATGAACGTCAGTATATCTAACACTATTCAGCTATCTATAGGTATATGTATCTACAGTAAAATATACGTAAAAGCAAGCAAAGCTGCATCTTAGATTAGGATAACGCAGTGCATACTTGAAGCAACGTTTTCAGATCATCATTTATTCTCTTTGCTTTGCAGTCATAATGTGCTCCCGTGTTTCAAAGTCAAGATAAATTGTAAAAACTGAAAGAAGCAAAGAAATATGAAAAATAGTGAAATACGGGTTTGCATGCAAAAGGAACATTACGTGCCAGAAACTATGAAGTCATGTCGTTATCTGTAATGTTTCTCAAGGGAAAACACAGCCCTGGGCATATTACACATTATTTATGAAGCACCTTTCTTCAATCCTATTCTACCTTACTATTTACATTATTTCTCTTCGGGGAATATTTGTAAAATGTCTGTTCATAGTAATGTCTAATGACCGACGTACTGCACCATAGGTGAAGAACACTATGATACCTGAAGTGAAATAATAATGGAAGCGGAAGGCAACGTTCCAGAGCTAAGTTTAGGTCACTTCGCAAAATGTACCACTTAAGAGAACACATGGGGAAAATCTTGTCACAACGAATGATGTAGTGGAACTTGAATCGTAAATATCCCGCTCAGAGTTCATCTATGTCGATTACCAAGCTTGCACAGTTTAATACAAACAGTTTGTTGCTTTCGCCTTTATTTTAGGTTTTCCTTTATCCTGAAAAATGAATGGATGGTAACTTTAAGCTCTATGAACCTTCCACTCATTTGAACATCATTTAACCCTTTTTATTGTTCGTTCGTCCGATATAACTTAACGTTAGAGGACGTAAGATTTAAAAAAATCCAGTAGAAATAACGATAGTCAAACGTGTATGCACTCGTTTAAGCTACACGCTGGCCTTAGAATCCATACTCTTTCCATGCAATCTGAAGAAACAACTGAATGTCGACCGCACTTTAAAAGGTGACAAATGACAAATCAAACTACTGCTTAGCGATATCCTGAAAATGCTATTGATTAAAAATAGTTATTAGATCAACATTGTTGGTACAGTGCCTTTTCGTCCGCTGATTACCTTTTACGTGTTATACAAGATTATATGAAACTTTTTTAAAATGAAGTATTCACGGGCTATTCCCAGAAAATTCAGTATGCAATTTTATTCTTATGTAAATATATGCATTCAAACACATATTATATATGACGTAATTGTTATATTTTAACAAGAAATGAAAGCCATTTTCAGAAGTCTGAAAAATGTTCCAAGCAAAAGGTAGCTTGGGATATTTTCTGAAAAAGCTCACGATTTTGCAACTTTGTGTCTTATCCTTGGAAGATCCTGGATTTAAGTACGAACTTATTTGGATGCTCATATCACTCTCTCACTCACCCTCCTCGGTAGTGTAGATGGTAGTATGTCTCCCTCACGTTCAAGAATTCCCTCGGTCAGAGTGAGTTACCTGGATAAGGTTTCTCAGGGGGTTTCCCTTATCCTAAAAGACGAATGTCCGGTAACTCTAAGCTCTATGGACCCTGGGCTCATTTGGCCATCATGTCACCCATTCCATTAATCGTCCGATATGAATTAACGTTGGAGGACGTAAATTAAAAAAATAAAAGAACTCAGTAACCCACTCATTCATTAACTCTCACTCACTAACTTACTCTCTCACTCACTATAAAAGTGTCTGTTTATATATGGCTCTTCAACACATTTTTTTCGGGGGAATGCCAATATCTAATGTTTGAAGGAAATAACATAGTTTTTCTACGTACTGCTGGAGTCATAGATTAAGTAAAATCATATTTGATCTTTTTCCTTTCTCTATTCATTCCTATAAGGCTTATTTTTCTATATACTCTCGTTAATTAGATATACACAAATAACCTAAGTGTATACTTCCATGCCGATACAATATAATCAGAAAAGTGAGTGTCCAGTAAGTTTTGTTCATACTTTACGGTTTGTCAGTTATGGAGAAGATTTCTGAATGAAGAAAACTTCAGAGTCTGTTACCTAAGAAACAAATGATCAAGATATATAGGTAGGTGATCATTCATCAAGATATTTTTTCATCAATCAGTAAAATATCTAAAGCATATGGCATTTCAATACAGCCATTTTTGAAAGTGTCAAAATTTTTGAAAAATATTTCCATGTAAAGTTGAGTTTAGGATGAAAGAATTTTTTGAATATATTTTTGTCATACTCTTGAAAGACCAGGTGTGGTATTTCACCTAATTTTCGTTTTTGAGTCAATGATGTTCCCGCATAGATATAAGAGATGTTTCCCCCCAAAAAAAAATCTTCTTTGGTGTCAGGAAATCTCGAAATATGTATTTCCGGTAAAATCTTGGTATAGGACAAGAATACAGTACTTACTATTTCTACTTACTTTAAGTATAAGAAAGTAAAGTAAGAAGAGGATATGAAAGAACTACAATGGTTTATCATTTTACATAAGTTCTCACTTTTTAACATTTCTATTTATAACATGGAGGTTATATTAAGTGCTTGTTGTTACTGCCATAAATTTGATAAAAAAGCAGCGCTTTAAATGCATATGTGTAGAATGTTTCCCCCTCTGCCATGACACAGAGTTATATCAGCAATAAAGTCACTTTCCATTTTACGTCAAAAACAAACTACCGGGCATTATTTACGCAGAATAATTACAAAGAAGTGGAGAGAAAAACCTAATAAGTTAATTACTATATATGGCAGGTAATATATTTCAGTGGAAAGCAAGCTTTTTGGTTTTGTGACTGCGGGCGCTGAATGTCGCCGTCCACTCACGCTTGCGTAGGTCGCTGTTCTCTAGGAATTTATTAGAGCAGAACGAATTTTCCATTCTTTGCGCTATGGAGAAACACCGCCTTGCTCGCATTATATAAAATATAACTTTTAATAAAGTTGCGCAAGATAATTGCCAGTAGTAGGACGAAGTCGTTAGCCTACTTGACAGGAAATCTTTTCTTAAAAAGTTGCAGCCTCACTAAAATTACCGTAATCATTTTACTTGATTGATTTTGCTGTACAGACATAAGGGAACAAAGGTATGGTGTTTATTAAGAGAGATATTTGTTGGTGCAAATATTCTGGAAACACCATCTCAGCACCAAAAAAAAAAAAAAAAAAAAAAAAAAAGTAACAGAATATCCTACGAATGTGGGTCTCAAAATCGTTTACGGGACAGTTACTGAACGGTTTGCTCCTACATTGACAACATCAATAATTAATTCAGTGACATTGGTATCCACTGAGTTTTGTAGAGCATGGAAGGCAAAAGAACATATGAAGACATGCCCGGAAAAACGGGCTAACCGTCAAAATAAAAAATTTTGCGATAAGTGCTGCCCTCTGTTGCTGCAACAGAGCTATGTTTTCTTGTGTCGGTCTATCCTCTAGCAATCATATAACGCTAAATAGAGAGAGGTGAAGTTCTTGCGTTTCGTGATATCCTTTTCATATGTCAAAAACGTGTTAACCTGTTCATGCTCTGTGCCTGTCATCTAGTGGCACTCATGGTAACTAACATATATACAGAATAACCAACAGAGCTACAAGCGTTATTAATGATTGTATCCTTTCAGTTGAGACCAGTATAGTTTTAGTTATAAGAATAAAGCGATACATGGAAAATAGACCAGTATTTAGCCAAATCCATAAGTAATAGCTACCACAAACCGTAGTGCTTCAACAGTGCGTTATGTTGGTAAACTCTACTATGGATGTAAACAAACAATGACAGAACTAGTACCCGGTCATACAGTTTTGCCTTGTGATCGTGACTTCGGCCTAATAGAGAAAAAGAAGAGGCAAGCAGCTTACATTTATGTTCCAGATCAGTGGATGGAGCTAGTGAGGAATCCTTTTCATATTTTCAAAATGACAATTAACATGTTCATCTCTGCAAAGCCTCTTCTCGACAAAGTACAGAAAAGAACAGCTTCAGAATCTGGGCAAAAGGTACTATTGAGCAAGGTGACGTGCATGAAAGTATTTAAAGACCACCCCTTTAAATTTTATCTTAAATACACTTACGGTGGGATTGAGGATTACGACACTTTGGACATTTGAAGGAAAATATCTGGCAAACCATTCCTTACTTATGTGACATTTCCTCCAAAATACAATGTTCCAAGACCTATAAATCCTGAAAAATTAAAGGACTTACAGGATCTGATGAATTATATTCCACCAATTTGTCAAGAGTACTATAGAACTCTTAAATCTGAGACCGCAGCTTCTGAAAATATTACTGATGAAGCATTTTTTGATCAGCCTGACTACAGCTAAAAGGCTTGTACCTAGTTCCCAAAATGATATACTTATTGAAAAGTGGAATAATGCAAAGTGTACCATGTATAAGTATGCCAAAAGACATATTAACTTCACCTTAAATTGTAAAATGATATAGTATAAAACTTAAGTAAAAGCTGACAAAGGTTTTCACTTTATTTTCATTATTTTATTTTTATTGTTATTAGATCAGTCATGTTTTGGGTTCTATTAAGGATTACCTTGAAAATATATACTGTATTCTTGAGACTCATATTCTCAGAAATGAAATAAAATAATGTTAACAATTCTTTCAGCCTCATTCACAAAACACTTGTTTTCTCCATTTTTAAGAAATGTGGGTTAACCCGTTTTTCCGAGCATGTCTTCATATATACTGCGATTAAAAAATGGATATGCATAGTCAACACCTAGGGAAGTAGCTTTAGTAGAATTTGGAAAGGCAAGAAGAAATGGAATAATACTGGAAGGAAAATAAAATTAAGGTATAGGTGTTTAGCCAAAGAAGAAGGGGAAATTATGAAATTAAGCATGAGTCAACAAAAAAGATTAGTAAACTCAAATGGTTGGTGGGCAGAGATGGGAGGAATTATGGAAAATATAGGAATGGGAGGTATATGGAAATTAGAGGAAAGGAATACAAGCGATTTGGGTAAATTGGTAAAATGCAGAATAGAAGATATAGAAAGATAGGAAATATTGGTAAGTCTAGAAAATATGAAATCATTACAATTCTACAAGCAAATAAAAAGAAATGGGGACGAGAAGCATATGTACATTACTGCAACAGGCAAGAGAGAGAAGGGCCAACTTGAATGAGAACAGGAACAGTATTTCAAAGAGGGATAAGAGGTAGAGAAAAGGGAATATGTGAATTGTGTGAGGGAAAAGAAAGCATACAACACTATGTAACAGAATGCGAGGAGGTTGCAATGTGGAGAAAAAAGATTTGGGAGGAAAAGTGGGTGAAAGTAGAGCAGAGGATAGTAGCTATAAAATGTTAACGGGCAGGGAGGAAAAGGGGGTAAGAAGTATTGGTGAGCTCTTGCAGAAAGTAAAAGAAAAATGAGCCAGAGATGTAAAGAATATAAGAAAGGAAGAGGGGGGTAGGAAAGGGGCTAATTAAGTAACAAGGAGGCATGAAGGCTAAAAAAGCTACCTGGCAGAGCAGAAGACCAGGGTGTCATGTAAGACAAGATAGTAACAAGGTAAACACAAATAAATGTAAAGAATATATGAAACCAAGATGAGGGGGAAGAATGGCACTAATTAAGTAACAAGGAGGCATGGAGGTTAAGAGCTACCTGCCAGAGCAGAAGACCAGGGTGTCATGTAAGACAAGATAGCAACAAGGTAAACACAAATAAATGTAAAGAATATATATACGAAGATGAGGGGGAAGAATGGGACTAATTAAGTAACAAGGAGGTATGGAGGTTAAGAGCTACCTGGCAGAGCAGAAGACCAGGGTGTCATGTAAGACAAGATAGCAACAAGGTAAACACAAATAAATGTAAAGAATATATGAAACGAAGATGAGGGAGAAGAATGGGACTAATTAGGTAACAAGAAGGTATGGAGGTTAAGAGCTACCTGACAAAGCAGAAGACCAGGGTGTCATGTAAGACAAGGTAGCAATAAGGTAAACACAAATAAATGTAGCCAAAAGTTATAAATTGTAAAATTTTGGAATATACACAGTAAAAATCTAAAGTGTAAAACTAAAAATAATGCTACAGCCTTAAATTTGGAACTGAATCAAGCAAACAGGTACCTCCATAGGCTAATTTATAATGCATAACAATAAATGCATTATAACTGTGTAATGGAAAATTTGAGGGTGGTGTTTGGGATGTTGGTAGAACATGAGAAATACGAAGTACTGACCGTGAAGAAAGAGTTCTTCGTGATGTGAGCTCGTACCCCAGGACGCATTGTATTAAAGGAAGGCGTTGGTAACATAACTATCTGCCCGCCTGGATAGCGCAGATGGTACCGTATCTGTCTCGCAGTGTTTAAAAGGTCCCGAGTTCGAATCTCGGTTAGGATTAGTTAGTTGGATAAGCCTTTTCTGGGGGTTTTCCTTATCCTGAAAGACCAATGTCGGGTAACTCTAAGATACATGGATCCTGGGCTCCTTTGAACATCATTTCACCTATTTCATTCATTGTCCGAAACAACTTAGCGTTGGACGACGTAAATTAAAAAAAGGCAAAGAAAAATATAGAATAATTATTTTGAAACTTTTATTGCGAAAAGGCTGTGCCGTATGATCTACAGCTGGTATCAGTATTGAATGTGGCAGTCTTTGATTTAATAAAAATTGTGAGCATCGTATGTTGCAGAAATATGCTACCTTCATGAATTTCTTAGCACGCATTTAATTTACTGATCACGCTGGCTTTAGTTCAATTATCATAGTATTGATAACTGAGCATGTGAAGTACGACAAGAAAGAAGTCAACAGAGTTTGTAGTGGACTCTTTTATGAACACACTGTTGGTTCATATTTGTTTCTTTGGCATTTGAATGAGGATGCGTATGTATAGTATGTATGTATAGTATAGTACATACATATATTCACATATATGGCTCAATCGAGAGGGATACATGCAGTTTCTAGTCTTGAATCTAGTGGATTTTGTCTAGGGATATTGAAACTCCATGGGACTCCTGTACCGAATATTGACATATTGAGATGAGGTAAGTATACACACTAGATTTAAGCAAATACGAAACAATCTTTGTAGTATACGAAATAAAAAGCAACGCATTTAGGCTCAGGTAATGCATCAAAGCAGAGAAAAACTATTAACAACAAGTTTTGTAATCCTCAATTATTATTTTATCTTGTAACTTATCAATAAATGACCACTTTTATATGGACCTTTTTCTCTTTTTATTTGATAAGGCAGTATTGGTTTGAAGTGTGCACCCTTAACATTACGAGTCATTGTAACTTTTCTACTCGTTAAGAATTCTTTGAATTCGTAAGCCTTCAAACCTTCGATTCATATAAACCCGGATTCTTTTCTCCTATAAACGGTTCGTTCAGAGTTGTAAGTGACTCCTTATATTCAGTCCTATATAGTTAATTATCTAATTACTTCGCAAGTCCATTTTTGCTAGTAATGAACTTAAGTAATGATGACCTGTTTTTTTCGATTAAGATGTTATATATTTTTGCATTAAGTTATTTGTCTCTATTATTTTTTGTCCAAGAATAGTGTGGTTTTTTTTTTTTTTTTTTTGCGTCCCGTCAGGTATCAAAAGACCATGAGAATTTATCTGGTTAGCTTCAACGGTAATAGTTAAGCAAAGTTAAAGGTTTTCGTCGCTGTGTTCGTTTATTGCGTCGTTTTCGGAAGCCCGGAACTTCCTCACGGTTACAGGACTTTGGAATATGAATATGTTTATGGGATTGAGATATCAGTATGGAGGGAATTCGGTACGTAGGCCACCATGGTGGGTCCATTGTTCCTATGCCCTCAAGTGGAGGCACCCCGGGAGGAAGGACGGGGTGAAGGAGAAAGAGGTCGGCCCATCCAAGGAGTCACGACAGTACAGAGGGCAGGGTCCCTACAGTTTACTTGGATAGAGACTTCCCCAGACAGGACAGGTCAACGAACTCGCTCCCCTACAGCGGGACAGCAATGAGCCCAGCAGCCGAACCACAAAGATCCCTGGCAGGTGATCCGAGCCCCAAAGATTCTTGGTAGCTGATCCGAGCCCCAAAGATCCCTGGCAGGGGATCCGACCCCCAAATATCCTGAAAGGTGATCCGAGCCCCAAAGATCCCTGGCAGGTGATCCAAGCCCCAAAGATCCCTGGCAGGTGATCCTAGCCCCAAATATCCCTGGCAGGTGATCCGAGCCCCAAAGATCCCTGGCAGGTTATCCGAGCCCCGAAGATTCCTGGCAGGTGATCCGAGCCCCAAAGATCCCTGGCAGGTGATCCGAGCCCCAAATATCCCTAGCAGGTGATCCGAGACCCAAAGATCCCTTCCAGGTGATCCGAGCACCAGAGGTCCCTGGCAGGTGATCCGAGCTCCAAAACTACCTGGCTGTTGGTCCCGAAATGGTCCCAGCAGAGGCGCGGAGACCGGCAACCGACCTACCGGAGGAGGAAGTAGTTTTACTCAGAGCATATCATCCCACCATGCACCGCCAACACTTCTACCCTGAAAGAGACTACCAGATGTGAGATGATATGACATAATAATGAAGATGAAATGGAGGGACAGGAAATTCGGGGGATGTAATTAAACTACCCAGCATTCATCTAGCGACCCGGGACAACCCTCGAAAAAACCCATGGGTCAGCTAGGTCGATCATGCGAATCGAACCCGAGACTCCCAAATGCCGGCAATAGACGAAACCGCCTGAGCTATCCCGCTCGGCATTATGTTTATGGACTATGAGTTTCATTTTAGACCGGTTTTTTTTTCTCAAAATGTTGCGGAAATTTCGTTCTACTTTTCCTGTCCTTTCCATAGTTTATAATTTTTTATTTAAATTTGTTTTCATAGGATCACGGAGAGAACAAGGAATGTCAACTCTAGTAAATAGAGACTTGACTATTGTTTTAACTCCTTCTATTCCCTTTCTACGTTCAACAAAATATATAGCGAAGGTGTATTTTTATCTCAGTTAACCAGAAACGCAGAGAAAAGTATAATTTTATGACAATAATTTGCCGAGATATTTTAAATTAGAACGTCAGTGGATTCAATAAAGTCATCTTACATTAACACTTATTTTAAGTAACGAATAAAATAAGATGATTGTAAATTATTTATTTTATCTTTCCAATAAATATGTTTATTATTAGTTATGCCAATTCTATACCGGGCGGAATTAATAAGAGACTAATAAGTTGTTTAAATAATCCACAATTCTTCACTGTTACGTCTGCAAGTGCATCTACTCAAGGATGTACAAACGCGTTACAGTGGTTCTATATCTATGTGGAATTTCCCGAGAGAGACTTCAACGTGAAGGTTGAGAGGTAACATTTCCAAACCTTGACCCTTCCTGGTACGTTATTCCACGCAATGTAAATTCAAACGAAACCTTGGGGAATGGGGTGAGGTTGGAACGTTCTTTCTTCTGTAGAACCCACCATACCTGCATTCAAGTGCTGGTTATTCACAAAGAGAAGCATTCCTTTGGTGGAAACGATGTCTGGTTTAATTTCAGCTTAAGCCTTGAAGTGCAAATTATCCAATAAGTGAACGTTAAGGGCTAAGAGCCAATATATTTCACTATCCCTTAAATTGTCACTACTATTATGTGCTTATTTTATGAAATGTGATTCAACTGAAAGTTGAGTTCATTAAATAGTAAAGTAAAACCAGTGTGCGAATCATTTTTAGTAATCTCGGCTCTTTTCGCATCATTGCATTAATGCAACCGATTGCCGAAAAAGTGAAATAATCATAGATACCTTCTCTATATTGTGACCTTGTGGGTTCGTAGAATTAGACGCCTTGTTTGAAGAAATTATAACGCTCTTTATTTCAGTAGAAAAACGCGTTATACACCCCTTACGGACTCTAAAAATGACGTGTCATACACAAACGCAGTCTCTCGCTTCAGCAACACACGTAAACAAATGAAAGAATTCACTTGCGGTACACCTCAAATACCTACACACTCAACAGCTCAACACGCAACTGACTCACTCGCTCGCTCGTGCTGGCTGGCTGTATGCAGCCAAAAGGTGTTTGCTGCATGCCCACCCGTTAAGGGTTTTACCCCAGGTAGTTTTTAGAATTGAAATTTGTAGGATAAAGGTGGTGTAGGTCTTTTGGTTGGGAGTTAATTTAGATGATGATATATATATATATATATATATATATATATATATATATATATATAAGGGCGCTCAACTACGGCGGTCATCAGCGCCCTTTAGAAAACTAGTCACGGCAAAAGCCAGATATAAAACTTTCTAAGAACTATACAAGTGTAACAAAACCTATTAAAACTACACGTACATAAAAAAAAAATCTATCAAAACCTACTAAAAATTTCGTTCACCTATTTCACCTTTTTTTCACCTTTCCACCGACACGGGTCTCCACGCACGGCCTACACGTGGGTGGGCCTGTTGACAGTCTCCCTCAACCACGAAGAGGAGCCCACACGAGGGAGACTGTTGGCTCGGGACCCCGGGTGCGCCAAACCCGTACCTACCAATGTAGGCTCCTGGGGGTAGTTAATTTAGAGGTTACCGAAGTACCTTCGGGTTGAAGGGGAGGATGCAGTACTTTGTACACAAATCTTTATGTTTGTTTATTTTTTTCAGTTCGGGAAAAAGTTTGATGCCAAACTGCTTAGAAGAATTATGAGAAGCTCAGCTTTAGCTGCTGATAGGATTAGCTCCTGGGTTATCTAGGGTGCCCGCATGCCATACGGGGTAGCCGGTGCAGTCTAGATCGGCGTCTAGTCGGGTCATAATCTCCCAATGATCTAACAAGGGTGCTTCTGTGTGATGGTAAACTTGCGTATAATTTTGAAGCACGGCGCCTAATTTCATCCTCCACGTATGGAAGACCCGATGCTTCGTGGAGCAACCTGATAGGGAAATAACGTCCCACAGAATCGATAGACCGTAGTCCTCTATTCTGTGCACGTTGAAGCCCTGCTACCCAGCTGTGTGCTGCCATGCCCCAGATCTCGCAGGCATATAGCATCACCAGGATTACCAGTGCTCGGAAGACATACAACTTCATGCCGACTGGCATCGACGTCGACCCCAGCATTGGGTACAGGAAAGCGATTGCTCCCTGTACCTTCGCCGAAAGGTCCCTGATGTGTCGGCGAAAAGTTAGACCTCTGTCCAAGTTTACTCCTAGGTACTGGACAGAGTTAGACCACTCTATCCTTCGACCTCGGTAGCTGAAATTAGGGCAGTCTGCGGGAGTGTGGAGCTTTGTTAAAGGTACGGCGTGGCTTTTGTCCGGATTTACAGACATCTGCCAACGCTGGCACCACTGTTGTGTTAGAATGGGTTTGAAGGCTCTGAGGATGTGTTTGTCCTTGCAGAAAAGAAACACGTCGTTAGCGTATTGTGCCATTTTGACTCGTGGGTCTGTGGGGAAATCTGCCAACGTTTTTTTCGTCGCCAACTCCTCTTTGCTTGGCAGCACTCCTGGACAGCTTTGGAAGGCACACAACTCCGGGCAATTAAAGAGAGCGTACAACCCTGGCTAACTTCCTGCAGGGATAACCGGCGAGCCAAGCTGATACTCACCCGGCTGAGAATTGGGCACACACGAGCTACTCATGGTCATTTGTTGAGAGGGGAACCGGCCCCAGTGTGTGCTCCGTGTGCCGTACGCCTCACTGTGCGGCATATTTTACTCGATTGCCCACAGTACGCCCGCGTTCGCCAGTCTTTGGGCTTGGGAGCTAACTTGCTCAGTATTTTAGGTGACGACCCAGTGGCCGTGGATAAGGCACTGCGGTTTATTTTTAAAATCGGTTTTAATAAACAAGTATGACTTGTGTTTTATATCTATTGCTTTTAGAGATTTTAAATTTTTAGTACTGGGACGAGTTTTAATGTGTTTTTAATAGTTGAGTGTGTATATTTTATCTTACTTTTTAACTTTGTGTAGCTTTTAGATTTTAGTGTTGACTTAGGGTCCAAATGACCTTGTTGTCGACGGGCCCTAAAACACCACACACTCACTCACTCTGCCATAAAGACGTTGAAAAGGGTGGGGGATAGCACAGAGCCTTCGGGGACTCCGCCTCTCACTGGTCTGAGTGTAGATGTTTTTCCCGCGACTGTGACTTGGAATGTGCGGTGTCGCAGGAAGCTGTGTATGATGTTGATCATTTATGTTGGGAGCCCCAGGTGGATCATTTTGTGTAGGAGTCCGGCGTGTCATGTCGTAGAGAAGCCTTCTCGACATCCAGCGAAACCACGGCCGTGAAGGTGCCTTCCTGGAAACCCAGGGCGGCGGTCTCCACCACATGCAGCAACTGCTGAACTGTCGAGTGCCCAGGACGAAAACCAAACTGATGGTCAGGAATGGCTTGAATGCCTCCCAATATTGGGTACAAGCGGGCGAGAATCAGCCTCTCGAGAACCTTCGAGAGGGTGGAAAGGAGGTTAATGGATCGGTAGCTGGAAGGATGTGTTGGATTATTCCCGGGTTTCAATATGCAAATCACCCGGGCCTCTCTCCACTCTCGTGGAAAGTACCCAAGGGCGAGGCACATATTGAAAATCCTAGTCAGGAAGAGAACCGCATTGAAGGGAAGATGGCGGAGCATTAGGGGAGTCAGCCCGTCTGACCCCGTGGCCTTCTTTGGTTTCAGACGCTGTAGTGCGCTTTGGACTTCGCTAGGTCGGATGGTAGGGAGTCCCTCCGCATCCTCAGGAGGGTGACGTAGGATACGACGCACCTCCCGACGGACGCGTTCGTAAAAGTTGTCGTCCTGGGGGTCATCTCTCCGACACATAGTGCGCTCAAGATAGTCAGTTAAGGCGTTGGCTTTGGCTTGGGGTTCATAGGCCATGCCCTGGATGCTGACTCACTACTCCGTCCATGGTGCTATTTATACCTCCCAGTCATTGCCCCAGAATGCGGTGGATTTCTCGATAACAATAGCAACTGCATCAGAAAAGAGAACTTCCAGACATCTGTCACTTTCTCTCTTTCGGCAGGCGTCCAACTCCACGCCGCACTACCCGTCTCATATTTTCTTGCCCACGCGCAGGCCGGCAGCAGCAAAACAGTGTCTGGCGACAATATTTGTTAACAATTACATAGATTGCGTAGTGTTTGAAGTTAAAATTTGTTAAGCCCTGGATTCGATTCAGGTCGGGTGGCTACAGAAAGTCGTAACTATATCGTTTGAAATGCTATTCTTGTTGTAATGTTAGAGTCCCGTTCTTGTTACTGATATCGTGGCCCAGCTCGCCTTCGGCTTTGCCATACGGCTTCATCTGGTTGGTTACACCAATACTAATGATTCTTCCAGATTTTGGTATAGTTTACGTGCTTTTACAGCTGATTGTTTAGTCGTATTTAATTGTATTCCTTTATGTTTGAAACGTTTTATATATATATATATATATATATATATATATATATATATATATGTTTTGTGTTTATGAGACTTTTTTTTAAATTTACGTCCTCCAACGTTCAAATAGGACGATAAACGAAATGAGTGAAATGATGCTCTAATGAATCCGGGGTCGGAGCTTAGAGTTATCCGAAATTCGTCTTTCAGGATAAGGGAAAACTCCGGAAAAACCTTATCCAGATAACTCACCCTTAACGAGATTCGAACTCGGGACCTCTTGAACGTGAGGCAGACACGTTTCCATTTACGCTAACGAGGCGGAAATTTATGTGAATAAGGTTTAAGTTTAACTTTACATATTCGTGAGACTTTGCTTATGAAAGTCTCTAATTTTTCCTGTATGCTGTCGTTTTATCCAATGTTAACTAGCTAATGCAATGTTATGTTATTGCACAAATTCTCAGTGTTATCTCTAGAAAAAATATTTGATGGAACGCGCACTATGAAAACATAGGAATGTTGTAATCTTTTCCATATGTATTTTCTGCTACATAAAGTTTTTATTGCATAATAAAATAACAAATAATAGCAACCGTGTCTAAAACAGCCCTTTGTATATGTTATTGTAGCTGTTGTATAAATATGTTTGTTCTTAGAACATTCAATAATTAGTAACAGTAGAATTAACAATAAATAAAGTATTTTTGGAGCATGCACATTATTTCAGTACTTAAAAGTAATCTCCTAAAAGATGACGAACTCTCCTCCAGACATCAGAAAGCTAACGGATGCCAACCATAGCCCAGAGTGCTCTACTGCTGCTATAGTTGCTACTCATTTGATTGTCCCTGTAATATTGGTTGTAGCGTCGAACCGAGGTTTCATATAATGTTACGATACCAAGAGAGGCGGAGTCCCCGAAGGCTCTGTACTATCCCCCAACCTGTTCAACGTCTTTATGGCAGATTACCCAACAGAGCCACGAGTCGAAATGGCACAATACGTTGACGACGTGCTTCTGTTCTGCAAAGACAAACACATCCTCAGAGCCTTCAACCCCTTACAAAGACTTCTCCGTCTCACACAGCAGTGGTGTAGGCGTTGGCGGATGTCCGATAATCCGGACAAAAACCACGCCATACTTTTTACAAAGCGCCACACCCCCGCTGACTGCCGCAACTTCAGCTACCGAGGTCGAAGGATAGAGTGGACCAACTCTGTCCAGCAGCTCGGTGTTAGCTTAGACAGGGGTCTAACTTTTCGCCAACACATCAGGGACCGATCGGCGAAGGTACGGGAGCAATTGCTTCCCTGTATTCAATGCTGGGGTCAACCTCGAAGCCAGTTGGCATGAAGTTATACCTCTTCCGAGCGCTGGTAATCCCGGTTATGCTTTACGCCGGTGAGATCTTGGGCATGGCCGTAGAGAGCTGGCTAGCATGGCTCCAACGTGCACAGAATAGAGGACTTAGGTCTATATATTCTGTGGGATGTTATTTTTCTACCAGGTTGCTTCACGAGGCCTCGAGTCTTCCATACGTGGAGGATGAAATTAGGCGCCGGGCATCAAAATTGTATCCAAGTTTACCCAGCCACAGAAGCGCCCTTGTGAGATCCCTGGGAGATTATGACCCCACTAGACGTCGTTCTAGACAGCACCGGTTACCTCGCATGGCTTGCGGGCATCCGAGATAACCCAGGAGCTAAACCGAACAGCAGCTAAAGCTGAGCTCCATATAATCCTTCCAAGCTGTTTGGCATCAAAATTATTCCCCAAAGCAAAAACAAATAAAAACACCAGGGTGCAAGGTGTTGCATCCTGTCCTTCAACCCCCAGGTACATCTTGTAACCTCATAAATAACACCATTCTAAAAACCCACATTACACCCTACAATATCCCGAAATCTACCTTGCCTGCGGTAAAACCCTTAACGGGTGGGCACGCAGCAAAAACCTTCTGGCTATATACAGCCAGCCAGCACCACATGGCATATCATGGCATGACAAAACGCTCGCCATCACGTTCATAGCGTTCTAAGTGTAATATTGCTGCTTTCATCCTTTGTCACATTGTTTCTCCTGTAAGACTGTGTAGAACCTCTCGAATGATTTTCCAGATATTTAATTTCTTAAGTATGTGGAAAATCATATCATGAACAACTCCAACTTTCCTTGCTAGTTCAATACAAGTCCAACAACGATGTTCTTCCAGCAGTGCTCTAACAACATTCATATGCACATTATCATTTGCTGATTGCGGTCTGAGAGCTCCACTTTTTGATGAACGTCAACCCTTCCTCTACGGAATGCATTCGCCCACTTAGCCACGGTACGATATGGTAAAATCTGTCTACCACAAACTTCTAATAATTCTCTATAGCATTACCGAGCATAGATACCTCTTGCAACCTGAATTTCCATGAAGCATCTTTGTTCGCATTTACTAAACATATTTAGAGCACTAAACTTAACATCCTACATTAATTTAATGCCTTATTACATAACATTTTTGCATTCAAACTCACAGGTAAGAAACATTAGATGCTCTTTTATTTCTTTCATTGTTATCAGCTTACATGATTTACCGCTGATAGCGTCAAATGTAGGCAGTGTAGCCAATAACTTTTTAATGACCCATCTATATTGAACTAACAAATGAAATTCGTATAACCTCTTGAATGCTTCATCAAAAAACTGTAAATAGCACAATCTATCCTAATACAGTGCGATCCATATAAATCTGAACCATTTCAATAAGCCATCTTTTTATCTCAGAGAAAATTTTGAAAGTGTCCTCCACTAGCGTCTATACATGTTTGTACTCGTCTCACCATATTCTCTTAAGTTTTACGGAGCGTATCCTCACCAATGTTACTTATTTCGGTTCGAATGGATTCCCTGACAACATCAATTGACCGTGATCTATTCTTGTACACTATATTTTTACATACCCCCACAGGAAAAAATCCGGTGAGGTTAGGTAAAGGGATATGCGGGGCCACAGACCTTTTGAGTTTATTCGCTTATCAAAGAAAATGGTTACAGTTTCCACGGTGTCATTAGCTGTATGGCACGTTGCTCCATCTTGCTGGAAATAACCTTCTGTCAATTAGATATCATCCGTCTGCTCCACAAATGTCTTGAAGATACCCATATAAACTTAACTGTCTTCAGTCGTACCAAAGGAAATGGGACCAACGATCCTAGATGCTGATGAAGGACACTTCCAACATTTTCTCTGAGATGTAAATAATGTAATGAAATCTCCAAATTGTTTGTTATATTCTCCTAAAGTTGCACATGTTTCCTATTATTGGTTCAAAAGTTATGGCCTGTTGAAATGGTTCAGGTTTATAAGGATCGCTCGTATATTTACGAAACAGATTGATAAATGTAACATGAATGATAAACAATGATTTTTCCCTTTAATTTCTAGCACAAAAATGCCATTGTGTGTGATTATACCCATCCTGTAACTGAAGTGAAATACGATAAATGCAAATTTCCGTAGTAGCCAGTCCAACCGTTTTTGAATGATCATAAGTGTGATTATTTTTGGGCTTCAGGGAAAGCCTCTATTCTGGTTAGCATTGTTTATTTGCTGTTTAAAAAACGAACATTTTATTATTATGTGTAACACGTACTCTTTTTCGGGGTATAAATCCACGCCATGAATAATACAATTATGGACTAATTAGACTTCTTCCACCATATGGCATGTTTCTATGACACTAATTAAGGCTTCCTTCGACCTTGCTAATGGATGACCAGTGTTGCTTTTACCTCCGGGATGATAATGCGATATTTATAAGCTGTTCTATTCGAAGAGCCTCAGATCAATGGACTCATAAATAAATGAAACACTTCCAGCTCACTTCTTGCCATATCTTTGTGCTTTTTAACCATTAGGGTTCAAATCCATTTACAAGTTATATTTTATTTATATAATTTAATATAAAACATATTTTCTCGGATGGTTTTTAATTCATTCTACAAAAGTTGCTAAATATATTCTTCAATAAAGGAAAGTAATCATACATAATGTTATAATTCACAGGCAGACGCGTGGAAGCCTCCAATAATGATTGCCTTGAAGACCTCTTTTTTAACTTTCAGAAGACGATGTACTACTCGTTCAACGAGGCATCCCTCTACTTTTCAAACAGTACCATTGTCCAACACCCCCCTACTCCATGAAAATGAGAAAAGCATTCGTGAAGCATTCGTCAGCGAATACTAAGAAAAACCTGGATCAGACAGTCAGGGGAAGACAGCTAATGGTTTTGTGACGTCAGCTCCTCAGCTCAAAACGCCAAATATGCCCCCGAACGAAAGGCAGGTTAGCGCGTGACGTCACCGCGCTGATTTCTACTGCCCAAGGGGAAGGAAATAATTTGATATTTTGGGGTTCCGACAGCATAGCACACAGGAAACGTATCGGGTATTAATAATAAGTATAACTTACATCTTGGGTGTTGTAATAATAATGCTGACTGCTTTAATTACACAATTGGTCACAGTTTATAGAGAGCTACATTTTGGCTGTGTGCTATGAGAAAGTATATAAAACTTCAACTCGTAGTTTATCTGAAGTTTAGACATGTTATAAAGTAAATAAAATGAAACATAAAGCAGCCTTTTCTGCAAATTAGAGGAGAGCCATTGAGAACAAAATTACGTGTAAATCTTCCGACACTTTTCGTTTCGCTTTTCTTTAACTAGTTAATCAATGTCAGGACGTAATCTCTAAGAAATTTGTGATCGAAGGCTCCATGTTAGATTGTGACACGACAAGGCACTTCAGGGTATGGACTTAGCTAATGTCATAACAGAAAAAGAACTTCGCACACATATGTCGAGCCAAACATACACAATGTCCAAGTGGCAAGGAAAACAACTTTGTAAATCTGGTTTGGGGACATTTTTGTAAAGATCAGCCAAGTCTTTCTTGTGTGTATATTTGTCCTTCAATAAATCGTCACATTGTAAATTTAACAGTTCAGTTAAGTACGTGGCAGCTACATTGTTGCCATCGAGTACTGTGGCCTTACCCTCCCTCGCTGCGTCTTCTGTTACTCTGTCTCGGGTATCAACCACTCTGGATGTGACTTGAGCAGCCTGGATCCCGGTGGTCTGGTCGCCTAGTAGATTGCTCTATGAGTTGACTATTCTTTGCCCTGGCTAGTCATTAGAGCTGAGACCACGCTATCTACAGGGTATGCGTGAGATAGGTTGACGAAATAAAAACAACACAGTTCATCGTATCCGCTTTACTATTCAGTTCGTTTCGTGCAGACAGTTCACCAGGAGTTGCCGCCGCGTTCAGATCGAATTACTCTAGATTTCCACTATCACGTTAAAACTATACTGAATTGCTGAAATCTATCACGATGGAGTAAATTACTAACACTGTTTTGAAAGTATACTTCGCCGCTTAATTAACTGCTGGGAGACCTTGTTCACTTAATAAGATTCTCATTACTGATTGTACTTCTCGGCGCATTCCGACGTTTGTGTCCCCGGCAGGCAAAACACGTCTACACTGTATCACGTCTCAGACTAGAAGGCCGACGCTAAAACCTAATATTCCTTACCAAAACAGATATAGCCTCGCCTCCAGCTGGATTTCTTTGAAAAACTCTAGCGAGCTACAACCACGCGGACATTTCCCCGAAATACTGGTTTGGGCCAGCTTTGGACCGCTCTACTAATTACCCAGGTAGCGACCCAACCCGTGACCACAGCCTTTCGACGGAACATATTCATCCATATAGACCAGCAACTTTATTATATAGCTCTGGGTTAAAATACTTATTAGCATTCTAGTAATTCAATCTAAATGCTGTTGCTTCGTTTCATGAACTTATACATCTGTAATATTCATTATCTTAAATTCTTTCACCTTACTTCCTCATTATAATTTAATTATCATTTTATTCATTGTTAAATCGTATTCAATCATACGGCTGATAAATACGGCATCAGTGCGCTATACCTGACTGAACCCTCAGATTCTGTACTCACAGCGCCCTTTATATAGCCAATTTGGTACTACACGGCTCTTGTCACACACACTGAAGGCCACGCTCCCACTGAAATACGTCACAACTCTCGAATCTATCTTCCTCTGCTCCATGTAATCGAACTCGGGACCCCTCGAAGCTGTTCTCCTTAATTCCATTACTATATGGTATAGCCAACTACTGCACTGGTACATTAATACAGAGTTAATCAAGTTAGATCACGACTGAACCGGAGGTAGTAATCTAAGATACACGAGGCAATAAAGCTACTTCTGCAGGAGTTTCATGCAATATTCTATCTGCATTATTTGCTACTTACAGAACGTTTGCAGAGAATAAATTGATAAAACAACAACATGCCGATATAATCTGTTATTTTAGCCAACAATTTAACTCTTTTGATTTTTGACGTAGGCTGGTCTTCTTATAAAATTATCATAGTTGAACTATTGTTATATTATTATAGGAGTAAATGTAACGCAACTAGCAAACAAAGCTATAAAACTTGATAAAAATAGATTAATTACTGTAAATTCAGAGGGTGCGTTTTGGTTTTATGTCCTTTTATCTGTGTAGAGTTGCAAAGGTAATTTTATTAAATTAATGAGGTATGCTTGCAAATTATTAGTGATTTTGACCAGGACAAAAGCTGTTTATAATGTTGATGTACAAAAGGATGCTTTGTAACTAAATTAACATTGCACCGTGTTTCACATAACAAAGCTACATTTTCAACACTAAAGCGACAAATAGATGCCTCCATTTCCAAACGATAAAAGTTTTATCTGCGAAGTGCGTGAGATTCAAAATCGTGTAATTAATTTAAAATAGTGGTATAGATCAATCAAAATTTTAATCGATTAATGGTGTTTCTTTAATCGAATAATCTATCGATTAATCGAAACGTTATCTGTTCAAAAATTAGGTGTAAGCATTAAATAAAGTACTTTAATACTCTGTACATTTTATTATTTATTAAACTTTTAAATATTTAAATTCAAAATTTGTGTTTACATCAAGTGTGCATGCTTTATATATGTATTGAATTAGATCTACAATATTTTTGTAGGTAGTTATTTAGTAACGTATTATATCAATTATCTACTAAGATTTGTGAGGCTGACTTGCAGTTGTTTTTATAACGTTTTTCCTTATTTAACTTTTTCACACAAAACTTTCACTCACTCTCACGAACTGGAAGACGTTACTGGCTTAATGCAGTTAACAGTAGCAAAGTTACTGCAGCAAAGTCACACCAGCACCAGCCCATAAAAGGGATCAGCTATTGTGTCCATAGCTGCTTAATCGAAGTGTTCGGTTCAAGGTTGTACAGTTTAGTTTATGCTAGCAAACGATAAATAATCAGTTGTATACGATATGTTGTCACACACAAGCTGTAAGGAAAGAAACCTCTCTGTCAGCATCTGTATGTAGTTATGTACCTCTTAGAATATTTGACAACAGAAGAATTATTTAGACTCTCTCGAGGTTCAGAATGATTTCTTTAGCCATCAGGAGTTATATTATATCAAAGTTCAAAGAGCATTACGTGTCTAGTGAAAGTTTGATGCCTTGGGAAGGCTGTTTAGGTTGGAAGCAATACATCAAAACAAGGAGGGCCAAATTTGGCTAAAAGAGCTTTATTAATATTTATTGTATTCGATTAGTTTTAATCGACTCGATTAATCGATTAAATTTTTAATATTTAATATAAAATAAGGAATTAATCAATTAATCGTTTTAGTTAATCGATTAAATCATGGAGCACAAATTTAAAAATTATTTTAAATAATTTTCATTTGTGTACGCAGAGTGCACGCATCTGTTGACATACGCTAAGGAGTCTGTGTGATTAGTATTATTAAATTATTCCACAGTATTACTATTATTATCTGAACTAAAAGTATTTTTTTTCACGTTTCCTTGTGCATTCACAACCTTCTGAAATATTTGTTGAAAAACAATATTTTGTGTCAGTAATTTATGACAATGTTGAAAGCATAAACTTTCGTTATTAATTATTTTGTTTGGCTGAAGCTTAGGGATACTTAGGACGTTGCTAAAGCTTAAAAATGTATGTCCTAAACAGACATGAATTTGTATGCTTTTACACAAACTGCTCTTAAAAGCTCTTGTTTCCTTTTATCAACTTGACATTAACTGAGGTAAGTATTTGCAGAAATGCATTCATTGAGTATTTACATAAAGGTGTAATGAGACAACAGGCTTTTTTTTTGTAATTTACGTCCTCCAACGTTAAGTCATATCGGACGGTGAATGGAACGGGTGAAATGATGCTCAAATGAGCCCAGGGTCTATAGAGCTTAGAGTTACCCACCATTCGTCTTGAAGGCAAAACCCCCGCAAAAACCTTATCCAGGTAGCTCACCCTGACCGAGATTCGAACTCGGGACCTCTTGAACGTGAGGCAGACATGCTACCATCTACGCTACCGAGGCGGGCGACAACAGGCTTGATATGATACCTAGGTCAAATAGCTTCGTCGTCAAATCCTTATTTTTTCGGAAATTAATTGTTCTTTCACACCAGCCGTGTGTAGGACGCACTGTGAAAGGGTAGAGTAAGAATGAAAAATTCTATGCCATAGCCGCGATTTGAACCACGGATCTTCTTGTTTCCGTCCAGTCGCTCTACCCTTTCATAGTGCATCCTACACACTGCTAGTGTGAAAGAACAATTAATTTCCATTAATTGTACCAAATACTGGTCCGAACTATAAACCCCGGGCCTTAAAGTACTTACAGCATAGTAAGTCGCCATTAAGGTAGTTATCTCATGTGTTTATGAGAACTCCTAGTGATTTACCGGGAGAAACACGAGTCAGTTGGAGAATATAATGTCATGTTGGCACGTTGGTCATTGTAGCTCAAATGGTTAGAGCGGCTGGACGGAAACCAGAAGATCTGTGGTTAAAATCCCGGCTATGGCATTGAATTTTTCATTCGTACTCTACCCTTCCTTATTTTTTCGTTAAGATGAAGTTATTTGGTGACTAAGTATGTAAACCAAGGTTTTCGAAATTGATCTCATAACTTGATAAGAAAAATTTACATCATTTTCATAAGATAAGTGAAGTTTTTGTTGCAAATAGCTATATTTGTGTAATATTTATTGCTTCAGTGTAGCTAGCCTTATTTTGATATAGTTATTTGCCTATGTTATGACTTTAAAATTACTTTCTATTTGCATATACATGAACGATAAAGAGAGGGGAAGGAGTTCCTAATTGAAGCAAACCAAGCATTTCAAAATGTAAAGCATAGCAAGGCAAAGTTTAAAAGTGGCTACTTCAACAAAAATGTATATGTCATATACTGTAACATTGAGAGAACCTAAAATTTTTATGCAGTAATATTTTGTGTCTGTCTTAAGTTTATCAGTTATGCAAAAGTTATCTCAAATTATGTGGACTTCAGAGCCGTTCACAGAAAATTGAAGTATTTTATTTGTTATTAAAATATTAATATATGCTATTTTAATTAAAATCATTATGGAAATGTTATAACAGTTCAAACATTTCATGTAACCTTTTTTTTTTTTTTTTTGTATTGCGGCTGTTTCCGCACATCCTCCTTTGATATTGTGACTTTGTAGATTCGTAGAATTAAAATTCCAATTTGCAGAAATTCTAAATGTCCTTCACTTCCGTAGAAATACACTGATCAATTCTCACGTAACAACATTACGTCAAATACACACCACAATCCACCAAGGTCGATTACAATAACAAACAACGTTCTGATCAGCTCTCGTTACAACAGCACTCTTGTTACACAACTGACACTTGGCCAGTCGTCGTTTTCCTAAATGCCTCATTCATAATTCGAGACTGTTATGGAAGTTTCTCTAACACGTCACCAGATGAAACTCAACTGTTCTAGAATGTAAATGTATCTGTCTTTTATTTCCGGCGCTGCTATGCAAGCTCTTTACCTCCGTGAAACACTATCCGTCTTTGATAGATAGAGTCAACAGTTTAAGCGCAGAGGTTCTACTCACATTAGTCCTGGACCCGTAGGACCAAGGACCCGGGCCTCCTTCTACCCGGGAGCGATGGAAACTCCGGGGCTCTTTCCATAGGGCAATATCTAATTTCTTAAAAAGCCCCCCCCCCGCTGAGCACAACGTCAAGACGGGATGGAAGTGGATACGCCACTTACGCGCGTCAACCCCGCAGGGAAGGCTACCGATAACCTCGGTGGGGCAGGTGATCTAGCACACCCTCTACTAGCTCTGCAGGCTAGCACCCGGGACTATTGAGGCAACCCACTACGCCCTCCGGGCGGCCCTTGGCGGCCTGGCCGGTGGTACCCATTTACCCGTGGGCTTCGGGAACGCACTGCCCCCTCGAGACCAACCCATTCCGAACAACTCCCGAAGGAGGGGCTCGGCTGTTCGGCCCGAGGTTCCTCTAGTAACGTCAGAGGTACCACGAGTGCTAAGGGTCCGCAGCGCCCGCACTTTGGCAGCTGAAGGGGACGGATCCCCTCCCCTACGGGAAGATAGAGTCAACATGAAAAATTCAATGCTATGGCCGGGATTTGAACCACGGATCTCCTGGTTTCCGTCCAGTCGCTCTAACCCATTGAGCTACCATGGCCAACGTGCCGTCCTGATATTAAATTCTCCAGCTGACTCATATATTTTCCCGGTAGACCACTAGGGGCTCTCGCATTCGAGATACACCGTTTGTGGCAACTTACTATCGTAAGTACTTGAGTCCCAGGGTTCATCATTTAACTCTTATTATTTTAGATAATTGATGGAAATTAATCATTTCTTCAAACTAGCCGTGTATAGGCTAAGATCTTTGATAGTCAATTGCAGAATTTAATGTCAGGACGGCACGTTGGCCATGGTATCTCAATGGGTTAGAGGGACTGGACGGAAACCAGGAGATCCGTGGTTCAAATCCCGGCCATGGCATTGAATTTTTCATATTGACTCTATCCATGAAAGATCTTAGCCTTTACACGGCTAGTGTGAAGAAATGATTAATTTCCATCAATTAACTATCCGTCTGTTAATTATCTGCACTATTTTTATTTGCCGGCTCTTTGTTTAAGCACTGCCTGTCTATCAGTCCCTTTCTGTAAACAAGCCGCGCGATTGTAGGTAATGACTCGCGACAATGTCCCTGGAAGATACTTAACTTAGGTACTAAGTTTGGTTTTTAACAGTTCTTGAATTGACAGATCACAAGCGTGGACACGCTTAGATACACAGCAAGAGAACTGGGAAGAGGTGATGAAGCGAAAGAGCACGAAATCCTGCAGACTTGGCTAGACCTATGCTTTACAGTTTGAGCATCATCGAACTCCCCTTCGAACCCCGTCCACTAAACCTACGGATTGGTTCGAACAGAAGGTTCCTAACCGGGATTTAATAAATAGACCATAACATCCCTTAAGAGTAAGGGCCTCCCCCCCACTGGTGGGGTCAGTCGGTCATTTCTTACAGGGTGAACCAATCCGTGATAGATAGCAGTTCTTTGTACTGATTGTTGTCTATCCCTAATTGATACTGTATCGCTATATCTAGAAATGACTGTTCGTTTTCACTGACACTTTTGAATTGCTAGCACTTGCTTGCATTGATGTCTGTCTTTTGTCGTTCTAATCCACTTTGCACATAGTACATACTTGAACTCTTGGAATCGTGGTAGCCTCGGACGTCCTCTACTTCTCTTCCCTTGTCACACCTCCCATACTGTTATGGTGTATGCCCATCTGTGTTAACGCATTCTCGCCACATGTCCTGCCCATTGCCATTTGATCCACTACGCTTTCGTGGCTACATCTTCTAGGCCGCTGTTTCTTAGCAACACTTCACTGTTCACTTTATCTTTTAGGTTGATGTTCAGGATCTTCCGCTGGCATAAGAAATGTGGAACGCTTCACAATTTTGCGTGTCATCCTCGCGCAGGGGCTATGCTAACCTTCTCTGTATTGTTCCAATTTTAGTATATGTACCGCAGAAGCGAGTACGGGATTTACATAGTTCTGTTCAAATCCAACGCATATGTCTACTCACCACTAACCATCGCACCAATCCTTACAGTCCTAAAAGGCAAAAATTATATAAATGAGAGGAAATGAGGTACAGGAACACTTGTGATGTTAAATAATATTGGTTACATCATCTCACAAGAGACCGGAGGATCGTGTCTGCAGTTACTGTGCAAAGAAACTGGGCAAGGTAGCTCCGAGCTATTTCAGGCTCGCATTCGAGAGGTACCGGGTTGAAGCCTGGTGATCGCCCATCCTCACCACGGATGTTTCCGTATATTTCCTATATCAGCAAGGTGAAATTTGGGATCTCCTCTTCCACGTATCTTCTCTTCCTCCGTTTCCTTTCATTTCTCTCTCGCTGTCACGTTAGAGGCTGACCCCGGGGCTGTGTGACGGACAGATGGCACTCAGGTTTGTAATTTGGAACGTTTCTCTGCTCCGTCAGAAGTTAGGCCTATGAGTGATCCTGAGTGGCTTATGTAGATCGCCGGTGAGTGTCAAGCCATAACCGTTCAGGACACCTTCGAGGAAGACACCTTCGAGAGTTGTGACGTATTTGAGCCGGGAGTGAGGTTTGCAGTGTGTGTGACGCCAGGCAAGAGCCGTGTAGTACTAATTTCTTCTTCTTCTTCTTCTTCTTCTTCTTCTTCTTCTTCTTCTTCTTCTTCTTCTTCTTCTTCTTCTTCTTCTTCTTCTTCTTCTTCTTCTTCTTCTTCTTCTTCTTCTTCTTCTTCTTCTTCTTCTTCTTCTTCTTCTTCTTCTTCTTCTCATCATATAGGCCTACGGCCTGTTCCTTCCAGAAATTAGGAGTCCTTCCATCTTTTTTTTTTTTTTTTTTTTATCTTCCAGGAGATCTTCTTCCGTCTGCTGGTAAGTAGTCTCTTGCTATACGAGTGATTCTGTCCGATGTCATATGGGATACATGGTCATTCCATTCGCTTCGTTTTCTATCCACCCAATCACCTATTACTTGAATGTTTAATTGCTTTCTAATATCTTCAATTCTTATTTTATCTCTTCTTGTTCTTCCTATAATTTTTCTTAAGACGTTCATTTCATTTGTCTCTAGAATCTGTTTCGTTTTTGAAGTGTCCTCTCTTACTTCAGAGCCATAGGTGGATATTGGGCGTATTACCGCTTTATAGATTCTAGTCTTGGTTTCTTTATTTAAATATTTGTTTTTCCATATAATATCACTTATGCAGCCTGCAAATCTCGCTGCTTTATTCGCTTGATATGTAACTTCATTCTTCAGTGCTCCCCAACTATTTAACTCAACACCCAGGTACCTTATTGTCATTACCTGTTCTATTATTTTCCTCTCTAGTACCAGTTTACATCTGAAGGGGAATTTACTTATGGTCATTGATTTCGTTTTTGTTAATGATCATAAATCATGAAAATAAAAAAAATGGTACCAAGTTGCCTATACATATGGATCTGTGAGTACAGAATCTGAGGGTTCAGTCAGCTGTAGCTCACTGGATAACAGTAAAGGAACTGATAAATTTATAATGTGACGATTTATTAAAGGACAAATATACACACAAGAAAGAGTTGGCTGATTTTTACAAGAATGTCCCCCAAACCAGATTCGGAGGTGGTATGGACATTATGTATGTCTGGTTCGACATATATGTGCGAACAACTTTTTTCTGTTGTGAAATTAGCTAAGTCCAAACTCCCAGGCACCTGTTCGGTTTACAATCTAACGTGCAGCCTTCGGTTACAAATTTTCCAGACATTACGTACTGACACTGATAAACTAGTTAAAGAAAAACGAAACCGAAACTGTCGAAAATGTCCACGTAATTTTGTTCTGAATTGGTCTCCTTCAGAGAAAGTTACTTTATGTTTTATTTTATTTACTTTATAACATGTATGTCTGTGTGTGTGTAGTGTAGTGTTTAACGCCCGCTTTTACTACATACGGCAGATAACACGATGACTCTGATGATACATGAGATGAAGATGGAGCACCGGTGGAATGAGATGGCGGGGGAAACCGGAAATTGCGGGGAAAACCTACCCCAGCGCCGTGTTTTCCGCCACAAATCTCACTTTGCGGTCGCCTGGGATCGAAACCTGACCGCCTTGGAGAGAGCCAAGCGGTTTAACCACTGAGCCATGGCGCGGCCTATAACATGTATGACCTTCAGATAAACTACGAGTTGAAGTTTATATATATTTTCTTATAACATAGAGCTAAAATTTAATTGTTTATAAACTGTGACCAATTGTGTAATTAAAACAGTCAGCATTAATATTGCAACACCCCAGACGTAAGTTGCACATATTATTAATACCCAAGACGTTTCCTGTCTTTCTTACACTGTCAGAACCTCAACACAAACCATGTCCTTCCTCTTAGGCAGCAGAAATCAGCGCAGTGACGTCACACGCTAACCTGCCTTTCGTTCGGGGTCATATTTGGCGGTTAGAGCTGCTGGAACTGACGTCACATCTCCGCTACCTGTCTTCCCCTGTTTAAGAAGCTCTATACGTCCCTGTCATTAACGTATCCCATTCATTTCCTGCGGCTCCTTCACCTCATCAGTTCCTCCCGGGGTAAATATATGAAAGATCCCTTAAGGACGTGGTGCTTGGCGCCCCCTAAGTTGTATTGTCTACCCTATCTTAGGCAACAATACTATACTAATCATGTATCATTTTTGAGGCATCTACAGCTTTAGGAAATCAAGCTGGTACAGAAACCTCAGCAGTTTCTGGTATTCCACCATCACTTTAAATATGCCAATTGCTGGTCTTTTAAAATTTATGTGAATCAATTTACTAAACCAAAAAAGAGATATTAATGTTCCGTACGCCTCAATCGGAATTAATGATGCGTTATTTCCACTAGACTGTTATATGAGTAAGGCAATTGCATGCGTACATGTTAAGATTTAGCCTCTATTTTGTTTATTTTCACCAACAATAAAGGCAGTTATGATTTGGTCCCTTCACCTTCGTTACTGCACTTTTTTTTCTTTATATATTTTCTTTTAAACTTAATTGAAAAAATGATTGTGCTCTGATTAAAGTAATGATCTAATAATACACTTGATACAACGAACTAACAAAGCAGTAATACCTTGGACTCTCCTATGCCTTTTCGACAGCATGGGAAATGGATTGCCAAGTTTCTCTAAGTAAAGCAGGGCATTCCACTTTTCTTCATACTGTATTCGCCCAGGAGTACTGTGTTCTGTTTTCCAATTCCCAGATCACACATTTTGCTGGCATGACTCATCCTTACAAAAGTGGTATGAAAGCATGACACACTCCGCTTTCCAATTTGGGCTTTGCGCTTGAATCTTTCATGCCGCTCCCTACAGATTTCTGCTTGGATATTTTGACCTTCATATTGAAGCTCTGTTTTCTTATTTCTTTCCATTTGTCTCCAACACTCTTGCAGTACGATGTTTTGTTGGTCTCTTGAGAATGTCCGGCATCCGTTCCAAGTTAATAGAAGTGCACGACTCGATGTTTTGCTTTGATACCATTAGTGTACACTACAGCCTAACCAAGCACCGAGTTATCTGGGTCGTATGAATCTCAAGGTATCCTAAACGAATTGTTATTCTTGTGCTTCAGTAAACGGGATAGGCAATTGGAAGCATTTATTGTGATAACGTTTATTCATTTATCCATAAAATCCGCCAACTCTTTCAGTTTCCTCAATTTCGAACGGATGTTTTAAAAGTATCATTTCAGCACTTTGTACCTTATTCTTAGTGCTTTCTGTGTTCACCTATGCTCCTGATTTATAGAGAGAAAGTGGAGTTACTGTTGCTTTATATAATTTAACTCTAGTATCCTTTTTGTTTAATTTTTATATATAGAAGGAATTGGAAGATAATTTTAACTAAAAAGCCAAGTTTTACATTGGCACTATGGGTAACTAAAGTGCACATAAATATATTTTGATAAATAGTACCTTTAAGTGTAGTTTTTTTTCTCTTACTCGGAGAATTTTCTTAAATACCGGCCACCTGATACTTTTATACGGTCGTAATTGCCATTTGTTGATTTACCTCAGTGAGTGAACATCTGGCCTAGGTAGTGTGAGGTCACTGGCCTTGCAGAAAACATTGGAAATTAATTGTGATACAACATTCGTTATGGTGAGCCATGCCCATTTTCCGTTTCTCCTCTTGGGGGAAAATGAACACATAGGATTGTATCTGCCACTATACAATCTAAAAACACAAATAATATTGTAAGTTTGCAAAAGAGCTAAATATTGTGCATTGAATTATCTTAAATTAGCCATACAAATATATACAGTATACACCTAACGGTTTGTAAATCGGACGCTAAAGACAACTCACCGTATAATATAACATTCATCACAATAAAAAAGTTCAAAAGATACAGTCTTCTGGGTTGTATTTTGTTTTCCAGCTACCGTTCTAAAACAGCACAAACGGAAAGTAAAGTTAACGGAGTCTCTAGGCGAGCCAAATAATGGTTATATTAATCATCCAATGTCACAATAGATATATTTTTAAGATTAATTTAATTAATTCTCACTCACAATATTGTGCTTTAATTGCCCTAAGTCGTACGTACCTTACTAAACAATTAGGTCACCTCTGTGGTATTTGGAATTTTTATCCCATACTAAATGAGCCATAAAAGAAAAACATGAAGAAAGGAATTTTTTCCACTTAGAGAAACCTGCCTCAGATATTCAAAGCATGACGGAAGAAGTTCATCACATACCTTATACAACATGGAGATCATTAGGTGCTTTCGTGAAGGAATTATGAAATAAATCCTGTGCAGTACCTTCATATAGCTTTTTTCTGCCCTATCCTATACCAAGCATTCTTATAAAACCACTTTTATCTCCCTCATGTTAATCCAAATAGCAATTACAGAAGCATTTTGATTGCAGTTTTCGATTTAGACGCACACAAGACGGATATAGGAAGCTGAATGCTATAATTAAACATTTAAAAACATGCTTATATGTCTTTCGATGACACTGGGCGAAAAACTGAAACATAGAAGGTGAACAATGAATAAATTCTTCTTCTACTTATAGTTCTTTTTCTCTTTTATATGGGGCATCGTCCTCTACCCCGTTATTCCATTTTAATCATCGGGTAAGGGATCAGATAGACAAATCCAAGGATAGGTGATAGCCCCGTCCCCGAAATGAGGTTGAGGGAAGCAGATGAGCGGAATGAGGACGAAGTAGATGATAGGAAAGATGACGCTAGAACAATTGATGGAATGATGGCGTGGGAAAACGGAGGTCCCATAGAAAACCTGCCTCAACGCTGTATTGTCCAGCACAAAAAATTGTCGCCTGGGATCGAACCCGGGCCGTGTGGGTGAGAGTCAAGCGATCTCACCGCTCGATCACCGCGCGACTGAATACAAATATTGAAAATCTTAATTCCTCAAACATATTTATCAGTCTTTAGTGATGTGTTTTAATAATATATTCCTTGCTCTATCTCTACTATTTTACTTCTCCTTTATTTTACACCTTTAGTCAACAAATTTCGTATTTAAATTTAAATGTTGTGCCCTTTGTTTTCCCTCCGGCACCCTTTTTCTTTTCCTTGCCTTCCCGGTTCGAGGCGCTGCTGTTTCGGGGGATCGCTTCGGCTTCCCGCCGTTGCTCTCTTGGAGCGCTGCGGTTCCTGAAGCTTCTTGTGTGCACTGCCTTGAATCGGGAAGGGAGATGGTGCTTGTGGCTCAACGCGTTTAAGTCAGGGGGGAAGTGCTCCAAATTTTGGGTTTCGATAAAAATTCTTTGTGTTTAGATGATCGTCTTTGGTGAGCCGTGATAATTTTATGGACTCTTTCCTTCAGTTCCGGGACCAAAGCTTTATTACCTTTTTTCCCCTTTTTATGTTTTTGGGTCTAATAACAAAAGGGTAGCTGCTAGCTGCTTAGAATTTCTACATGTTTAAATGAAGGACAGCATTTTACTGTCGGCATACCCTGAAGTTACTTATGTATTCAATTGTTTTGGGATGCTATTCATATAACTGTTCTACTCAGTTATTTGTTTAGTTACTGGCTAGCATCATCGTAAATTTAAATGTTTTCTGGGACCCTCGTTACCCTCATTCTTTATTATTGTTCTTTCAGAAGTAAATGTTACTTACAGAGTAATTTTATATAGATTGTGATGCTCGTTGTTTCTTTGTACTATATTGTTATAATGAATAAGTTATGTTTGGTATAGAAATTAATTGTTCTTTCACACTGTCTAAATTGTGTAAACGTAGAGTCAGACTGAAAAATTCAATGCCATAGCCGGGATTTGAACCACGGATCTTCTGGTTTCCGTCCAGCCGCTCTACCATTGAGCTACTATGGCCAACGTGCCGATATGACATTAAATTCTCCAACTGACTCGTATTTTCCCGGTAAACCACTTAGGAGTTCTCATAAACAAATGAGACAACAACCTTAATGGCGACTTACAACATGTAAGTACTTTAAGGCCCGGGCTTTATAGTTAACCACTTTTACGTCAATTAATGGAAATTAATTGTTCTTTCGCACTGGCCGTGTGTAGGCTAAAGTATGGAAACGAGAGTCAGACTGAAAAATTCAATGCAATAGCCGGAATTTGAACTGCGGATCTTCTGGTCTCCCTCCAGCCGCTCTTCAGTCTGACTACGTTTCCGCGTGTTTGTTATAATCAGCGATTGTAATAATGAATTAAAGCATTTGAATTGTTTATTTGGGGCAACATTGAGTCAGTCCTTTGTATGTCGTGTACCCTATCTGAGCTTTAGGGTTTGTAGGGCCTAAATTCCTCACCTAATTTTAGCCTGTGTAGGAAGTGTTAAGGTGTGTAGCGCACGACCTGGGCCGGCAATCCGCGGTCTGGGCGAATACGACCTAGACCCCGGTGAAACCTACAAGCGACCCAGACTAGTGCTTGCACCACCATAGGCCCATACAATCCCCTCCAGATGTTCATTACATTTCATTACATTTCACCTCCAACAAACAAACCAATCAACCCTTAAATAATATCCGCCACCATCCATCCACCGTCATATCATTAAATAACCACCATCATGCCAGTAAGGGACGATGTCCCGAAATGGCAAAACGTCGAAGGCCCCTCCTCTGAGGAGGAGGTTCACCTTCAACGACACCACTGTGCTGTGTGTGACCTGGGCCGGCCGTCACAATGTTAACGCCCATTTGTGGAAAATTTAAAATTTAAAAACATTTTCTACATAAAATGTAGTTTTTGGAGAGAGAATTTTCTTTAAAATTCTTCATATTTTATCTTCAGAGGATGCTAAACTTAATAATTAAGTTGTATTTGTATTAAATTTCGGCTATACTTACGCCGTTTACACATCACAAGCATATAAACACCCAGATCAGATGCTGTTTTTATAAAACACGATTTTTATTAAAAGAGCTTAGACATATTTCTGGAAAAATATGAATATCTGATTTTTTGAGTGAAATGTATTTTCTATGTTTACTTAAATTAACTCATACAGAAGGTAAAAATCCTGTAAAATAACTAAAATTTCTAATTTTATTACAAATTGATTGGTTAAATGTGCAGTCCTAGGCAAACCTTAGCTTTGGTTTACTAAAATTTTATAACGTAGAAAGATAGAATGAATTTGTTGAGCCTTTTAGTACCTCGAAACCATAAATGCAATGGTGCACGCAAGGGAGATTAAAATGAAAGGTCCTTTGGCTATGTTACGTTGCATTCCCTTCTGTCAGAGGGAAGAGTTCCTCAGAAGGAAATGTTCTGCATTTGCATTAGAAAAGCGTACGTTAACCTGAAGTAGTACATTGCCATAAACTCTAAATACATCTCCTGAAGATACTTTTTTCTTTCAAAATTTAAGATAATAGGATCTGTGAGAAAGGAATGGACTTTCGCAATCTGGCACGTTTGAAATCATGATAAGGTAAATAAGTAAATTACTTTGGAGCTGCAAGTGATCACGACTACGAGCTGAGTTTACTGTGTGAACAGCTAGTGTCAGTTATACCCAATCAACTAACAATAAAATCCTACTGGTCGGAGCACTTGCGAGATTTTACAGGTTGTATACGCATTCCTAATTTATCCTCAGGATAGTTAAGCTGTTACTGCCTTACTGAATTCCTTGTAGTATACCTAGTGTAAGATATTTTATAAGTTCGAAAGTATATTATATTTTTAAATCTCTTGGCTTGGATGGATGAACTTGATACTTCCAATTCTTACTGAAGTTGCTTTTTGAGACGTGTATGTCAAAATATTTCTGTGACAGACGAAATATTTCTATAACTACCTTTTAGGTTTAAACCTACACTGCCACCGTCCTAAGAGAAATAAGCGAAATGAAGCAAGAACAGGAGGCAACGGGTCACAAGCGTACAACTCACAAAGACTCGTGAAAGTTCGGAACATGTTGCAAGCTCCAGGACCTCTAAGTCTGCAGTAAGTATCTACTCCAGTGGAAGAGAGGTAGTGGTGGTGTGACGTCAGATTCGTCAGCTCTAACCGCCAAATATGATCCCGAACGGAAGGCAGGTTAGCGTGTGACGTCACCAGGCTGATTTCTGATGCCCAAGAGGAAGAAAATAATTTGATGTGTTGGGGCACCGACAGCGTAGGAAAGACGGGAAACATATCGGGTATTAATAATATTGTCGCAAGCATTGTTGTGACTGGACGCACAAAGGGACAGACAGTGCTACGCGGAGATAAAAGCTTCCGAAACAGATAAAGACACAGATAGCTGAATGGAGAGTTCGATTTCTTATTTGTTACAGAACTCTCCAAAAATGTTTAGAAATATGAATTGTCGTATAAAAGGAAGCCGCGGTTAGTTAAGTGGACAACTTTCAGTGAGGTCTTCCCGAAAGGCCGAAGACTCCGGCCTCTGTCCTCCGGGAGCGATGGAAAACTTCGGGGGTCTTTCCTTGGGGCAATACCTGGAGTCTAGAAAGCCCCCCCCCCCCAAAAACGACAACAACGTCAAGACGGGTGGATGTGGATACTCCACTTACGAGCATCAACTCCGTAAGGGACACTACCGAATAACCTTCGAGGGGCCGCCTGGTGATCTAGCACACCTACTAGCTCTGCAGGCCAGTACCCGGGACTTTTAAGGCAACCCTCTGTCCCTTCCAGGCAGCCGAAGCCTGGCCGAAGGTACCCGATCTCCCGGGGTTAACGGCAACACACTGCCCCCTCGAGTCCAACCCAATCCGAACAACTTCCATTCAGAGAGGGGCTCGAATATTCGGCCGCAGGCTCCTCTAGTAACGTCAGAGGTACCACGAGTGCTAAGGGTCCGTAGCGCTAGCAGTAAAGCAGCTGAAGGGGCGGATCCCCTCCCCTAGAGAGGACAGTCGTAATGAGAGAGTAGTAATCGGCTCTCGTATGCGTATAGCTGTGTTTTGACAGTGAAATTTTTTTTGGCGGTTAAGTAACTTTCAGATTGTATTTGTGTATGTCACGTAATTATGCTACTGTAAGGGTTGACCAAAGTGTATTTCTACGGAAATAAAGAACAATTTGAATTTCGGCAAATTGGACTCTTAATTTTACGAACCCACAAAGTCAAAATATATACAACTTACATTTTGGGTGTGGTAATATTAATGCTGACTGCTTTAATTACACAATTGGTCATAGTTTATAAACAATTACATTGTGGATCTCTGCTATTTGAAAATATATAAAAATTCAACTCGTAGTTTATTTGAAGCTCAGGCATGTTATAAAGTAAATAAAATAAAACGTAAAGTAATTTTTCTCTGCAAATTATAAGAGACCCATTCAGAACAGAATTACGTGGACATTTTCCGAATCTTTCTGTTTCGTTTTTCTTTAACTAGTTGATCAATGTCAGGACGTAATGCCTGGAAATTTGTAATCGAAGGCTGCATGTTAGATTGTGAACCGACAAGGTAATTCGGGGTTTGGACTTAGATAATTTCATAACAGAAAAAAAATTGTTCGCACATATATGTCGAGCCAAACATACACAACGTCCATGTGGCAAGTAAGTACAACCTCGAAATCTGCTTTGGGCGACATTCTTGTAAAAATCAGCCAAGTCTTTCTTGTGTGTATATTTTGTCCTTCAACAAATCGACACATTGTAAATTTAACAGCTCCATTTAGTACGTGGCAGCTACATTGTTGTCAACGAGACCGCTGCACCTCAGATTCTGTACTCACAGCGCCATTTATATAGGCAACTTAGTACTACACGCCTCTTGCCTGACGTCACACGCACTGCAAACCTCGCTCCCGGCTGAAAACGTCACAACTCTCGAAGCTGTCTTCCTGTGCTCTACTCTTTCCTTTGAGAAACATTTGAGACAAATGTCCTCCAGCGCCGTACACCTAGATGACTAGTATACTGTCGTATCAGTATTTCTAATGAAATTACTTTCAAAAGTGTCATAATTTGGGAGGGTTTTTAAGCTCTGACATTATATCACCAACTTCTCAATTACTGGTTGCTGTTTATACAGTACCACAGAATTGTAAGGATACTTGTTCAAAAATAACAATATCCAAAATAAATGAATCTGTTTAAAAAGAATTTAACAACGTACATTTACTTAAACTCATAATTTTGATGGTCCTTCTCAAAATAGTCTCCCCTGAATTCGATGCACTTGTCCCAGTGTTTCTGCCAATCTTTAAAGTCATGCTCGAAACCATTTTGAGAGATCCTTCAAATTCGCCTCCGCAGCCTTCACCACTGCTTCTGATGATGAATAATGCATCCCACGAAGGCGTTTCTTCAAGTTAGGGAATTGAAAAAAAGTCATATGGGTCTAAATCCGGAATATAGGGAGCGTGAGAGATGGACTTCACGTTGTTTTTTGCAAGATATTCAGCAACAACATTGGTAATATGCGGCCGCGCATTATCGTGGTGCAGCATCCAGCCTGCTTCACGGAAATGTGGTCCTTAGCTCCTGATATGGATTTGCAATGTTTTCAGGACATCCCTGTAGTATTGTCTAGCAACTGATGTGTGTGCAGGTACAACATGCAAATAAACCATTCCATGAATGTCAAAGAATGAGAGGACCATAAATTTTCCAGCAGAAGCAACCACTTTTGCTTTTTGGGGGTTGGTGATGAAGGAGATTTCCACATTGAGCTTTGGAGTTTGCTCTCAATATCAAAATAATGTAGCCAAGTTTCATAAACAGTGATTACGTTTGAAAGAAACTCCGGATCTTCCTCTAACATCAACTTTAACTGCACGTTACCTTCATTGCAGCGGTAGGCGACACTGGACGTGTATGAACTTGCCTGGTTCTCACAGGCGGGAACCAGGAGTACCAACAATGAAACTACTACGGCGTGTTTGTTTCACATTAAGCTAACAGAATATAATAAGATTGAATTTTAGTGCGAAAAATTATCACCGCAAAAAATTATGATCGTTCTTTATTGAATAGCCCTCGTAGATTACATACATTTAGAATGCCCAAGCTAAATCGCTAGTGTATTATTAACAAGTCCAGATACTACTTTTGGTAACATTCGAAGTTCGTATTTTGTTTTACAGACATCCTGTGCAAAACCTTCCTATGTCAGAGAAAAAAGTAATTAATTATATTACCATTTCGCTTCCACATTTAAATGTCATGTTCAAAGAGCATCAGATGAAGCTGGAAGATGGTCGCTTTTGTGATTGTGTTAGCCTGATGTAATGCGATTTTCCCCTCTAAGTCTTCCGCAGCTAATGAAAGCTCAAACAGCTCCCATATGAGTAATTAGGAAGGGCCTGCTGTAATATTGCTGCCTCATCTTCCGTCCCTTTATATGTTTTGTCCTTTGCCGTCTGATACAGGCGGACATGCTTTTTACTATATCCCTCAAAGCTTGGGATCTGTACGGCTTCAATGATTAATCTAAATGGCTGAGTGGTGTGCGTGCATGCGTGTGTAAACGCGTGAACTCGGAAATAAAAGTAAAATACTTGCATTTCTCTTTTCAGTACTACAATTTGGTGTGTGCTGTATTTCCCGTTAGGTCTTACATCATCCACCTCAGAAAAAAAGTTTGTTCATCAGCCAATTTCGTAAAAATAATTTTAGTTTTATTAAGAATTGCTACGATTATTTTAATAATTTTAGTAGAAAATACTGATGTTGCAATTTAACTAAATTATTTTATCAGAAGTAGCTGTTACTACGAAGGTGGTGTGAAAAGTTTCCGGCCTCAATATGAAGATGGCAGCACTCGTAAACAAAAGCTAGTAAATAACATTGAACCTCTGTTGACAGTTACTCACCAAAGTTCCAGCCATTTTGGACGCTCAGTTGTTATGTAACAGTCGTTTGAGTGAGTTCATGTGAGTGTTTTTATGAAAATGGACAGAACGAGTACCGAGCTGTCATTAAATATTTGTCTTTGAAAGGCAATACCCCGACGCAAATCAAAGATGAATTAGATTCTATATATGGGGACTCTGCACCATCACTTACAACAGTGATATTTTGGGCAGCTGCACTTAAACGTATCCGTAAGAGCTTGGGAGACGCTGAACATTCCAAAACTGCAACCACCGACGAAAACATCGTCAAATTTCACCAAATTGTGCCATACGACCGCCGAATTAAAGTGAGAGAGTTAATAGAGGCTATGAACATGTCAAAAGAACGCGTTTGTCACATATTAAATCAACATTTAGACATGAGAAAGCTGTCCGCGCGTTTGATGCCGCGTTTACTCACGTTAGACCAAAATCATATTGGAATAACCATTTCCAACGTTCTGTTGGCGCAGTTTAGGCGCAATAAATTCAAATTTTGGCGCCGATTAATTACTGTAGATAAAACATGGATAAACCATTATACGCTAGAAACAAAAAATACAGTCCAAACAGTGCACCCAATGGGGGAACAAGCTATAAATAATGAAAAAACTGCTGTTTTTTCGGCTTATCTTAAAAAGCGAAAAAAACCGTTACATGAGCATACTACACATCCTTAGTTGACAAGCTGAAGGCAAAACTTGCGGTAAAACGGCCACATTTGTAGAAAAAGAAATTCCTGTTTCAGCAATAAACGCACTCTCACACCTCAGCGGTTGCAATGGCGAAAATCCAGGAATTAGCTGCACGGCAGGCAGGTGCTCTACCGACTGAGCTGCGGGGCCAGCCAATTCTTTTATTATTGTTTGGTATGTTTTGCCATAGGCAGCCTTCCAATGGAAGAAGTTCGTATAAATAAAACAAGAATGTAATATAACGATTTAAATATATCTCTGTAATCCTAAATACTTAACCGTATAATTTTTCTTAAGCATAAATTCCATTTAAACACCAAAATAAAAAATTGTATTATTTTAGGGTAATTTAAGCACTCTTTTCTCGCGATAATATTTGTTAACATGCCTAGTTATGACGTAACTGAATAAGTTAATGTAGTTATGTTTCAACAAAAAGTAGGCATCTCATATTTACGAGAGCTGTTGAATAAAGAATGATCATAATTTTTTATGGTCAGAATTTTTCGCACTAAAATTCAATCTTATTATATTCTTTTAGCTTAATGTGAAACAAAGACGTCGAAGTAGTTTCATTGTTGTTACTCCTGGTTCCCGCCTGTAAGAACCAGGCAAGTTCAGACATGTTCAGTATCGCCTACCTCTGCAATGGAGGTAACATACAGTTAAAGTTGATGTTAGAGGAAGATCCGAAGTTTCATTCAAACGTAATCACTGCTGATGAAACTTGGCCATCATTTTGATCCTGAGAGCAACCAGAAAAGCTCAGTGTGGAAATCTCCTTCACCACCAACCCCCAAAAGAGCAAAAGTGGTTGCTTCTGCTGGGAAAGTTATGGTCATCTCATGCTTTGATATTCATGGAATGGTTTATCAGCATGCTGTACCTGCACACACATCAGTAACTGGACAATACTACAGGGATTTCCTGTAAACATTGCCAGTCCATATCAGGTGCAAAATACCACATTTCCGTGAAGCAGGCTGGATGCTGCACCACAATAATGAGCGGCCACATATTGTCAATGTTGTTGCTGAATATCTGCCAAAAAATCAGCGTGAAGTGCATCCCTCACCCTCCCTATAGTCCAGATTCAGCCCCGTGTGACTTTTTTCTATTCCCTAACTTGAAGAAACTCCTTGGTGGGAGGCATTATCCATCATCAGAAGCAGTGGTGAAGGCTGCAGAGGCGATTTTGAAGGATCTCTCAAAATATGGTTTAAAGCATGTCTTTGAAGACTGGCAGAAACGCTGGGACAAGTGCATCGCATTCAGGGGAGACTATTTTGAGAAGGACCATCAAAATTTTGAGGAAGAGTAAAGGAACGTTGTCAAAATAATTGTGATCATTCTTTACTGAACAGATCTCCTGAAATATATTTCCCCCAAAATATAATAAGTAGTTAAATCTTCATCTCTCAGAGTTATTAATAAAGCGTAATAGAATTTAATTATAAAGAATTAAAGAAAAAGGGCCCGTAGTTTCCCTTTGAAGGGCAAAGGCCTCCCACCTGCAGGTCGGGTGAGCTCGGCGCTTCTTGCTGGGTGCGCTAATCTAAACTCTGTAAGCTTGCTTCAAGGAACTGCGATTATATTAGCCTATTGATGATAGTCTACGTTATTTTATCAGTAACTAATAACTTCCACATCTACTTTTACCCTTTGTTATAGTCTTTGTACGTTTGCTTTACTTTGAACTTAATACACTTTATTAAGGATGGGTCAATAATAATTTTTCTCGTCACTCCATACCGATAAAAGATTTTTCCACGATACCCGTACTTCCATACTCGCTACCATCATTTCTACTAGTAATTTCAATACAAAATGGAATGTTGGCAGAACTGTGTGACACCAGTAAAATTAAATGGGTGTTCTTGTTTTTTTTAAATGCTACATTAGACAGTTAAAAGTAAAACAGTCCAATGTTATTCTAAGTTTTTGTTCAAAGATACTATCATTTTCAGTCTTTCAGGGTCAAGGGCACATTTTTTCTGTCATATATGAGTTTCCTGCTGTGTTAAATAGTCTTTCACAGAAAACTGTTGCAGGTGGAATACTCAAATATAAATCGGTTTTTTTTTCTTTTGTTTTATTCTGAAAATTTTGAATTTGTTTTCCAGTAATCCAGACATTAAATCAGAATTTTATTTAAAGCTTCAAATGAGAAGCTGAAATTGTGAACTTCAGACATTTTACAGTAAGGTGTGATCAAGTATTATGGAGGAAAATAAATTTTGTTTCTGATTTAAGAGCAGGTCAAAATATAAGCACACACAATCCTTTATAATACAAATGGAGTTTTATTTTGGTATTGTAAATGTGTGAAGGACAAGCCTGAAAGCAGAATGTAGCAACCCTACAAAATAAAACTGCTTTTTAATATATCTTGTCATACACATAAGCCTTGAATATTAAAGGAATAAGTGACCAGCTGAAGTATATGTTCGAATCGCAGTAAATACTACAAAGAGCATATATGTTATTAACATTTCCTATGAATTTCGAAAGAAAAATATCAGGTGCTCCATCATTCTAGGAAAATATTTAAACTACAGTAATGTGCCTGCAATTAAAAGAGAATATTCGAATAGATACGATAGCACAAATAGTAAATGTATTATTATTTTGCAACATTCTCTTATTTAGACTCAATCTCGGGATATAGATACATCTAGAGAAGTTATCAAAGCGTTGAATAGTCTACTCGGAAACTGACAAGTGACAACCTTGAAAACGGTGTGCATATGTGACCATTGCTGTATTATGGGAAAGTTTGAATTATATTCTCGGCTGTAAGCATAGAGCGTGTTTCAGTATGGGTTATATTTTAGTCCTTTGATCTAAGAGCAGAAGCTCTACAGGTAATTTTACCTAGTTTGGCTAACATGCACATATCACCTGGAGCGTAATTGAACGTTGTCAGAAATATGTCATTTCTATTTAATGCATAGTGCTGCATTTTCTCCAGGGACTACCTATGGCAGTGCATCAAGCTTTATAAGATATAAAATAGTTCATTTAGAGGATTTGGTATTACAGTCTATCAGCACCCGCTTTACTCTCAAATAGATATTTTCAGGCGCTTTCAAAACAAATGAATTTGAGCATAATGTCGATATAATACGAGTATTTTGTCATGAGGATCATAAAAGGTACACTATTTTTAATGTAAAACCTGGAAACCATACTTTCAAGTGTGATTCAGTTGGGGGAGTTATGTTGTGACAGCATTTTGCATGTAGCTCAGTGTTTAAAGCAATAGTCCAAACTCTTTGACTCAAATCTCTACTGTGTTATTCATTATAGCTTTCCAAACGTAACATCCATGAAAGAACAATTAATTAACCTTGATTGATCTAATAGTTGTTAATTTTGAATACCAGAACTTAAAATTTTCGTGAGATTCTAAATCTCCATTGGGTATATAACCTCGAAGTATTGATGTGTTGCATTCACATAGGTATTTTTTTTCTAATCACTTTGTATAAAGTATTCTTACATTATTCCTATTATCTCCATTACTTCATAACGTTATAGAAATCCTTCTACTATATACTTGTCTGCATGTAGAATAGGAATAGGAAAGTGATGTAACTTAAATTACAGTAACATGTTTTAAGACCTGGTGTGTGGTGGCTCTAAAACTCAGTTTTATTTGCATTGAATGAACTAAAAGCCTGTGAATCCCGTGAGGGCGAAGGGCTCCTGCTGCGTAGGGAGTATAGCCATTAAGAAGCTCATTTGGGTTGCAACTCCTAAGAGTCTTGTGCAGTTGCGGCACTTCAGTAACGGCGTAATTTCGTATCCCTAGCACTGTCACTGTTATGCTTAACACATTTAACATACACCATTTTTGTACAATATTTGGCTATGATACATACTTACACTTTTAGTTTATAGTGCCTGGGTATCTAATTGTTCCAGTGTCCTCCATGTAGCACTGTTCTGAACTTGTGATGACCACTGTGTCTCTGCAATCTTTTGGAAGGTATCTGTCTCTCTCATCTTTGATCACCCTGCTGTTTGAAGTCCTATTCTGGGGTATCACGTTGTCAATTGTTGCGCCCATCTGAGGTGGTACATTCTGGCGACATGAACACCCCAACTCGCCTTCGGCCACGCCGTGGCTCAGTGGTTAGACGCTTGGCTCTCTCCAAGGCGGCCCGAGTTCGATCCCAGGCGACCACAAAGTGAGATCTGTGGTGGACAACGGGGCGCTGGGGCGGTTTTTCTCTGGGACCTCCGGTTTCCCCCACCATCTCATTCCACCGGTGCTCCATCTTCATCGCATGTATCATCAGTGTCATCGCCTGCGGTGCCGTATGTAGTAAAAGCAGGCGTTAAACACTACACATTTCATTTCATCTCATCTCGAGTTCAACTGTTGTGCCCGTGAAGCCACGTCTATCATGTCTGTCTTCCTGACCTCCTCGTTTGTCATCCTGTCCTTCCTTCTCACGTGTAATAGCTTTCGTTCCATTTTCCGCTGATAGATTTGCAGCATAGTACTTGTCTTTCTTTCTCTTTCTTTCTGCCTCTCTGTTTTCTTTTTTTTTTTTTTCTTATTCCATTTATACCCCGCCTTTAACTGCTATGGTCATATCGGTGGCCGTTCTCCTTTGGAACATACTGAAGGTGTTAACTCGTTATCTTTGGTTTTCAATCATTATATCACGCACACATTCACACTCTCTTTCATACTTCCAGACTCTGGGGAAGATGGGGAATTATCTTGGTCGGAGAAAAATCCCCACCCCCACCCGGGACCCCTAGCTCGGCAGGCAGGTGCTCTACCGACTGAGCTACGTGGCCAGCCTTTTCTTTCTTTTGTTTTTGTTAAGGACCAGGCTTGGTAACCATATTATAACACTGGTAGTACACAGGTTTCGATGATTTCTCTCGTTATACTTTGTTTTTGGAACCTAACCTCTAGGATGAACTTGAGACTACAGTATTTCTTCCATGCCATGTTGATACTTAGAGGAGAAAAAAAGAATAATGAACTCTATATGAGAAATTTACATGTTTATTGGAAAATTCAAACTAGTAGCAACAACTTTTTTGGTAATGGTTAATTAGAAAAAAGATGAAAATGTTAAGCCATAAAATTAACACATAACATTTCAAGTTATATAGACTTAAGCAGCTATCCAAAATAAAGTGCACGTCAAAGGCTACTCCACGGATATTCAAAATTGCGTTCATTTATCACAGACATATCTCTAAATATACCTATGGAAAGTTAATTTATAACCAGTTTTTGAGAATATCAAAATTTTTGAAAAAATTCGTGTTGGTTGTCTTCGTGTGGCATCTTTGGAACGTACTTAAGTTAAATAATAAGTCATTTAATTTCGCAGCGACATCATCCTGAGGTACCTCAGTTGTTTAAGAGAAAGGGCATCATAAGATGAAGCTCTGTGGCTCAAATCCTGGCTGTGTCATTGACCTTTGTATAATCCTGTGGTATTTCACTCTGCGGTCATTTTTATGTTGTTACTCAGTACAAAAGTTAAGACAGAAAGAAAGAGAGAAAATGAACAATAAGCACAATAAAGAGGAGAGTTTGTTTAAGGCTAAAGCAAAATCAATCCCAAGCATCTACAGCTGGCACTAATGGAGCACGATTACAAAGATTCACAGTAGTCCTATTTATTTAAAGTTGTGTTTATGGCCTTGTGTTCCAGCTAAAGAATTACGAGGATCAAAGGAGGTTGTGTAAGTTAGGCTAGTTAAGTGTGCAGGGAACCGTTTATGTTGAGATAACTTCTAACTCGACAATACCAAATAAAAATGCCAACACTTAAACTGTCCCTGCAGAGCTAAACACATTAAAGCTCTGCTTTCAAAAGGAACAAAACTGAGTGGGATGTTGACTTTAGTATAATAAAGCTTATTTGTGGGGTACCTGCTTCGGTTCTTCCTACATGTTTTGTATATGACAGAGGACTGAGTGTTTGTAAATGGAATGGTTCGTAATTTCGCTATCATATTCAATACGTTACTTCAGACAGTATGTATGTACTCGATGAGAAACTTTTAGTATGATTTCCTGTTATAATATTCTTGATATTTAACACTGTTTATTTTTTCCTGTAGCATGTGTACATTAACTAGGGAATGGGTTGTATTCCAGTTCGTAAACAGAAATAGATATATTAAGGCAAGCTGAAAAAAATAAATAATGTTTACTCAGTTATGTAAAATAATTCAAAATTTTTCGGAATGAACTGAGCTTCTCAGAGTATTTCCCAAGGAATTTAATTTAAACATTTTTTATATCGTATAAATATCATAATATATGGCATTCTTTCAAAAACCTTAGTAATCCTAGACAGCTCATATAGGGCCAGGACCTGCCAACCCGTCTGCCGGCCCACGCCCACATACGCAAGGTAGAGGTGGGCGATTAACCAACCGATACGGGGAGGAGATGTGGTCAGCCTCTAGGCATCCCCCAACCTATCGTCAGCTCCTCACTTCCCTCACGATGCTAAGTGGGCACTGGTCCTATATCAAGGACTCCAGGGGTGGGATCGAACCCGGGCCGAATTCCATAGCTAGGTAGCCAAGGCATGATGACTTAGCCCACTACGCCATGGTGCTGGAGCAAAAACATTAGAGCTATTAAAAATAATCAAGGATATGAAATTGTAATTTATGTCCTCCAATGTTAAGGGCACTGGGAGGTTATTTTTACCCAGGCAGGGCTAGTTTATAACAATTTTGAAATATAAATATATAAAAAACTAAACTTTGCTAGAAACTGAAATTTAGTGTGATTATAGTAAAAGGATTTGCGCATTTATCTACGGTACAATATTTACATAAAGTTCATACAGCTCCTTGCAAAAGGGGCATAAGGCACTCTGTGTATCCTGAAAAAAAGTATTACACCCTATACTTCAGGTCTAGGTTCCTTGTAGGAATTTAAAGCTATAGGCACCAATCTTTTTCCTAAATAACATAAAGCACAGTTTTATAATCTAAACTAAATAAAAAGCATACATAATTTATACTATGCACAAGAAAAATTATTTAGACGTGTTAACAAAAAAATACATTATTTTTAATGACTGAATTATATTTTCCCTCCATTTTATAAATCATATGAATATAAAAGTAAGTTTAATGTGTTCAGGGATCATAAACAAATAAGCACTAAAAATTTTGTATCAATATCTTTTATAATTTTTGAGAAACTTGCACCTAAAGTATGAAAAATCAAGGTTTTGGGAAATCATGATCAAATATTAAGCACCATTATTTTTAAATTATGCATACTCTCAGAACAAGCCTTCTCCATATTGTGCTCAGTTAGGTTTTCCTCGTCTTTTCTTTTCTTTTTCTTGCTTCTAGCTCTACTTTCAAGCAACTGAGTTGTTCTTTTTGCCTTTGAAAGTCGACGCACATCTTTTTTTAAGACATGCTGCCCTCAATATTTTCACCAACTTTTATACCCATTTTTGTCATTACTTTATGTCTACCACTGCACCCATCATTATAAAAATACCACTGTCATATACACAAATTTTTTAAGTTTTTGGCCCAACCTGCACAGTTTTTGGAATTCTTTTCCATAATATATGATGAAAACTTTCATTCGGGTATTGGGTTCGACTTTCTCAGTGATTCCTCTTGAGAAAGTTCCCTAAACACTGGTTTAAATGCCAAAGGAACCTCTACTGGAAGAGAGTGTTTTTGTTTCTAAGTAGGTTAGTTCAGAAATTTGAAGCTTTGGAAGTATGCTGAGTGAAATGTGTATGCAGAAGATCAGAAAGTGGGCGTGTCATTGTGCCGCCATCTTTAAATTGATGGATTAAAGAGCTTTAATACCAGCTGATGCCCTATGTTATATATCATTTAACACTAAAAACAAAAAATCGATTTTTTGAAGCCCATCGACCACCCAGTACATCGTCATATAGAACGATGAATGGAATGGATGAAATGATGCTCAAATGAGTCCAGGGTCCATGGAGCTTAGAGTTACCCGACATTCGTCTTTTAGGATAAGAGGAAACACAGGAAAAACCCTTATCCAGGAAAGTCACCCTGACCGAGATTCAAACTCGGGACCTCTGGAACGTGAGACAGACGTGCTAACATCTACACTCCCAAGGAGGGCTATTTGGAAATTAACGAGTAGTTTACATTGGGGAATTTTTTTAAAATCTTTGGGAGATAATACATTTGTATAATACTTGTTTATTTCACAAATTCCATTTTGAATTTTGATTTTTAAGATATATATTCACTTAGGGGTTTACCGCTTATATACAGGTGCTTATATTGTAGGTGGTAGAAAAACTTATTTTTATTTCCTTTAAAAAGCGTTCTAGTCGTTTATCGAGTAAACAGGTGAGGAAAATATTTGCTCACTCCTTTATAACATTTCAATGTAATATACTGAATGGTCAAAAGGGATTACAATTAATTCACCTCTTACTTATAGTCAATATTTATAAATAATAACAGTAAATAAGTAAATAACGACTGGCCCCGTAGCTTAGTTGGTATAACACCTGCCTGCCTAGCTAGGGGTTCCCTGGTTCGATTCCCGGTGGTGGCGGTAGGGATTTTTCTCCGACCAAGATAATTCCTCATCTTCCCCAGAGTCTAGAATTATGAATGTGTGTGTGTGTGTGTGTGTGTGTGTGTGTGTGTGTGTGTGCGCGCGCGTGTCATTAAAGTCCAACGAATACGAGTTAATATCTTCGATATTTTCCGAAGGAGAACGGTCGCCGATATCACAAGTGCAGTTAAAGGCGGGTATAAATGTAACAATTAAAACAATCAACTAAACGTAAACAAAATCAACTCCAATCACCGAGGTTGATGCCTTGGATCATATCCGACGATATATGAAATGATATTCCAATGAGCCGGATACCATAGAGCTTAAGAGTTACCCTACATTCCTGTTTCTGGATAAACGAAAGCACCGGAAACAGCCGTATAAAGTACCTCCCTCTAACCGAAATTCGAACTTGAGACCTCCTGAATGTAGGACAGTATGCTCCATCCACTTTCATAGGTGGCCTTAAGTAGAATTATCTCTTAAGCTGTAGATCGATTATAATATATATGTGCTTAAATGTTTTATGAAGTCGATATAATTTATGGAACCTTACTTGACATTTGCCATGCTGGAATAGGTAAAAGTCACACGAGGCTCCAAACGTTCGATGGAAGTTTTGAAGGTTCCAATATCTCCAGGGATATTATTGCCCCTGCTTTCTGTTGGAAATGTAAACAAGAACAACAGCGGAGTTTGCCCATATGATTCCCTCTTGGTGCTCCCAGTTTCTGCAGCACAGCTAGTTTACGCCCGAAGGAGAATCAAGTTCCCTAAAGTTGTTTTTCTTTTTTTTTTCTTCAATCAGAGGCCCAAGTAAAACTCTGCTGCACACTAAAGGGCTCCAATGTGAACTGACGTTATTATTTTGTTTGACTTAAGTTCTTGCACGTTCTCCTTTGCCAATAATGGTAAGAATATATTGTCATGGGACATCCTAACATTTAATTAAATGCTTGAAGGATTCTATTTCGGGGAATTTTATCGGATGCTTAAGGATAATCGGTCAAAATTATTGTGCGACCACTATGAATCGTTGTGAAGTTGAAATGGTAATGCTTGCAAATCTCTTTTTAATAGTTTTTTCCTTTGCATATTTAGCTCAAGCTATCACACTTTCTTAGCCACAATTCAGGAAAGGTGTCAGTAAATATAGCGTCATTTGATAATCATTAACGATTACCAGTTGTTCTAATTATATTTTCCCGTCTTGGAAGAAACTTTCATTTGTTTAGCGAAATATAAAATAATTGTAAATACAAACACAACTGTGCTATAATATTTGTAAGTAGTAAACTTCTAGCATTACAGTAGGTCCAGATATTCATGGAAAAGTACGAGTTTTCTGAACTGATACAAGCATTAATGCCTGGGCTCCAGCAAAATTCGCAAGATTAGTATTTGATATTTGACAGTTTCCATTAAAGTTCACTACAATAACTTAGACATCGAACATGCACTATGAAATTGCTGACCTAATATTTACTCGCTAATTCAGGTCCCCTGGTCATAAGCCTATAGTTCCCTGAGCAGCGTGGTGTCATTTCTTATTAACCTTTGCTTCTTTTATTCTAATCCACTTTTCTCTTAACTTATATACAGTACGGACGACATTTCTGTGCCGGTGAATACGGTGTGCACAGACGTTTAGAATCCTGTTGCCGAACCTACACTCTCGGTCATGCGCAGTATACTGAAATGGCCAGTAACCTCGAGAGGTTTGATTGGCTCACATCTAACTTTTAAGGATTCGGTGCCGGCACGTTAAAATTTTAGAGTTTTAGAAATTGTGATTATTAATCGCACTGAATATTAGCATTTTATCTCTCTCTCTCTGTGTACTTTTTTATTTAGGCTAAACTCCATCCAATTAAAAGAAAACTTGTTGGGAAAACACTTCACAGCCAAATACACGAAATGATTAATAATCTTCATCTCTTCTGAATCGGGAAGAAGCTTCTGCCGATATGCTAATAAAGACAAGAGAGGGTGAGGTCAGCAACAAAAGTATATGAGAGGAAATTTCGTAATCTAATTAAAGGGGAGAAATTTGAGGAACAAGGGAGCTCTTTGAAAAATCTGGAAGGTACGTCGTGAATTATAAAGAATCACTGTCGTTAATGACTTTGATAGCTGTGTAATTCGCCAAACAATTCATAATTTGTATATTCAGGAGAAAACTGTGCCCACGGTCAAAATTTGGAACTCCTGAAACATCAAGAGTCCATAAACTTTAAAGGGGAAGCACTAGTTTAAAGACTATTTTATGAGACATAGGTTCCAAATGGAAGAAAACGAGGAACAACAAAGTGTTGTTATAGATAAGTTATATGAGAAATTGGCGCCTGTTATATGTACGTGCCATAAAAAGGGCTTAGAAACGAAGGAAGATCGGTTATATATGAAGATGAGACATATCTTATATATATGTTTTGCCCGCCTCGGTGGCGTAGATGGTAGCATGTCTGCCTCACGTTCAAGAGGTCCCGAGTTCGAATCTCGGTCAGGGTGAGTTACCTGGATAAAGTTTTTTCCGGGGTTTTCCCTTATCCTTAATGACGAATGTCAGGTAGCTCTAAGTTCTCTGGACCCCGGGCTCATTTGAGCATCATTTCACCCATTTCATTCATCGTCCGATATGACTTGACGTCGAAGGACGCAATTCACCCAAAAAAAAAAGTGAGAATCGACTAACCCACTTCCATGCGCTACAAGCCACAAAGGCATCACCCCAGATTTTTACTTTCCTATAAATTAAAACAATAATAGTGACGGCAGAGTAGTAAAACCGTAATGAAAATATGTTGTTTCTCAGTGGATAAAATGAGCAAGTGCTCATACATCTTAAGATACGCGTTTTAGTAAAGACGAGTCTGGGAAATATGGCCGTGCTGCATTTTCTTCCATCTTCTAGCGCTAGCAGAAGGTGCAAGTGACGCTAAGTCATACTCTCTCTAGTGCGCGAAGAAAGGTCACCGGCACAGAACTATCGTCGCTACTGTAAAAATTCCCCTATATGTCTATTTCTCTTTTTACCCGTCCCCGTTAACACGCGTAACGCCACTACCTCTTTGCCCACGCTGTCCATTTCTTATCCCATATATTTCTCCTGCAATTTTTTAATTGTAGAATTAGAAGAAGCACTCATAAAAACTAAAAATAGGAAAGCAATGGGCCAAGATGGATTGAACGCAGAGTTATTTAAATATGGGGGGTTATTGCTAAAGCTCCGACTGCTACTTTTCTATAATATGTGCTGGAAGAAGCAATGTATCCCAGAAGATTGGCTTATGGCCCAAACCATCTCCATGTTTAAGAGAGGAAACGAAATGACTGTAGCAATTACAGAGGAATATGTTTACTGGATACGGCCTATAAAATATTTGCTAAAATAATAAACAAAAGGTTGCAGAATATAGCTGAATGTCTTCTCTTGGAAGAACAAAGTGGATTTAGAAGACACAGATCCTGTGTAGATAACATTTTTATTGTTAAACAACTAATTGAAAAACATAGGGAGTTTAATAAAGAAACGCATATGGCGTTTATTGATTTTGAAAGAGCCTTCGATAGGTTAAAGCGATGCAAAATTTTGCAAATATTGGAAGAACGAGGATACCCACAACAATTAGTAAAAATGATACAATGCTTCTACTTCCAAACCAAAATAAATGTGAGGAACAATGGTAAAATTTCTAAAAATATCTTACTAATCAGGGTGTCAGACAAGGGCGTAATTTATCACCTGCACTTTTTAGTATTTATTATGACGACCTAGTGTGCAAATGGAAGCAGTTAGTGAATGTAGGTTATAAATTTCAAATAAAGACCTTTTAAATATTTTATTGATTGCTGACGACTTAGGTATTATACAAAATAGCGAGTCTGCCCTGCAAAAATCTATTTTTAAACTTAGTGAACTTTGTAAGCAATATAATATGAAAATTTCTTTTATAAAATCAAAGGTAATGGCATTCATTTGGAAAGAGCCAATTAGAACAAAAATAGTTATAAATAATCGTTGCGTTGAACAGGTAAGCCATTTTAACTACTTGGAAACTGATGTTAGTTATGACAAGGAATATGATGTCTACAATAAAATATACAAATTTCAAAGAGTGTGTGGAACAATAAATAGAACATTTAGAAACAAAATACGTAAAGAAACAAAATTAAAGTTCTACAAAGTTATGGCTGTACCTATACTGACATACGGAAGTGAGACTTGGACGTTAACTAAAAAGTAACAGAGTAAAATACAGGCTTCAGAAATGAAATTCTTGGGAAGTGTGAAAGAATGCACGAAGAGGGACTTAATGAGAAATGAAAATATAAGAGAAGAGCTGGACATTTTTAGTATGAATGATAGGTTAAAAGATCTCAAACAAAAATGGAAGGAACATGTTGAAAGTATGCCAGATAATGGGCTTACAATATATATAAGAATTAATTCGCTTTTTTGTATATTAGTATACAGCCTGATGTTAAAATATTGTGCCAAGATATTGGAGGTCAAATTTGCATCTGTTTCTAGATTTATTAAATCACTGTTGCTATTTGAAAACTTTGAATATCAGGCCTATGTTATGTTTATATTACAAGAATCGGAATATTACTCTTTGGAAACCATCAGGCAGAAAAGCAAGGAAAATCTTGTTAGGTTATCCAAACAAGTGGATTATTCCGTTGAAATTTGCCAGCAGGTTGCCGTCAAAAGCACACGCAGTGCGTCAGGTAGACAGACAGATACATGTCTGCATTCACACGCTAATTAGGGTGATGCTGTAACACCTGGGTCGTGGCCAACTCCATGCTGACTCCAGCCATATTTCATGATGTCCGAAAACAGAAATTCATCACAAGAGCTTGTGCTTCCAACGATAGATGAGCATTTTGGTGCCTTGTCCGTATCTCAGTTGAATTAATAGGATATACATCCCATTTTCTTACCTGTGAACAGCTTTAAAATTTCATAACACGCTAAAATGGCTTTAAATATTATTTGCCACATATTAGTTAAAATTAATCGGATACCAGTTCTTAGTAAATAATTGTATTCTATAAATGATTGCACTGAAGTTTCAGGACGCCAAAATTTTCTAATAACTTTGACATAAGAAACGTAAGTTTAATTTCTTTATATTTATTCTACAATCTAGTTCGTTAGGTGTACTAAAAAGAGAAAAACTGCACACATCAGAGTAAGTCACTGAGCAAGGAGTGAAACAATTTCCACGCGGCTCTGCGGTCTGTGTGCCTGTTGACTGAAGCCTCCTGTGGTAGGTACACTTACTTCCTCTTTCCTCCTGGAGTGGTGGGAGCCACAATATCACCACAATTTGTCACCGATCACATTGTTGCGACGAGTGCGTCCTGCATGCACAAAGAGATAGATAGTGCACCGCGGAGATAAAAGCTTGCCGAAACAGATAAAGATATATGACTGGAAAGTTCGGTTTCTAGTGCCGTCTTGATTGTCAGAGAACATTCCACAAATTTCTGCAACAATGAGGCAGATATAAAAAAGCCGCGACTCGCCAGTTGAGTCAGTCGTAATTAGACTTGATTTGAAAGTGAGGACTTTGTTTTGAAAGTCAACTCTTTTGTTTATTTACGTGTGCAGAAGTGATGTGAGATTGTGTTGGTCTATGTTACGTCAGCTTGCTGCAAAAGGGATGTACAAACAGTGTCTTTCTAAGTAAATAAAGAGCATTTTGAATTTCTTCAAACTTGACTTTTCATTTTATGAACACACAAAGTTGCGAGTAATGCCTCCTATATTTTTTTTCCTTAAATAAGTAAGATATTGAAAACTTTGAATTTGGCGCAATTCCACAAACCTTCTTCTCCAATCCCCTGCAGTAGTAACTTCCTAAGTTAACAGGTGGCAGCACTGCATTCTCTTGCACAATGGCTGACATCGACATTCGTATTAGACAGCGTTCTGTGATTGAATTTTTGACTCCGGAAGGTGAAACGCCAATTCGCATTCACGAAAGGCTAAAAAATGTGTATGGTGATGCAACGGTGGATGTCAGCACTGTTAGACGATGGGTTCGTCGCTGTAACGAAGCTGAAGGGCAAACACCATTGGCAGATGAAAAGCGAAGTGGCAGGCTAGTGACTGCAGTGACTCCATGCAACATTCAGCGAGTTGATGACATCATTCATGTTGATCGCCGGGTAACAACAGGTGAATTGTGTCGCATTAGCTCCCTCAGTAAAGGCAGTGTGATGACGATTATTCAACAACTGGGTTACTCAAAAGTTTGTTCACGTTGGGTACCAAGAATATTAACCGCCCAAAACAAACAAACAAGGAAAACAATAGCCTCCGAACACTTGCAACGCTTCAATTTGGAGGGAGAGGAGTTTCTGGAAAAAAATTGTTACTGGAGACGAAACGTGGGTTCATTTTTTTAACCTGAATCAAAGAGGCAGTCAATGGAATGGCATCACACAAAGTCACTGAAGAAAAAATTTCAGTACTCAGCGGTGGCAGGGAAAGTTATGGTGGCAGTGTTTTGGGATACAGAGGGTGTGCTTATGATTGATTTTTTGGAGCAGGGATGCACAATAAATTCTGTCCAATACGTCAGAACTCTCAAAAAGATGAAAGCACGTCTTCGCCGAGTTCGCCCAACAAAAACTATGGCGGATGTTCTCTTTTGCATGACAATGCAAGACCACACACCAGCCGTTACACTACTGCAGAAATTGAGAAATTAGGATGGCAAAGCTTACCTCACCCCCCATACAGCCCTGACCTGGCACCATCAGACTTCCATCTGTTCGGGCCACTAAAGCAAGCTTATAGTGGGATTCATTCGGAAAATGAGGAGGCTGTGAAAACATCTGTGCGTCAATGACTTAGGAAGCAAGACGTGTGTTTTACTACACTGGAATACATGCCCTAGTTAAAAGGTGGACCAAAACTGTGGAAAAGGACGAAGATTATATTTAATAGTGACAAATCAATCGTCAATGTTGTAGTTTTGTAGCTATGTAAATTGGATTAAATTTTCTTGGCAATTAAAAGAGAAAAAAATAGGAGGCATTACTTTTGGACCCCCCCCCCCCTTGTACATTACGGTGTCCCTCGGTGTATGGACAAACTACAACAGCCCTTTTCCGATTATTGACTCTCATTTCTCGGCACAACAAGTTTAATTGACATGACTAAATACTATCCGACTCTGTTAGAGCAGCAAATAATTTGCAACACACCAGTTTTCTGATAAGACTTCTCCAAACTCCGAGCTGCTATTTGGAAATGGTTCACTAATTTCTCTACTACTACAATGAAGTCAGCTGATCTTATTGACAAAACATTCTTGACTTTTTTCTCCACTAACCTAAGTGTGTTAAATACAAAAGCATACATTATAACTTTGCATACAACGCAATCAAAGGAACAAGTTTATTGCAACCGGTCACTCGTTTTAATCCTAGGTTCCAGTCGAAATGTAAATATGCAAGTTTAAGCATCGTAAATATTTTTCTCTCTCTTCTTGGCACACTTGTATGAAATGACACAGAGAAACAAGAAAACTGTAATTATATTGCAAACGAAACTACTCTGTAATAAGAGGTGGAAGCTGCAATAAATTACACGGCAAAATACTAAGATGAATCCATAAACGTTTACAGAGCAGTTAAAAGTTCTTATGCGGTCGTATTTCAATCCTTGGGATGTTACTTAATTATGTTATCTGGGGGACAAACTCGGAAGTTATTTGCATGCGTTGCAGTTAGTGTTATCAATACAATAAAACTTTTTATTTGCTTCTCGCCTTTACAATACGTAGAGGAAGAATTGCATTTCAACCAAAAGTTCGGTCGCAAGATTTCACGCCTTTAAAGCCCGCCTCGGTAGTGGTGGTATGTCCGCCTCACGTCCAGGAGGTCCCGAGTTCGAATCTCGGTTAGGATTTTTCCGGGATTTCCCTTACCCTGATAGACGAATGTCGGGTAACTCTAAGCTCCATGGACTCCGGACTCATTTGAGCATCATGTCACCCATTCCATTCATCGTCCAATATGACTTAACATTGGAGGGTGTAAATCACAAAAAAGTATGCACACCACACACCTATCAAAAACATGATATATTCATAAAGTATTGTTTAAGATATCACATGTTTAAGATATTTTCACAACAATGAATTTTCCAAAATACTCTTCATTCTGAATGACCTTTGCACTATAATTCGTAAGAGATTGACTAAACATAACTGCAAAAATTATAACTCTATGAACCTTAAAATTTATGTTAAGTAATGCTTCTTTTGATATTGTTTCCGAAATACTTTTTGTTGTTGGTTTGAATTTCGAAACGCCTAAATGTTTTTCAGGTAGGAAATGGTTACTCTTTCTTTTCTTCCTGCGCATGCTAGGAGTACAACATTTAAAATAATAAATTAATTTTCAAAAATCTCCTCATTTTGTTTCAATTTTGTAACAACCAGAAGATCCGTGGTTCAAATCCCGGCTATGGCACTGAATTTTTCAGCCTGGCTGTACCCTTTTATAGTGCGTTCTACACACGGCCAGTGTGAAAGAACAATTAATTTCCATTGTACCCTAATAGTGGTCCGAACTATAAAGCCCGGGCCTTAAAGTACTTACAGCATAGTAAGTCACCATTAAGGTAGTTGTCTCATGTGTTTATAAGAACTCCTAGTGGTTTACCGGAGAAAACACGAGTCAGTTGGAGAATTTAATGTCATGTTGGCACGTTGGCCATGGTAGCTCAATTGTTAAGAGCGGCTGGACGGAGGCCAGAAGATCTGTGCTTCAAATCCCGGCTATGGCATTGGATTCTTCAGTTTGGATCTACTCTTTCATGGTGCGTACTTCACACGGCTGGTGTGAAAGAACAATTAATTTCCATTAATTGACCTAATAGTGGTCTGAACTATAAATCCCGGGCCTTAAAGTACTTACAGTATAGTAAGTCGCCATTAAGGTAGTTGTCTTGTGGGTTTATGAGAACTCCTAGTGGTTTACTGGGAAAAACGCGACTCAGTTGGAGAATTTAGTGTCATGTTGGCACGTTGGCCATAGTAGCTCAATGGTTCAGAGCGGCTGGACGGAGACCTGAAGATCCGTGGTTCAAATCCCGGCTATGGCATTGGATTCTTCAGTCTGGATCTACTCTTTCATAGTGCGTCCTACACACCGCTAGTGTGAAAGAACAATTAATTTCCATTAATTGTACCTAATAGTGGTCCGAACTATAAAGCCCGGGCCTTAAAGTACTTACAGCATAGTACGTTGTCTCATTTGTTTATGAGAACTCCTAGTGGTTTACTGGGAAAAACAAGAGTCAGTTGGAGAATTTAATGTCATGTTGACACGTTGGCCATAGTAGCTCAAAGGTTTAGAGCGGCTAGGCGGAGACCCGAAGATCCTTGCTTCAAATCCCGGCTATGGCATTGGATTCTTCAGTCTGGATCTACTCTTTCATAGTGCGTCCTACACACAGCTAGTGTGAAAGAACAGTTAATTTCAATTAATTGTACCTAATAGTGGTCCGAACTATAAAGCCCGGGCCTTAAAGTACTTACACGTTTTAAGTCGCCATTAAGGTAGTTGTCTCATGTGTTTAGGAGAACTCCTACTGTTTTACCGGGGACAACACGAGTCAGTTGGAGAATTTAATGTTATGTTGGCACGTCGGCCATAGTAGCTCAATGGTTTGGAGCGGCTGGACGGAGACCAGAAAAACCATGGTTCAAATACCGGCTATGGCATTGGATTTTTCAATCTGGATCTACTCTTTTATAGTGCGTCCTTCACGGCTAGTGTGAAAGAACAGTTAATTGCCGTTAATTGTACCTAATTGTGGCCCTAACTATAAAGCCCGGGACTTAAAGTACTTACACGTTGTAAGTCGCCATTAAGGTAGTTGTCTCATGTGTTTATGAGAGCTCCTAGTGGTTTACCGGGGAAAACACGAGTCAGTTGGAGAATTTAATGTCATGTTGGCACATTGGCCATAGTAGCTCAATGGTTTAGAGAGGCTGGACGGAAGCCTGAAGATCCGTTGTTCAAATCCCGGCTATGTCATTGGATTTTTCAGTCTGGATCCAATCTTTCATAGTGCGTCCTACACACGGATAGTGTGAAAGAACAATTAATTTCTATCAATTGTACCTAATAGTAGTCCGAACTATAAAGCCCGGGACTTAAAGTACTTACAGCATAGTAAGTCACCATTAAGGTAGTTGTCTCGTGTGTTTATGAGAACTCCTAGTGGTTTACCGGGAGAAACGCGAGTCAGTTGGAGAATTTAATGTCATGTTGAAACGTTGGCCATAGTAGCTCAATGGTTTAGAGCGGCTGGACGGAGACTTGAAGATCCGTGGTTCAAATCCCGGTTATGTCATTGAATTCTCCAGTATGGCTCTACTCTTAAAGTTTATGTTAAATAATGCTTCTTATGATACCGTTTTCGAAATACTTTGTGTTGTTAGTTTGAATTTTGAAACGCCTAAATGTTTCTTAAGTAGGAGATTGTTACTCTTTCTTTTCGACCTGCTCATGCTAGGAGCATAAACTTTCAAATCTGTCACATAGTCACTACCCCTTAAAAAGTTGACAGTTGACAGTCACTTCCTGGTGTACTTATATGGAAGGAACCATTTCTACAAATGCACATATCGACTAACATGAAGTAGCTAGAAGTACAGTTTGCACAGAGAAAGTCATGTGACTGCAGAACCTAATTTTTTCTACTGACTAACAGGTTTTTTTATGACACATTGCTAGATGTTTCTGCAGCAAACTGCACGAAAAAGCACTATACTATATTTATAACACCTAAACATCCTGTCAGTTGTAACGCCCATTAACACGCTAATGGAAGGAAAGGTCACGTTGCATATTTTTTATGTTTTGCTAGAGATGCCCTGACTCCATCCATTTAGCTGTACCTCTAATGGGACTGCGCACACAATCACGCGAGTTTATTCTGCCTTTGTCATAACCGCAAATGTTGTTGCATTGCTTTGTAAAACTCGGACCCTGCAGTGGCTCAATCCCTACATAACCACATATCTCTCAAGATACCTACATCATCAATTATATAATCACTTGACGTTTCAAAGGAAAGTCAGGTAATCATTTTTGGGGATGGGCACGGGGACATAAACATTTTATACATGATATGAAGTATGGTAACTAAAGAAATTTGGAAAGGTAGGGTCGACGCCTTAGCCGGGATTGGAACCACGGATCCTCTGCTTTCCGTCTGGCCGCTCTTAACCATTGAGCTACTATGGCCAACGTACCAGCATGGCATTAAATTCAACTAATTAGCATTTTTTCCTAGCAAACCAGTAGTAGTTCTGTTAAACACATGAAACAACTACCTTGAAAGGTAGAGTCAGACTGAGAAATGCACCACAGTACAGTGCGATCCATATAAACCTGAACCATTTCAATAGGCCATCACTTTTGAACCAATAATAGGATACACATCCAACTTTCGGGAGAATATAGTACACAATTGGGAAATTATATTACAATATTTACATCTCAGAGAAAATGTTGGAAATGTCCTCCACCAGCATCTATACATGTTTGTACTCGTCTCACCATATTTTCTGAAGTTTTACGGGGAGTAAGATAGAAAGATAGTAATTTATTTTCTCATTTTTCCTTTTACATCAACAAATGCAAATACAAAATCAAGATTACAATTATAAAATCCATACTGAAATAAGCCATATATTACTAAATCCTGAAAATCCTATCATGTTGCCCACCATTGAATAGTAATTTGGTCCCCATACACCTAACCATTGGTTTTTGTGTATTGGAGGCCCTCTACTCCTTTTTACACTTTCTGCCATTTCACCTATCCCACCCTACATTTTTATTAATTCTTCTTAGCCATCTCTCTTTAACTTTCCCTAAATATTTCCCTATATTTCTCCAGTTTTTTCCCCTTTTACTGACATAATTTTTCTAATTATTACTTCATCCCCTAAATTGTCCCATTTACGTAGCCAAGCCTGCTCTCTCCATATCTTTGTTTGAGTAAAATTTAATATACAATGGAAATTGCATTCACTTCTCCACACAATGGACATTTATCCAGCTCCCTCTCTTGACCTATACCTTTCAAGTTTCTCACTCCTGTTCTCGCCCAAGCAAAACCTTCTCGCCCTAACATATATCTATATATCCTTCCCTCCCCCAGGTTGTTTTTATTTCTGTATATAATCTCAGTGAGCTTTTGTCACTTGTATTGGCGAAAATGTCTTGTCTGTCAATATCTTCTAATCTTAGCTTAACTTCTTTCCGGAAGTCTCTATACTCATACTCTGCATTTATCCAAGAATGACCCATACCTATCTGCTTCAACAAGTCATACATTTTAACGGAGAGTATCCTCGCCAATGTTACTTGTTTCGGTTCGAATGGCTTCTTTGAGAACATCAATGGTCCGTGGACTATTCCTGTACACTCACTTTTTTAGATACCCCCTCAAGAAAAAATCCGGTGAGGTTAGGTCAAGGGATTTGGGGGGCCACAGACCTTTTGAGATTTTTCGATTATCAAAAAAACTGGTTACAAGTTCCATGGTGTCATTAGATGTATGGCACGTTGCTTGATCTTGCTAGAACTAACCTTTTCTCAATTCGAGATCATCTCCGTAAAACTTAAGAGAATATGGTGCAAACATGTATAGATGCTGGTGGAGGACACTTCCAAAATTTTCTCTGAAATTTAAATGGTGTAGTGTAGTCTTCCAATTGTGTATTATATACTCCCAAAGTTGCACGTGTATCCTGTTATTGGTTAAAAGGTTATGACCTATTGAAGTGGTTCAGATTTATATGGATCGCACTATACATTAGCCATGGTAGCTCAGTGGATAAAAGGAACTTGAGTAATCGCAATATCCATGTTTCAAATTACGGCTGTGATTTTGAGTTTTTCAGTGTGAGTCTATCTTTTCAATCTTTGGTTTACACATGTAGAGTGAAAGAAAAACAAATTTCCAACTTTAAAAATGTTTTGGAAATGGTATAGCACAGTATAGAAGAATTAAATTATCATTAAATTAGAGGCAAAAAGCATCTTATTTACACATTAACAAGATACGAAGTAAGGGAAACATTGTATACCAATAAAGAATTCGATACCAGATTATACCGGAATGTATGCTTGGAAACCCACTGCTCCCTACAAAGCATTTTTAGTCTGTGTACATGAATGTACAACAGTATAACTCAAAACAATGTTAAAAGCCAAACTTGGTATTTCAATTCAATACCTTACAAAGACGATACATGAAAATTTTAAGTAAAATTCCCACTGCAAACTGCCCTTTGCATTGAATATATTAATTTTCTAAAACAGAGTTCTAAACAGAGCTCTATAGTTATTAAGCTATAAAATATATCAGATCGTTTTTGAGAAATACATTTTGGAAGTGTTTTTTTTTTTTTTTTTTTTTACGTCCTCCAACTTTGCCATATCGGACGATGATGCTCAAATGAGTCAGGGATCCATGGAGCTTAGAGCTACAGACATTCGTATATCAGGATAAGGGAAAACCCCGCGTAAAACCTAAATATTATCTAGGTAACTCACTCTGACCGAGATTCAAACCCGGGTCCTCTTGAATGTGAGGCACGCACGCAACCATCTACGCTACCGAGGCGAGAAAATTTTGGGAATAAGGTTATTTATCTTTTTCATTCATAGACAAAGTATTAATAGGTAAAAATATATAGATCTCGTTAACGAATGGCATTCACCTGGAAGAGGAAGACTTGGTCGACCTAGACTTAAATGATAGAGAGAATATTGAAAGAGGAATGAGGGAATTAGGACTGGAGAAATTTGGTAGGGAAGAGTGGAGGAAGAGGAGAAAAGATTTAACTTCGAATACAGGAAGATGTTTTACATTGTAAAGTTGTTTATAAATAAAATATCCTTAAGCCACAAAGCTTTCTTCCTTTGGAGTTAACCAATTACGACATACTCTTTGTATTGGTTTATATTTTAAAACACATACTGTGACTTTGTGGGTTCGTGAAATGAAAAGTCCAATTACACCACTCAAAAATGTTCTTTATTTCCACCGACTTACAGTTTAACACTTGCCAATTACGCAGAATTACGTGCTGCACACAATTACAATTCACCAGTTCGTCCGTTACAATTTCACTTGTACTCGCGATTACATCAACTCCGATACTCATACACGGTTACGTACAGTCTTCCGTTGCACAATCTTTTCGTTCATTAACACGTTCTTACACCAAGAACTGTCCTCACTCACACACACTAACCAACTGACCAACTCACCCCGACTGACTAGCTGCAGCCCTTTTTATAGGCATCTCGCCGACTTCTCGGCTTTTCTAGTTCCCAGGCGACGTTTCCAGATGATGAAAGATTCCCGTAATTTCGAGAACCAGGTAACAGACGGCACACTGATGTTTTTCCTCCGACCACCGCCTGTCACCACTATAAGACAAACGAGGAGGAGGTGTGGCTAACACGAACCTCCCCTGTCTTCCGCTCCCAGCTGCTTCCACATGGTGTTCCAGCGCTCGCGTTACACTGCTCCCTCCTCAAAGCTGTTCGCCCCGAACAGCCCCAACGTAGCGTGCGAGGCGGTCCAGGTGTACCACCAGCATCTGCCCGGAGTCTGAGCCAGAAGTAGCGCTGCCGTAGTTTGTGAATCATACGGTTCGCTCCCAGGTGTCCTCCTGAAGTACCGGCGTGCACTTCCTCCAAGACTTCCGGGACCTTGCTCCGGGGAAGTACCAACTGTTCTCTCTGCGCCTTCCCATCGGGTGACTCCCATACCCGGAACAGCACGCCCTCTCTGGTCTTCAACGAGTTCCATTGGGCCCAGTGCGACTTGTAGGTGGCGCTCCTCGGTGCGATGTCCTCCCAGGTTGGTCTCGTCCCTGCGTCCACTTCCCTCAAGAGTGGCCCCAAGTCTGCGTCCGCCAGCTGCTCCCTCCTCAGGCCTGCGCTATCCCAGCCTTCAGCAGGCACTGCCACAACTACTCGGACTGCTGCGGCACGCTCCTTCTCTTCCACTCTTGTGCGCTCATGGCCGTCCTGGATCTGCGGTAGGATACCTCCAATGTAATGGTCGCTAGCGTCGGTGTCCACAATGAAGGCGCCACCCGGTTGTGGGAAACCCAAAATTGGAGCACTGCACAGGGTCCCCTTCGGGTGCTGGAAAGCGTCTTCGGCGTCCTCCGTCCACACATAAGGCCGGTTTTCCTCCGTCAGGCGGGTGAGGGGTTTTGCGATGTTGTCGGCCTTTTCCTCTAAATCATTAAGGCGGTCGTCTACTTGACCCTTCCGCTTGCCCAGGTTCGTGACGTCATCCCTCACGCCGGCCAACCGTTCCTCAAACTTTGCGGCGAGAGCCTCGTTCGCCGCCTTCATTTCCGTGGCCAGACTGCCGTTCGCTGCTCTCATTTCTGTGGTTAACTCGGCCTTCATTTCTTCCATCTCCGCGGTGATGTCGTTGGCCGTCTTCATTTGTTTCAACTCGGCGATGAGGTTGTTGTTTGCCGCTTCTATTTTTGCAGCGAGGTTTTCAGTTGCCGTCTTCATTTCTTTCAGTTCCGCTAAAATCTTTTCTAATGCTGCCTCCATGGTTGTAATGTTCGGTGATGTTATGTTGTTTTCCCGCTTCCTGACACCAGTGTGACTTTGTGGGTTCGTGAAATGAAAAGTCCAATTACACCACTCAAAAATGTTCTTTATTTCCACCGACTTACAGTTTAACACTTGCCAATTACGCAGAATTACGTGCTGCACACAATTACAATTCACCAGTTCGTCCGTTACAATTTCACTTGTACTCGCGATTACATCAACTCCGATACTCATACACGGTTACGTACAGTCTTCCGTTGCACAATCTTTTCGTTCATTAACACGTCACTGACTAACACTGCCTTCTTACACCAAGAACTGTCCTCACTCACACACACTAACCAACTGACCAACTCACCCCGACTGACTAGCTGCAGCCCTTTTTATAGGCATCTCGCCGACTTCTCGGCTTTTCTAGTTCCCAGGCGACGTTTCCAGATGATGAAAGATTCCCGTAATTTCGAGAACCAGGTGGACAGAAACAGACGGCACACTGATGTTTTTCCTCCGACCACCGCCTGTCACCACTATAAGACAAACGAGGAGGAGGTGTGGCTAACACGAACCTCCCCTGTCTTCCGCTCCCAGCTGCTTCCACAGGGTGTTCCAGCGCTCGCGTTACAATACCTTTGGAAATTTGATGTTCTCGTTTCTTGACGAATTTCAAAATCGTTCCATAACAACGCGGCATTAAAAGATATCACTATCACTTAAACCTACCGTATCCCGTTAATCTCCTTGTACCTACAAAGGAATATGCAATAAAATGTCCACAAATGTTTATCTCAATTAACATTAGTTAAGTAGAAGAATAAGTATTTAAAACAACAAATAGTACAATATTAAATTCAGAAAGTGTATGAATGACTCTCATTCTATTTTTATTAGCTTCTAATAGTATTCCGAACAGTTTCTACTTCATTTTAATCAAATTTTTATCATTAATCATTTCATTGTAAGTCTAAGAGGTCAAAAGTGATAGAGAAAAGTGAATCGATGCTCGGATGTCGCTATATTAGGCGAGCTCCTTTTATTTTAAATTTACGTCCTCAACGTTAAATCATATCGAACGCAGAATGAAATGGATGAAATTATATTCAAATGAGCCCAGGGTTCATAGAGTTTAGAATTATCTAATTCCAGGTAGCTCACCCTGACCGAGTTTCCAACTACTCGTTGGATTATAAGTCAGAGAAGTCAAAAGCGATAGAGAAAGCAGAATCGTTGCTCAGATGGTTGGATATTAGGCGGGCTTATTTTATTTAAAATTTACGTCCTCCAACGATAAATCATATCGGACGAAGCATGAAATGGGTAAAACGATGCTGAAATGAGCCCAAGGTTCATAGAGCTTAAAGTTATCTGACATTTGGCTTTCAGGACGAAGGAAAACCCTGGGAAAACCTTTTCCAGGAAGCTCAGCCAGTCCGAGTTTCGAACTCGAAACCTCTTGAACGTGAATCAGTCACGCACGGAGGCTGGATGCTGGCTTCGAAATTCCATATTGAGTCTTAGATATCAAACAATGAAAGCAATTTAAAAAATGAAGAAGAAATGAAACATTCAAACCAATAGCAACTGGTACGTCGAAATGATTCATCTTACAAATGAAGTTTTTCTAATAAGAAGTGTGCTTTAAGGGTTCTACATTTTTCTGTAGAAAATGCATATCGGTATTTTATGATTATACCAAATTATATAACAGTCCTTTCGAATGAAGGGGAGCTGACAAGTTTTTCCAGAAAATTAAAGTTGCACTTTTTTTTTTAATTTACGTCCACCCCAATGCTAAGTTATATTGGCCGGTGAATGAATTGGGTGAAATGATGCTCAAATGAGTCCAGGGTCCATGGAGCCTAGAGTTACTCGACATTTGTCTTGAAGGATAAGGGAAAACCCCGGAAAAAACCTTACCTAGGTAACTCACACTGGTTTTTTTTATATAGCTATATCAGTTTTTGCAACTACCGGACGGAGACGGAAAGATCCCTGGTTGAGATCCAAGCTATGGCATTAAAATGTTGAGTCTGACTGTACTTTTCCAAACGTTAATCTACCGACGATACTGTGGAACAATAATTTGCAGTAATATTAAGGTTTGCAAATCTACGCCTTTCCTTTAAATTATTAGTGTAAGCAAGTTTATAATTAGTGACGCCAGGGAAATCTGCAAGCCCAAGAAATAAAAGAAATATAGCCTGAAGTTTCTCACACCCTTACTTAAAAGTTAAGAAACTTTAATCATTAAAAAGTTAATGCGGCACTCTTTTTAATAAACAACAGATACAAAGATGCCAGCAAAAATGTAAGAAGTGCTCTATTTGAGTGTGAAAGTTTTTATTTATCGAAATTTAATTAATTATTATCGCAATTGTAAGCGTATATGGAAAAGTTTTCTGTAGTAATTTGTCTAATTCTAGAATTAATTTACACAGTTAAAACACAAATAAGCTTCTTAATACTCAGGGTGATTCAGATAAAAATTGAGAATGGTGAAATTTTGTGCCAGTTGTGTGAATCCTGAAGTGAGAGACAACTGACATGAAGAATGGCACAGTTATCGGAGGTGTGAAGCCACAATTTCCTGAGAAATGTGATATTCTCGCTGACAGCTGCCTGAATCTTGCGGTCAGCTCTGCCACTTTAAACCATTCGGATTCTTGGGAGTTTTCGTCGTTTGGACCATGACGTATTTTAGTCTTTTTTCCTCATAAAACGTTAAATATAACGGTGCGTTTAAATTTATATCACATCTACAAAATGTAATTTAGAAGCAGTAGACGGCGGAATTGAACCCTATGACCCTTAGAAAGAAACTGCAACACGTTCATCACATGCATTGTTATTATTTTTACCTATGATGCAGGATAAATAGGTAAAGTAAGAATTAGGATGGCTGATTAAACAATATACTCAACCTTATTTGATTGTCAAATATCTTAAATTTTCTGACTCGTATTTCTCCCGGTAAACCACTTAGGAGTTCTCATAAACACATGAGACAACTACCTTAATGGCGACTTACTATGCTGTAAGTACTTTAAGGCCCGGGCTTTATAATTCGGACCACTATTAGGTATAATTAATGGAAATTAATTGTTCTTTCACACTAGCCGTGTGTAGGACGAACTAAGAAAGGGTAGAGCCAGACTGAAAAATTCAATGTCATAGCCGGCATTTGAACCACGGATCTTCTGGTCTCTAAACAATTGAGCTATTATGGTCAATGTGCCAACATGACATCAAATTCTCCAACTGACACGCGTTTCTCCCAGTTAACTACCAGGAGTTCTCATAAACACATCCCGGCTATGGCATTGAATTTTTCAGTCTGGCTCTACCCTTTCTTAGTTCGTCCTACACACGGCTAGTGTGAAAGAACAATTAATTTCTATTAAATGTATTGTTTGAGAGATAAAGGGATATTACCTGTTCTAATAATAGAATATTCCCTATCAATTGGAGCTGTATTTCTAATATCTGGTTTATAGTAGAGAAATGACTGTTTATTCTTTTCACATACTCTCTTTTCGTTTGTAGTTATATGTTCTGTATAATATTTGGTGCAAGAAATGTGGAAATGCATGACATGAATAAATAATAATTCTCTCACTAGGCAGACTACTATATTTTTCCCAAATAAACCCAAGTTTGATTGTTCTATCATGGCTCAATTGTGAAAAAATAAGCTTTGAAGCAAGTACTAAATTGAACCAAAATCCGCGAGTTTTATTTGAAAAGGGTAGAATTAGAACAAAAAAATACACGTAATTAATTTTTAGTAAATATTAACCTTAATGTTCCGAGGTTTGTTTCTTATTGGATGACAGCTGTCACAGAAGTATTAGAAGCCTCTATGTGTGGTGGGTTAAGTCGATGGGTTGCCTTTAAACTACTTGAAATTTAAAAGCCGAAGCAACTTTATTACACTAATATTAGAGCTAGGGATACTTTGAAATTCCAGTACACGACCTATATTACATATTTGCAGTGCAAGACAAATGTAGAAAGAAAGCAGAAATTCTCTTTTCTCCCTATGAATCTTTTCCAAAGGGAATTATAATGTAATGCTCTTCTTACTATTGGTGTCGTGGTGAATTTGTTTTTATAAAACTTAACGTTTCATCCGTAACTGTGGTGGAAATCATCGGAGACGTCAGGTCTTGAAAAAGCCATTGGACCATGTTACCAATTCGGAACGAGTTAAATTTACAAATATGAATTCGGACTATGAAGTTGTATATCGTTGTTCTTTTAAGGGAATTTACCAAATTTGAGCATAAAAACACTTCTATAAATATGTATCGTACGTAAGGTTAGAGTAAAACATCTAACTTTTGTAGTTTTAATGATTTAATTATGAAAATGTAATCAATTTCTTAACAGAAGTTGTACTTGACTAAATTTGAATAAAGTAGAAATGTTAGTTCTGCATTTATTGGGATTGGGGGATTTCATTACGGAGGGGATTCGGTACGCAGGTCACCATGCTGAGCCCATTGTTCCTATGCCCCCGAGTGGGATCACACCCAGGAGAAAAAATGAGGTGAAGGACACAGAGGGCGGCCGACTCAAGCCATGACAGTACAGAGGGCAGGGTCCCTACAATTTACTTAGACACAATTTTCCCCCGACAGGCCAGGATAACAGACACGCTCACCCATAGCGGGACGACAACGAGCAGAGCAGCGGAGCCCTAATGGTATTGTGACTTTGTGGGTTCGTGAAATGAAAAGTCCAATTACACCACTCAAAAATGTTCTTTATTTCCACCGACTTACAGTTAAACTCTTGCCAATTACACAGAATTACGTAATGCACACAATTACGATTCACCAGTTCGTCCGTCACAATTTCACTTGCACTCGTAATTACGTACAATCTTCCGATGCTCTTACGCAGTCTTCTCGTCGTACACTAGCACTGCATTCTTACACCAAGAACTGACTGACTGACTAACTCGACGTGCTGCTTATATAGGGCCAGTGGGTCGATCGGAAGGTTCCAGATTAGAGGAAATATCCTGTAAGTTCGAGAACACATGTGGAACAGAAACAGACGGCACAATGATGTTTTTTCTCCCAGCCACCGCCTGTCACCACTATAAGACAAACGAGGGGGGCGTGGCTAACACGGACCTCCCCTGCTTTCCGCTCTCAGCTGCTTCTATAGGGTGTTCCAACGCTCGGGTGACAGTATCAAGGTAGGCGATCCGAGCCCCGAAGGTTCCTGGCTGGCAGTCCCAAAAGGGTCCCAACAGAGGAGCAGAGACCGGCAGCCGACCTACCGGAGGAGGAAGTAGCTTTCCTCAGAGCATATCATCCCACCATGCACCGCCGAGACACCCGCCGACACTTCTACCCTGACACAGACCACCAGATGAGAGATGGTGTGATATGATAATGGAGATGAAATGGAGGGACAGGAAATTCAGGGGATGTGATTGACCTACCAGTATTCGCCTAGCAACCCAGGAAAACCCGCGAAAAAGCCCATGGGTCAGGTAGATCGGCCACGGGAATCAAACCCAGGCCTCCCTAATTGGGCCATAGACGAGATCGCCTGAGGCATCCCACTTGGTTCTGCGGTTATTAATATACTAGAAAATATATTTAAAAATCAATGAATGTATCAAAAATATACGAAGAATATTTTAGTTAATTGATGGAAATTAATTATTTCTCCACACTAGCCGTATATAGGCTAAGGTTTTTGATAGATTGAGTCAACATGAAAAATTCAATGCGATGGCCGGGATTTGAACCACGGATCTCCTGGTTTCCGGCCATGGCATTGAATTTTTCATGTTGACTCTATCTATCAAAAGCCTTAGCCTATATACGGCTAGAGTGGAGAAATAATTAATTTCCATCAATTAACTAAAATAATAAGAGTTAAATGATGAAGTCTGGGACTTAAGTACTTACGATAGTAAGTCGCCACAAACGGTGTATCTCGGATGCGAGAGCCCCTAGTGGTCTACCGGGGAAATATATGAGTCAACTGGAGAATTTAATGTCAGGACGGTGCGTTGGCCATGGTAGCTCCAAGGTTAAGAGCGTCTGGACGGAAACCAGGAGATCCGCGGTCCAAATCCCGGCTATGGCATTGAATTTTTCATGTTAACTCTATATGAAGAACATCTTAATCATAAGGCATAAGTTAGCTTTTAATTTTCTCAATTTTTCTCTACACTCTGTGTAGATAGAGGTAAAATTTTGAGCAAAATCAGCTCCACAAAGAGTATGTTACACAAAGAAAAGAGTTGAAAAAAAACAGACTGAGAAGAAAAAATAAAATTGTAGTACACTTGCTTTATAACCGCCCTGTACCATATGTTTCCTTCTCAAATCTCTTCATTTTCCTTTTGTGGATACTTTCATTTTCTTTGTTCTGCTCATTTTTGCAGCTCATAGCTACTTTTGTTTCTACCTGCTATTCGATGATGATCCTTCAATTTGGAGAATGACACTACACTGGAAGTGGTACACCTGTGACCAGTTTTGAGTGAGTTAGTGGTCATACTGGAATCACTGTTTTAAGGCTCTCATAATCAAAATTTGTTTCAGAAGTGTCCTTCTGATAGCCCACACAGTGTTACTGAGGATTTGCTTTGGCGTTTGTATATCTTTGTAATTACTAGTTTGAGGTTAATTTTGGATGTATTTTCACCAATAGTTTGGCGATCGCTACCAAAGATTTGTTGTAAGTTAGAGGTAGTGCTATGATCTCCGCCAGGGATTAGTTCTCAACGTATTGAGGTGTGACATATATTGACTTCTGCTGCAGGCTTTCTTGAAATTTAACCATTCGATCATGGTGCCACGACACAGACCTTTTCCTAAAATCATTTTATTTTAGGGGGAGGTAAAATCTCAATGTCGAATATTGGCGTAATATAGTACAAGAGCCACTGTACCATCTCTATTCTCTAGAGAAAGTAAAAGTACTGTTAGATATAATACTTTCCCTTGCCACTGTAAGTTTATAGTACAATGTAAACATCAGCTACTGTGGGTATACCTAATTACCTAGATATTTGAATGTGTGGTTATGTTAACAAAATCACAGCTGCATGAAGTTTCATTACAGCCTCTATGGCAGTTCAATATTTATCTCTCTCAATTCGTTGCTCTATTTGTTTACAAACTGGTCTGCCTTAAGGCAAAACTGAGCTGCATAATGGTGTTTGCATACTGCCTACGGCTTGTACTTGCAACAGTGCCACGGAACATTTGATGCTGGTTTGTAATTGGGCGTTTCATGAATTCCATTAACGCTATGCTCGTTTGAATTGACGTAATTCTAGATAAACAGTCTCTTCTAATATACTAGCCCTTGAGTAGTGTAGCAAAATAATTGTATGACACTTGGTGAATAAAACTGAAAATAGACTAATCACAGATGTCTAATGTACCACTTTAATTCAAACTGATTTCAGTGTGCTTAATTAGGATTTTTAATATTAAATTTCATGTGAAAAATAAAAGTAAAGCATTTAGAGGAGTAAAAAAATTCTGAATAAACGAAAAAGTTAAGATAATTTATTTTAACTGTCTTCGATATTGTCGGGAACCTATTGTTGCGATGATGCGCGGCCGGCGCACACAAAGGGATAAATAGTGCACCGCCGAGATAAAAAGATTGCCGAAGCAGATAAAGATAGATAACTGGAATGTACAGCGCGGAGATACAGACGTGTGCAAATTATTAGACTCAATGGTAAAATTTTTAACATATACCGTTTATTTTCTATTTATTTAACAGAAATAATATTACAAAATATTCTTTTAGTCTTAGTATTTTTATGCATTCTTTTAGCCTTTATTACCATTTTGATACGTTTAGGCATGCTCTCTACAAGAGTGGAGAACTTTTCCTTTATTTCTTCATCTCTGTGCCAAATGCGTATCAGGCCATCAATAAGCTGAACTTTTATTGTTGTTTTCAATTTTTTCAGTCTCTGTTTAACAATACCCCAAATATTCTCTATTGGATTTAAATCAGGGCTATTCCCCGAACATGGTAGTACTTTTACATTGTTTTCTTTGAGGAACTGGGTTACAGATTTTGCTCTATGGCAGGGAGCACTGTCATGCATGAACACAAAATCACCATTTGGAAACCATTCTTTACTTTGAGGAATTGGTCTTGTTTCTAATACACTTTTATACTGTTTCTGCTCTATAGATCCCACAGCTATGTATAATCTTTCAGGTCCATGGACAGACATACAGTTCCGGACCATTTTTGATGTTGCGTGCTTTACGGTTTGATCGACACACTGAGGGGAAAATGTTTCTTTATCTGTCCTCACACATTGGCTGCTCTCTTCTCATATTTCAAACATGGATTCATCTGAGAAAATCACCTGAAACAATAAAAGCCTATATTAACATTAAACAGTTTTAAAATTGCTCAAAGATATTATAACAAAACTAGCAATGAGAGAAACAATTTTCATACTATTTACCTTTCTCCTAAACTCAACTGGATTGTTCTGCATTTCTTTGGTCCATTCTAAACTTTTTTTTGCCATTGCATGTGTCACTTTAGCCTTTTTACGAGGCCTACGTGCTGGTAAACCTGCTTCACACAATCTTCTGTGAACTACTGAGGCTGATATTTCTGTACCGTACTGCTTTAGTTGATTACTGTGGTCAATATAGGTTACTCTTCTATTTTGTTTTGCCACCTGCACAAGTTTTCTTTGCATCCTTTGCGATAGCTTTCTTTTCCTCCCGCATTTCCCATCCCTTTGTGAGGTCAACGTCTCACCGAATGTTAAAGCTTGATTAATGCGACTAACATTTTTGTGAAATACACAATTTTTAGCTATTTCACGTTGTGAATAAAATTTCCTTCAAAAGACTCTCAGTTACAGCTATTTTACTTGGGGATAAGTCAGCAGTTTTACCCATAACCTCAATTTTGAATCAATGTGAATGCTAAGGATAAGATACGCGATGTTACCTGGCTTGAGATCAATTAATAATAAATACTGAGGATATATTAGCCATAAAACACAATAAAGGCAAATATTAAAAATCTTCAGTTACTACATTCACCAAATGAAAGCAATATCACCAAACAGTTGTATAAACAGCAAGAAAATGACTGCTCTTAATTCAGAGATACCACCATATTACTATAAGTAAAAGTAAAATCTCCCAGCTATTATTAAGAGAGAAATATCATTGAATATGTTTTATAAAGGAAACGAATTACGTCAAATTGAAATAGGTTAGGGCGGTAAATAACTATTATTTTGAATGTTATACTAAAGCAAAGTAAAAAAAAAAAAAAAAAAAAAAAAAAAAAACCAAGATGAATGAGTCTCATAATTGGCACACGTCTGTAAAAAAGCTTGCCGTAACAGATAAAGATAGATAACTGGAAGGTGCAACGCGGAGATAAAAACTTTGCCGAAACAGATGAAGATACATAAGTGGAAGGTGCAACGCGGAGATTAAAAGCTTTCCGAAGCAGATAAAGGTAAATAACCGGAAGGATCTAGTTCCTTCTTGTTTGTTACAGAAAATACCGGTAATTTCTCGAACAGTGAGCGGATATATAAAAGAAGACGAGGCCAGTTTATCCACACAGGGTCGTAACGAGAGAGTCGTAATCGTAACTTGCAGCTGTGCTTTGAAAGTGAAATATTTTGTTTATTTACGTTTGCAGAAGTGACGAGAGATTGTGTTGGTTTATGTTAGGTCAGCTTGCTGCCAAAGGGTTTACAATGTGTATTTCTACGGAAATAGATAACATTTTGAATTTCTGCAAATTGGACTTTTAATTTTACGAACCCACAAAGTCACAATATCCTGTGACATGTATTAAGTAATTGAGATATATACAACAATTCAAAATGATGCTAAATAACCTGTGTAACAAAAATAACTTTTAAGGGTTATAATAAAGGAAAACAGTTGAATATGTATAAAGTAACCACTGTTCCAACATTGAATATGGATGGAATCTGACTGCCTCAAAACAGAAAAAAAGGGAGATTGCTGAGATAAATATGTTTGAGATATGTTGCAGGTTATTGATCTTGGATAACATCTGTGAAGTATGAACCATCTTGGATTGAAAAAGAAACGAAGACATTAAAAGAGGATTAGGAATCAAGCCTAAACGAAATAAGTGGATGCAGAAGGAAATGGCATAATTATATAAACAGAATAGACCAAGATCATATACCACAAATAATACAAAAGTATAAATCAAGAGACAAAAGGAATAAACCACATGAATAAAGTTTTCTTACGGACTGAAAACATCATAATATTAATAATTTTGATGGAAAGTAATTCCAAATTAAAATCGACTAATGAAATTTATAGATACTTCTTTGAAGTACGAAATTGATTTTGTATTTTAGATCTAAAATTAAGTTAACGTATAATATACCACTTTATTAGTATTTTTTATATTTTACCTCTCACAACTGAATTATTCTATATAATAAACTCCCAGCTTAGCTAAAAAATCTAAATAATAAGACTTCCAAAGGATCTGTAAAAAATATTCTACTAAATATAATGTCATAGACAACAGATGAGCTGTAGAATTAATATTAAGTCATAATAACGTTTTTGTAAATGTTATAATACTCCCAGAACCTAATTATTAAAATGTGTAATAGATTAAAGATTATCTGAACTGATTATTCTTTACATACTTGTACTTTAATTACTTCTATATTATTCTTAATTGTATTACTTTTAATTTTATTACTTATAGGAATTGTATTATTCTTATGGGTACATCTCTGACAAAGCCATGAATATTGTATATACCTATGGCGAATAATACTTCCTTTTTCATTATTCAGGTATGAAATACCTTACAATGTATTTGCAATGAAAGATGAATAGTAGTAAATCCATTAGTAGGTATGCACTCACTTAAGATATCTATTACACCGATCAATTTACTCTCATCAATCACTCAGAACTTATCTTGTGAAGCTGTAATGAGCTCATTTGTCATAATTATGGTACAAATGATTAAGACGTAGTTTACATGCACCTTTGTTACGAGCATTGCTATAATCATTCTATTGCTTGTCATACACTTTATACAATGGAAACTATAACACAATAATTAGGACATCCATTTTTCTTAAACTTAGGTAACAGAAGAATGACTACAATTGTGTTTGCTTGTGTTTATGTGTGTATTTCACAGCACTATTTGTGCAGAACTTTGAAAATAAGTAGGAGTTCATCCAGCTACATTAGATCAATTTCCTTTGCCGATGTTCACCGTGAGTTACTTATGGATCGTAAGATGCATCAATAAGTTATTAATCATAGGACCCAAACTACCAGAAGCATCTTTAACTCGTGACTAATTATTTGTCTTGATCATGAAATTGAGGATATCATTAATTTTGTTTCTGAGGTCATTTTTGCACTTAGAAATCTTGTTAAATATACTAGAACACGAAAATTTAGTTCGCAAAATTCCTTTGAAAAACCATTGTCGCAAGGCATTGTTTTGCGGCGGGCCGCGGCCGGCATGGCGAAAGAGACCAATAGTGTGGCGCGGAGCTAAACGCTTGCAGAAAGAGATAAAGAAATAGATAGATGGATGTATTGATGTTTTGTCTTTCTTATGCCCTTTCGATTGTTACCGAGCGTTCCACCAATTTCTAGAAACAATTGCTGGGTTATAAAAGCACCGCGGCTGTAAAAGCGACGTCAGTTGCTTTTGGACATTTGAGAACTGTTAATTGTGTGTGTGTGCAGCTGTCTAGTGGACCTTTGAAGTATACCGCAAGTGCATTCTTTTGTTTGTTAGCAACAAGAGACTACTGTTTGTATGACACGTCACTTTTAGAGCCTGTAAGGGGTGTACAAAATGTCTGTCTACTGAAACAAAGAACATTTTAAATTTCATCAAAGAAGGCTTTTAGTTCTACGAACCCATAAAGTCACAATATTGAAAGTAAAGTTTCATTTTACGACTAGTATTATTTCCAGAACGAGCTGATATAAAAGTAATAATCCGAAGACGCAAGTAAAATAACGTTTAGCATGTGTTATATATTATTTATAGACAAACCTGAACGTTAAATTAAAAAGTATCCGGTGAAACGTGTATGAAAATGACAGTATATATTCGGACACACGCAATGTATATTGCTGTCTGGCCTTCTTTATTGTTTGCTTTACATAGCATCAGTTCTGACGACATAATCAGTTAAAGAATCATAGTAGGTATTCTATGATATATAGAAGGCTATGACCAAAATAGTTCATTACAATAAAGTAACAATTTTAGGCATAAATATGTTATTATCATTTTATTACTGTTATTATTTGATATAATTCTAATGTTGATTGCTTAGTTGCTACAGCCCGTTTTATTACTTTCTTATGCAGAAGAACTAACTTTTTTTTTCTTTTTTTACTTTGCGTCCTCCAGCGTTAGGTCATATCGGAGGATAAATGAAACGGGTGAAATGATGCTCAAATAAGCCCAGGTTCAATGGAGCTTGACATTCGTCTTTCAAAATAAGGAAAACCCCGAGATTCGAACTGGGTACTTCTTGAAAGTGAGGCAAACACGTTACCATTTACGCTACAGAGGCGGGTGGAAGTAATAATAGAATGGGTGATGACCAGGCATCGGATCCCATACACCTTTAGAGTAATATGAAGTTTACGGGTCTCGCAGTATATAATTGCTGAAGTCAGTCCCGGGTACAACACGCAGGGACAACGCGTAGCTTTAGATTCATTACAACTACAGATGATTTTTTTTTATCTTGAAAAGTGCAGAGCGATTCGCAGTGGCATCTGGACGAGTCCACTTCAGAACGGTTACAACTGGAGGCGAGGGCAGGTCAGTTGTGTACCAGTTGCGAGCAAGTGAACACGTGCAGAGCTACTCGGTAACACTACAGCTTGTTTCAAAATGTGCTTGTCTCCTGGTTACAAGAGAGCATTTATAAATTACGCCTCCTAGCAGCACATTAGGAAATAAAGTGTTACATTTAAAAACTCGAGAAGTAATAACCAATATCCATAGATTTATAAAAAAGGAACAATGGTCTGGGTCAGCTATAAAAATCTGGGGAAGGGTATCTGAGGCAACAGTTGTGTCTGAAAGCAGTTTAGGAGAGTTGTTAAGGAAAGAAAAGCCATTGGTGCTAGTGCAACAACGTCCTTCTCTATGTCCAGTAAACAAAGATTAAGAACATGCACAAAATCTAATTTGGATGTTTTAATTCAGAAATAGTTAGGCGAACTGTGAATACTTTTTAAAACACAGAAAAGCAAAGACCAACTTTGAAGAAAGTGCTTATAAAGCTTAAAAATTGTACTGACTTCCAAGGCAGTGTCTGAACATTAAGAAGAGTTCTTTTGAAGCTAGAACTATTAGGAAAAAAAAACACTAAGCGTGACAGACAAATATTAATCGAACATCGCACCATACGTGCAAAAAGGCTTAAGTATTTACGAAATATTCGGAGATATCGAAGTGAAGTTTATATAGTTTATATGGATGAAACTTATATAAATACAGCACATACTGGACCATATGTCTGGAGTGAAATTCGTTACAGGGACTCTGCAGCGATATTGAAAGGCCGACAGTTGTTTATCATGCCTGCTGGAGGAGAACAAGGTTTTGTTCCAAATGCCTATGTACTATTTAAGATTCAACAAAAGCGTGGAAATTACTACCATAGTAAGAATTACAACTTAGTTTATAAGAGCTGCAAAAACTGGCTTCGAGAATCAAATTTGTTTTTAGACATTTTATGCAGCGCCCTCCCCTCTCGTAATCTTACGCGTGTGACGCATTGTGACGATATGTGCACTATCCCCACTACAGTTGCTACTAATCCCTACCGCGCAGGATTCCTGTCAAGATAAAATAATACATCTGTACTGTTCGCCACGCAGGTAAATCTGCCTTCCAGGGAGTGCAAGGTTTTTGACATATTGTGTTAATAGCATCGCTTTCACAACTATTGTCAATCCCCATTTTATAAATAAAATGTTTTGGGTATTATCAAAAGCCGTTAAACAGCTTGAAGAATGTAATTTCGAGCAGTCGAGGAGGTTTCTGCAAAAATTTGCAATATACGGAATACAGCACCTACCAAACGAGCAAGAAAATCCTGAATTCTACACATAAATGCTGGGTTTTCAGTGCTGCGTAATCTGTGACTCCATTAAACATATGAAAATGATTTGTACTATTCATATTCACCATTAACGTCATGTGACATTAAACGAACTTTCCCACAATATTTTTATATTGTTTCACATTCGGTAATTTATGAATGTACATGGTTGTTCACTGTAATTCCCACATCGAAAGCAATGAGGAGGATGACATGTCATAACGTAGCTTACATTTTGTATCGTACGGGAGTGTACTCACAGTGCGTTGTTATACTTGCTGACGCAGACGTTTGTTGATGTCGCGCTTGCCCTTCGTAGTGGAATAATGGGTCCAGGAACTGTATCCTAGTTGTCAACATCAAAAGTTCCAACCACAAAGTTAATGATGGTACTAGTGGTTTTACTCTACTTCTGCCTCCGGTCATTTGTTTCAGCACTGGGACTTATTTTGTTTTCACAGAAACCACATTGCACAAGGACTGAACTTCCAATATACAGCAAACTATTTACATCTTGCAAAAGCATTTCTTTAATCGTAGTTCTAAGTATTGAAAACTAAGCCCTTGAGATTGGTTCCTCATCTAGTAGCACTCGAGGACAAATTCCTTCCCATTTGAAACACATAATAAGTGCAATTTTCACCACTAAAAACAGAAGAAACACCAAACAATGATATATCACATATTTAAATGTATTAATTCAACTAATTTATTATATGGTGAAAACTTGTAAATCTTTTATTACCTTCATTGCATTATATTTAATAAATTGCTCTAATACACTTAGTAACCTTTCGGCTACTTAGTTATTAGCAATTTTTAGTACTTTATACCTTGAATACGTTTTCATTATTGATTTAATTAAGTATTACTTTGCAGTGAGCTGTTGTTGTTTTTGCAACATCATTTGTATTTTGGTTTACATGGGAAGTGCTAAACATTGAGCTATTCGATCTTAAACCAATAGTTTTTGTATGTACGAAGCATGTTTTTTAAGTCAGTACCGTTTTGCCATTCCGCTGCCGCAGCGCTACGGTCGGCATTCCGCGCATACGCGCTGGTTGCTTACTTCTCTTGTCTACGCACTGACGCCATTACAGCCTGATTCTTCATTGTACACGTTGTTTACTGAATGTTTAAAATGCCTCCGACAGTCGTGAGTCCCGCCGATTGTGAAGTACGGGCTGTTATATAATTTCTTAGTGCTAAAGGAGTAAAACCGATCGATATTTATCGTGAGATCTGTGAAGTTTACGGACAAAACATTATGAGTGATGGAATGCTAAGAAAATGGGTGAGAGCATTTAAAGATTGTCGCACAGATGTGCATGATGAATGGAGTGGGCGTCCTTCGGTCGTTACTGAAGATTTGGTGCAGAAAGTGGACGAAAAGGTGAGAGAAAACACACGCTTTACAATTACATCATTGTGCGACTATTTTCCTCAATATTCTCGTAGTGTTTTGTATCGCATTGTGACCGAGAACTTGAAGTACCGGTAATTGTGTTCACGTTGGGTTCCGAAAATGTTGACGGATTTGCACAAAACCCAACGTTTAGGCAGTGCATTGACTTTCCTTGAGCGGTACCACAATGAAGGTGAAGATTTTTTAGACCAAATTGTTACTGCTGACGAAACATGGGTGGCCTACGTCACACCAGAATCGAAACAAAAATCCATGGAATAGTGACATTCATCATCACCCACAAAAGTGACGTTTAAGCAAACAATTTCTGTCCGGAAAATCATGTGCACAGTTTTTTTGGGACAGAAAAGAAGTATCGCTAGTGGAGTTTCTGCCTCGTAATGAGACAATCAATGCAGCGTCTTATTGTGAGACATTGAACAATCTGCGCCGTGCAATCCAGAACAAAAGACGTGGCATGTTGAGTAAGGGTAGCGTTTTGCTGCATGACGATGCCCGTCCGCATATGGCTAATCGGACCAAAGATCTCATCAAATCTTTTCAATGGGAAACTCTAGATCATCCTCCATACAGCCCTGATCTGGCGCCCAAGCGACTACCATTTGTTCCTGCACTTGAAGAAACATCTGGGCGGTCAGCGTCTTCAAGACGATAACGAAGTCAAAACAGTTGTGATACAGTGGTTAACACGTCAGGCGGCAGAATTTTACGAGGAGGGTATTCAAAAACTGGTGCCACGTTATGACCAGTGCCTCAATATTCGCGGAAATTATGTAAAAAAGTAGATTAAGTTACAGGCTTTCATGTAAAAATAAAATTATTGCGATATCTATGCACGTCTTTTTTTAATCCCAAAACAGTACTGTCTTAAAAAACATGCGTCGTATTTGCTGTGGGTATGCTTTATTGTGTCAAGTGGTCACTTAACAATTTCACAGAAAAGAATATCGCTAACGACGCTAGGAAAGGAATTTTGGTATTAAAAACTTCCTCAGGCATGTTGTCATGGACACCATATTAATGAATAACCACTAATAACAGAAATGATCATGTTAGGAAAACATACATCAAGGTTCACGTTGCAAGAAAAGGACGCATTGGGCTCTTGGCCCACAGTATCAAAACAGGAACTTAGGTCCACGATAAAACTGGTTAATTTTATTCCAGTAAGCATGTGGCATATTTATTATAAGAAAAATGTGCGTTTTTAGACAAAGGACGAATAGATAAATAGGCAAACACCAATCTCTATTCATGAGGTTGGTAATGAAGTAATACCACATTTCATTTATTTCAGCCTTGTTTATGTTTCCCTATTCTCAGAGCTCTTTGCGGTTATTTTTAAACGTCTCTTGAATATGGGCAAGAGCTGAGAATACCCCGGCACTCTAGGCTGTGTCGGGATTCTCGCTTGACGTAACAAACTCTTATCTCTGTGTAACATTTGAGGTGGGGCACTCAGGTGGACTAATAAGAGCTCGCGGTTGGGAGTCTCAAGTGCAATCTCCCCGCCCCTTGATATATCTCGAAATGTCGTTCCACACAATATTTCAGGATAGTTTATCGATTCTCTGATGCACCTTGAACAACAGCGATCATGTTATTGAAATTCAGTGCGTGTATACCTGCGGAGGACGTTTTATTGCAGAGAAAAACACGTGAGGTTTATGCTTTTATCTAAACTTGTCTTGTTGGTCAACATGAGACACTTTAATGTATGTTGTTAAGTTATATTCATAAACGTGGTGATTCATGAAACAAATAACATTTGTATAGCTAAGAACAAAGCAATTAACTGTTGTAAAGACAAAACATCTGACGTTCGATTGACTGAGTGATAGCTTTCTCTTATATGAGGTTGGAGTTATTGATCTTGCGGTATCTTATGCGGTAACTTTTCCGGTTGTCTAATTGTTCTCTTAAAGAATTTCAGGAGTTCAAGTGATGCTTAATCTGGGTCTGTAGTCTCTAACAGCTAGCATCAGTACTAATCACCAATGAACGCATCACTTGAGCCAGTGGAATTCGCAGGAATTACAAATGACAGATATATGTTCACTCCACCTGGAGTAATCAGTGCCTTACCTGAGAGGTATCTATCACCAAAGATAAATCCATAGTAACCATTCGAGCAGCACGACCATACTCCATCATATCCCTTCCATTGTTTTTTTCTCATATTTCAGATGAGCCTCTACGTTTCGTAGTTTGACATCTGACTGTGCGGAAGGTAGTTTACGTCCTCCAACATTAAGTCATATCGGTTTGTGCGAAGGGTTGCTCAAAAGAAGGAGTACTTCCCGTGTATAATCGAGCGGGATGGCTCAGGCGTGGCCTGCACCCGGGAGATCCATTTTCGATTCCCGTGGGTAACGTAACTGACCCAAGGGTTTTTCGGGGTATTCCCGGGTTGCTGGACAAACGCTGGGTAAGTAAATTACATTCCCCAAATTTCCCCTTCCTACATTTTATCTCCATTATCATTTCACGTCATTCCTTATCTGATGATTTCCTTCACTCTCACTGCCTCGGCCTTGCATGACAGTTTGATGATCTTGCTTTCCGGTAGGATGGCTTCCGGTCTTCGAACACGGCCTGCTGGGACCGTTATCGGATCACAGTAGTGTGGGATGCCGGTTGTTCTCGTCTGCCGGGGAGTTTCCAATTGATAAAATGTAGTGACCCTGACCTTTGCACTGTCGTGCCTCCTTGGGACGGGGCCCTCTGTCTCCTTTCGCCTTCCGAAAGCATAGGTACAATAGACCAAGTTTGGACCTCTGTGCCAAATCCCCTCCATAGCACAGTCCAGTCCAGTCCCGTGCTAGGAAGTTGGTTTGTTCAATGATTCTCCATCGCCTTACCTGAGCGTCTTAATTAGTGCGACTGGCCTTAAGCTATGGTCTGTTATGGACTACTTCTCTCTGTTGCCTCATCCCTTCCTCCTGGGAGAATCCGCAATACATCTCTCGTAGTCATAGTGCACGAGGTGTACTTGTGTTGCATATTTTCGTCAGTCATATCGGATGACGATATATATAACCATTTAAGCTTGATGCTCAAATGAGCCCAGGGTTCATAGAGTGTAGGGTTACCGTACATTCGTCTTCCAGGATAAGGGAAAACCCCGGAAAACACGTTATCTAGGTAACTCACCCGTACCGAGTTTCGAACTCGGGACCTCTTGAACATGAGGCAGACGCGCTACCATCTGCGCTACCGAGGCGGGCTTGTATTACATTACCTATACCTTTCTTGTTGTTGTTATTATTGTTGTTGTTGTTGTTGCTGCTGCTGTTGTTATTGTTGTTGTTATTGTTATTGTTATTTTATTGTTATTATTATTATTATTATTATTATTATTATTATTATTATTATTATTATTATTATTATTATTATTATTATTATTATTATTATTATTATTATTATTATTATTATTATTATTATTAAATTTGTTGTTCCGTTTTATGCAATAATTTAATCATACCCTCCCTGTTCGCTAATTCCAGTGTTGTTTATACTGTGGAAAATCTGCTGATGTGAGATAGTTTGGTTTAGGGCTTCTTCTTCTCGAAAATAACTTAAACATTTCTTTACTACTAGCTTGCTTGCTCAACCTCAAAGTCATCCTTAGAGTTCTAGTTCCCAGGTCACATGTTCAAACTCAAGAAGGAGAGTGGACTTTTTTGAGTATTAAAAGTGCTTGGCGTACAAATCTTGTGTTGTGGATTTCTCAAAACAAATTGGAGACTGATAAAAGTACCTTTGAGCAAATTATACAATCTATCAGATCAAAAATAAAATACGTCCTAAAAAGAGAACTGTCACTATCCTCACACCTGTACGCCTTGATAGTTTGATGACATCTCTTCTCTATGTAGGGCCTGTGTTCGGAGTATAGCTGGAAGTACCCGAAAATGAGTGCTGATATATATATATATATATATATATATATATATATATATATATATATATATATATATATAATATCAGCACAGAGCCGGCTGGCTATATATGTCCAGCAGCTACATGCAAGTGGTCGCATGCTGCACTTTCCAGGCTTCAGTTTTGGGCGTTGCGGTTCTACTCCACAGCAGATATTTGGTACACATTTTTTATATACAGCAGGCTTTATAATATCAAATTTTCAGGTGCATAGCGTTGCGAGTACAGTGATAGTTCCCTTGTTAGTAATATATCGATTAAAAGTTACGCATAAATACTCATCTTTTGCTCCAAAATGTGATAGTGGCAAACCCCCAGGGGGTACCGTAGGCTTGCATTCTTCTTTTATTTATTTCTTTTCGGACATTCATCACTAAACTGGCTGTATATTTTCACACAATCAGTATTATGGCAGACGCAACATTTAATGGCCGTTGGCAGGAGGTGCTGGTTAACACAACATCCAGTCAACTTGACAGCTACAGTAATACCCTATAAAGTATTTCAATTTCATTAACAAACGTAGGCTTTGACGACCGGCGTCTTGTTCAGTAGAAGACCATGGCCTTACAGCCCGGAATCTTCTACTTTAGTTTCGTCTTGTTACTGCATACAGCTTCTCCTCGTCCTTTTGACATATGGTTTCGCTGCTAGTGGTCAACGTTTAGCCGCCATTCATATTTCGGAGCTGTCGAAATATTTTATGCTATTTTTGTATGTCATAACCGCAAATATTTCACTACAGTAAAAATTACATTTTGCGTTACATTTATTCTCACCAGCTGGGATTGCCGTGAGCTACAAATTCTAAATACACATTAAATACGTTGCTATACAAAGGAGTAATCAAATCACAATAAAAAATCAACGATGTCCAGTACGTGTGGATATGACTTTCCTATATTTACTAATGAAATGACATTCTCGTTTCCCCTTCCAAGCTGGAGAGAGTCCTGATTAAATGAGAATAACCACGTTGGTGATATTGGCAGAAACATTTATCAGATTTTCTCCTCACATGACTTTAAAAACCAATACATATATTAAAGCTGAATATCGAAATCCGATTAATGAACGAGGTTGAACCAGCTATGCATTGTCAGTATCATGGAAATGTATTTATTTTGAAAATTATAAAACTTCACAGAGTTTATTATTACAAATAAAGTAAGATATTCTTCTATCGTTATACTATATGGGCCTACCTCTCACTTTCTCTTCATCTCTGGCGTCTTTATTTTCTCACTTTACCTAGATTTTTAGTTCACTAAATTAAATATATCATAGAGTCTGTATGATCTTAAGTCAGGTTTTAAATTCACAAGTTTGTAAGGTTGGACTACTAAAAGACAGTTAAAACTAAATTTGTGCTACTATTTTAATTAGGTTCGTTCAGGAATGTACAGTTTAGTTCAGTTATTTTATGCCAAACAAATGTAGCAAACATTAATCGGTAAAGGAAATGGATAAAGGAAAGGCAGTTTAAGAATTCCATTCTTTGAAATAAAGCAGTGCTGAATATTTGCACAGGAATTGCGAATAGGGGAAATAATATGGTCTTGATAATACAGATGGCTGCACATTTACGTGTGAGGATGTCCCAGTTTTATCCCCGGTTTGAGCCCATTCTAACCATGTGTTTGTCGTAGTGATTGACTGCCGGATGGTTGCCTTATCCATTTGTTGTAACTATTTTGTCCTTCATATTCATCTGTTTCAGGGCCAAAAGAGACTCTTAAGTGTACTCCTAGAGGCTCGGGGATTGTGAGTGGGCTTCAGCCGCATCAAATTCATTCTCTCAGAAAACGTTAGGGACCCAGTCCACGCTTGCGTAGTTCTAAGTGGTACTTTAGTTGGTCTTCAGGTTCTCTCTTATCCCTCCCAAGGGTTTCAATTGAAGCACAAATGGCTGCGATGGTCTACGTGCTCTATTTCGGTTTGGGAAGCCCCTCCATGCTGTAAATCTGTACTTTCTCAGCATTAATTACTTCCCCGCCTCGGTAGCGTAGATGGCAGCATGCGTGTCTCACGTTCAAGAGGTCCCGAGTTCGAATCTCGATCAAGGTGATTTAAGGTATAAGGCTTTTTCCGAGGTTTTCCCTTATCCTAAAAAAAGACTAATGTCGGGTAACTCTAAGCTCCATGGACCCTGGGCCCATTAGAGCATCATTTCACCCATTGTATTCATCGTCTGATATGACTTAAAAAGTTAAAGGTCGTAAATTACAAACAAAAAAATTAATTACTTACAATCCATTGTCCAAGCACTGTTGTAGTTTCAACAAATAGTCAACTCGTCATAAATAAACAAACAGGTTGCATAAGAACTTCGGTGCATAGCAAGTTGTCAGTTCATTTGTTTTTGGACATGCACGTAATTGCATACAGGTTAAGTCACCATATAAATTAAAAGTTTCATTTCAGAGGCACATAGGATAAACTCCTTAATTTTCTCAGTTCATTATATATGAACAGATGTACATACAATCGTATATGTAAGCTGACTAGCAGTAGGAGAGTTTTGTAGTGTGTTTAGGATATTTTGCCAATCTGGAGAGAGGGCGGCTCAAATATGTTCAATATGACCCACCGATTATCATTTTTAGGAATCGTAAAATCAAGAAAAACATTTAATTTAATGTCATTTTTTATAGTGTAAATTTTAGATTTAATAGTAGTAGTGCTGGCGCTATAAACCTGGATACTGGGTTAGATTGTGACTGAGGTTTTATATGATTGATTTATTGAAAGTTTTCTTAATTTCTCAGGCGTTGTCTTTAGTGGTAATTTCCGCACTTTATTTTAACTGATTAATACGATGGTGGTTTATTTTATATAACAGGTGAGGAATCAAAACTGAAAGTAAATAAGTTATCATTTTAAAGTTAGGGTTTATCTTAATTTTTTAAATGAAGGTAGGGTTATAGCTATAATAAAGGGTACATAATAGTTTATAACATAAAATAAAATTGCTTTTTAAGCAGACACTTTTATTAATTTTACTACAGCTATAAAATAAATTATTGGAATTTATTCAAGATAATCTCGGGAAATAAGCAATTCGAAATCGACGTTTTGGGAGCGTACATCTCTCTCATCATCAGGATATTTATATATGTTATAAACATTAAACAGATATAACACAAAAATCAACAAAACAAAACACTACCAATAAACGCATCACGGAACAAAATACTGTTTGCAGTAAATTAAGGAGGCTTTGGCCATTTCGCACGCTTAATCGTGATGCTGGATTTCAGTGCATTTCTTCTTGGAAACCGGACTTAAAATGGAAATCAATCGGCTTAGGACTACAGGTCTATAGAGTTTGATAATCAGGTTAAGTATTACCTTTCTCTGACCTAATTAGTTTTCTACATTCTCGCCATGTCCTGACCTCGCATTTAATTTAGTGCGAACCGTCATTTTTTTCAGTGATGCGAGTATTGATAGTGTTTTGTCTATGTTGATTTTTGTTTTACGCCTATTTAGTATTTATAATGTATCCCACAAATATCCTGATGATAGGAGCGATGTATTCAGGTCTTATTTTTATTGGAATTTATTTTTAAAATAGTGAAATAAATATACATATATTTTTAATGCTTCTATGATTATAAAATGCCATATACTGTGCGATTTTGTAATAAACCGAATAATAATGGACGTATGCAGGTCTTCTAACTCCTTTTATTTAGAAATGAATTATAATTCCATTTATATAATATACCTTCAAATGTTTCATATGGGTATTAAATTGCACAGAAATTAATGTTGATTTATGGGCAAGGATTCAACAACTCTCAGTTTTGCCATCATGTCGATGCGCCATATGCAGAAAGTGTTAGAACCAGAAACCACAGTGAAAAAGTGCACAACAGATGGTTGTAAGCGTTCACTTCTATACCATTACAGAATGTAATCGATTCAAGATATCTCGCTTCGTGTCCATCCACGCAATTTACAACACACTAGCCTCAACGTATCGCTACGATAATTCTGCAGCCTGATCCATAAATAACCGGCTTTCCTGACAAGCATTAGTGCGGAATAGGGACTCGATCGTTGGACAGTAGCTTTGAAACCGACAACATCGGCTAGCGTAAGCATATTTTCACTTTCCATCCTTTTGGAGAGACTAATTCCAACTACAACTCGATATCAGAGGGCCTTGCCATTTATTCGATAATTTGCTTTTAAGTCATGCTGTTTACAAATCACAAATACAAAGAGCTGTGCCGCCTTTTTTGGCTTCAGGGAATCAAAAATATGTGTTCTCTATGTCGAAGTTTTGGATAGCATACAGTATTTTCGCTGTTCACATAATTTAAAAATATGGGCTTTTCATAACAATTAAAAATAGTGCAAATTATAGAAAGATATTGCGTATATAATTTGAAAAAGAAATCCAGTTGGAGGTTTAGAAAAAATTGTAAAATTCTTTGGAAGCAAACACATAAAGCCTACTGGAAATCTGAAGCTTTGAAAAAGTAGATAATGCAATATTGAATATATAAAAATATGTGTGGCATTCACTCTTGTATAAACTATGGAAGGCGGTGGACTTGAGTGAAAGTCAAAGCTTTAAAGGTCTGGACGGTATGTGACGATATGTTTCTCTTTGTATGATAGAACAAAAAAGATAATAAAAGAATAATGATTTTCCATTTGTGAAAATTACATGTTGAAAAATTCGCAATAATAACCACTGAAACTTTGAAATGGTTAACTCTACAAACAATTATTTATCATAAACTTCAACGAGACGACATATTTTCATATAGTAAGGGTCTTTTCTATCTCATACGGTTTCAGTTCTACAAAATTTATCCAGAATTTGAGAGTATTTCAGAAGCTATTCCAGAAGATACAATATGTGTATATTATTTGTATTGAAAATGTTTTAAGCATCTGGTGATTTATTCAAAATTGTCAGTAACTTTGAACTTTAAGTTCTATGTACGAGGGTGGGTAAAAATAATGCATCCTATTTTTCCCCTTATATAAGTAAGTTATGTGAACACTTTGAATTTGGCGCAATTCCTCAAACCTTCTTCTCCAATCTCCTGCAGTAGTAATTTCCTAAGTCAACAGGTGGCAACACTGCATCCTCTTGCAAAATGACTGACATCGACATTTGTATTAGACAGCGTTCTGTGATTGATCTTTTGACTGCGGAAGGTGAAACGCCAATTCGCATTCACGAAAGGCTAAAAAATGTGTATGGTGATGCAACGGTAGATGTCAGCACTGTTAGATGATGGGTTCGTCGCTGTAACGAAGCTGAAGGGCAAACACCATTGGCAGATGAAAAGCGAAGCGGAAGGCCGGTGACCGCAGTGATTTCACGCAACATTCAGCGAGTCGATGGCATCATTCGTGGTGATCGCTGGGTAACAAATAAATTGTGTTGCACTACCTCCCTCAGTAAAGGCAGTGTGATACCGATTATTCAACAACTGGGTTACTCAAAAGTTTGTTTACGTTGGGTACCAAGAATGTTAACCGCCCAAAACAAAGAAACAAAGAAAACAATAGCCTCCGAACACTTGCAGTGCTTCAATTTGGAGGGAGAGGTGTTTCAGGAAAAACTTGTTACTGGAGACGAAACGTGGGTTCATTTTTTTGAACCTGAATCAAAGAGGCAGTCAATCAAATGGCATCACACACGTCACCGAAGAAAAAAAAATTCAAAACTCAGCGGTCGGCAGAGAAAGTTATAGCGACAGGTTTTGGGATACAGAGGGTGTGCTAATGATTGACATTTTGGAGGAGGGATGGACAATAAAATCTGTCCAATACGTCAGAACTCTCAAAAATCTGAAAACACGTCTTCGCCGAGTTCGCCCAACAAAAACTATGGTGGATGTTCTTCTTTTGCATGACAATGCAAGACCACACACCAGCCGTTACACCACTGCAGAAATTGAGAAATTGCGATGGCAAGTCTTACCTCACCCCCCATACAGCCCTGACCTGGCACCATCAGACTTCCATCTGTTCGGGCCAATAAAGGAAGCTCATCGTGGGATTCATTTTGAAGATGAGGAGGCTGTGAAAACGTCCGTGCGTCAATGGCTTGGGAAGCAAGACCCTGTGTTTTACCACACTGGAATACATGCCGTAGTTAAAAGGTGGACCCAAACTGTGGAAAAGGACGGAGATTATATTGAATAGTGACAAATTAATCTTCAATGTTGTAGTTTTCAAGCTATGAAAATTGGAATAAATTTTCTTGGCACGTATGTGACTCCTTCCACAAAGGACATGAGAGGAGTACAGTAATGGGGTAGCATGTGGCGAGTATGTCGCTTCGAATCGGTCAGTTTGGTGTTGACTTCCTTCAATAGAATGCCAAGGGCCTCTCGGGAATGTACTGGGAAAGTACCAGAAATGGAAATCAAATCACATCATACCGCAGGTGACACGTTATCAAGGGAAAGCATAGGTCACCTCAAACTGCCCTGGGACCAAATATATGTAATGCAAACTACAGATTAAACCTTAAGAAATTAAAGACTTAATATGGAACGCTATTGATTGTGAAAACAAATTTGGAATAGGTGATGGAATCAATAGCATTAGTACAAAGCTTTCATTTAGCTTCTGCTGCTATAGCAGATATATTTGCTATTTTATCTGGCCTTTGGAAAGCGTAAGAAGACACTATATGTGTAACTCTTATACTCTTAATCAAGCATACCTGAAGTTCTTGGATACCATTTTGATGAAATCCAAGGCCGTTTTAGAGACTCTGGTTCCCCTACGGGTAATGCAGGATACTGTTCTTAGAGGGCGTGAGTGCAGAATGAAAGAAGGAATAACTAAATACTCTTACATTATGCAAGTTTACAGCATTTGTCACCAAAAGCTCCAATACTTTATAGAATTTAATCTAGTTCATTATGCGCAGTAAACCTGTAAATATTTCTGTGTAGGACAGTATTTCCCCTCTTCTTATCATACTAAACTTAGTGTTATCAAAGCCCTACAAGAATGGTCAAGTTGTAAAGCTAAATAAATTATAGAGATGTTATATACCCAAATTTGGAGTCACGTAGGTTGAATGAAATAGTTTGGATGAGTAGAGCCAGCTTGAAAGATTTCAATGTCATAGCCGGGATTTGAACCACGGATCTCCCGGTCTCCGTCTGGTTGCTCTAAACCACTGCGATTATTTCCATGAAATAGTTTCTGCCGTGGGTAAGAAAAAACAAGATGAATTCAGCAACTGAAAGAACTTGAATTAGATTCCTAAACTTCTGGAGCAAATATCAGCGGCAGCTTTGAGTCTAGCGTATTATTTCACTTTGCATTACGTCAGATTACACGTTTAAATTTGTAAAGCGGCCGAACAAATGTGGGGTAAAAGATAAAAGCAGACCCGCTGCTCTAGCCCCTGCTACACCCCTTCTGAACTCATTCTCCGTTTTGAGCTTGCACGACAACATTCTCCACGAGATTTTACAACCCCACTATCCTCTCTTAGTGCAGTCTGCTTTATGAGAACCTTTTACTAGGAAAGGTAAAACGGTTCTTCCTTAAAACGTCTGTCGTTTCTCGAGAGTGGATTCCGCAGATTCCTTGCGAACTACCGACATGTGAATTGCCAGTCTTTTCAGAGATCTTAGGCATTATACTATGTACTGTAATAGAATGTCGAATCACTATAAAAACTGTTTTTCAACGAAATGATTGATATAATAATGCTATTGAAATAACTAGGTTAATGTTTTAAGATGTACTGAAGTCCACAATGAATTTCATGTGGATATATTCACCTCCTGATGTTGCTTTATTTACAAATATTTCAGTTGCTGAGATAGCCATTAAATTAAAGTTTAACGTTTCAATTGTTTCCTTTAAGACATATGAACGCTGGTCAATGTTCAGGCGGAGCGCTGTTGCCAAGCGTTGTAAGTGCACCGCAGAAGTTCTGTACATACATAAGAACAGTTTTATCCGCCAGAAAAGGTTTTGGCTATTCTTCCCATAATTAACAGCATATTAAATATTCCTAGACCATCAAAGTATTACCTTGACATACGTCACGGCAGTGGAACAGCAAGCACGGTTTCCAATCCAGTAACTAGCTTTCCGACTTCATGGATCTTTCCCGGAGATTGAAACACAGGTACGCTCCCTTTTTCTATAGACGAAGCTGCTTCACTACAAATTCGTGACACTGTGTCCACACTAACTACGCCACAAAGTTACAGTATTAATTGCTGGGATTTTGAAAAATTTACAGTTGCCCTATCTCCTTGATTGGAGAGCTTTCGTAAAACCTTGTTCACATTAAATATAGTTTTCTGCCCTGAGAATGAATCTCTTCATGGTTTTTTTATCGAAAAATCACTTGTTGCAGCTTCGAGGGACATTTTTACGCACTCGGATCACAAACAATGGGAAGAAGATATATGTATAATAATAATGTATTGTAATATTAACAATATTTCAGCTCGAGTCAACACACGACTAAACGGCGGCATTCACTTTAGCAAAATAATACACTTCTACTCTGAAAACGAACTGAAAATTGACTGTTTGAAACTCCGTGACTTCTGTTTTCACAGAAGATGCATTATTTATTTTTGCTTGAGATATTGTGAGGAAAGAGTGGGGTGGTTTTTCATGTTTATCTGTGTTCATTAAATGGATGTTGGGTAACCATATGTGAAGTTAAAACATGCATCGCTCGCGTTCTAAGCATCGTAGACACAGAATTTTTGTACAGCCATGATCAGAAAATAAAATGTTCTTATTATAAGATTGGCATCTGTCATTTTTCAAACGTTTATCCTAGCGTAATTAATTATTATAACTTTCTCTGTTCATGCGCGTGAGATGCGTGTACCTCATTTGGCAGCCGTGGTAGGAGGGGCAAGCTTAGGATTGGCTGGAGTCTGCAGTACGGCCCGCCTCCGTATGCCTTTAACGTTTGCGAAGATTACAGTACTGATATGAAGTCTGTCTCCATCACGGAGTGTCCACTACAAAGAGTGTCACGATGCTTTTGTTTTGATTTCAAGTTTTAACAGTGTCACTTCTATGGGAAGAACGTAACGTATTACATATGCACCGGAGAAGTTGCCTGGCAAGTACGCCGACCCGAACTAATACCCGAACAGCACTAACAATAAAATAAGGACATAAGAACGTGTCTTGAAACATCCGCGTGAAGTAAAATGGAATAAGGAATCAAAGCCCACTCTTTTCATTCTCAAACCTACGAAGCTCCACTCATTCCCCACAGATTCAAGTTTAACTTAAATTCGCAAAGGGAACCGCTATCTACATTACCGAAAAGTATATTTTACTTTATGTCTGCAGTAATAACTAAAACTGATAAACTTGTTTCTTTTGATGTAACTGCCTTATTTTCTAGTATTCCTTGAGAAAAACTTTTAATTTATTTTAAAAATTGCTTGAATTCAATAAATTTACACGAGGACTTAATAGTTAATCTTGTTAAACTTACTGAATTTTGTTTAGATCAGTATTTTTGCATCTTTAATGGTGAATTTTTTCAACAGACTTCTGGCTTAGCAATGGGTAATCCTCTTTCACCTTTTCTTGCTGATCTTACTATGAGTATTTTTCGAAATGCAAGTTACTAATGCATTCCCTTTAAATGTTAAAGTTTGATATAAACACGTTGATGATATTTTTGCAATTGTTTCTGAAAAACTCATAAACGCTGCTATAAAATTAATAAATTTGCAAGATGAAACTATAAAATTTTCATTAGAAACTGAAATTAATGGATTTCTTCGTTTTTTAAATCTAAAGATAATAATAAATAATAATAAATTAAACTTTGGTATTTATAGGAAGTCTACTCATATTGATAAGTACATAAAAATAAAAGTTTTAACCCTTTTCCACACAAATTTGCTGTTCTCAATAGTTTGGTTTATAGATTAATAAATATACCCCTGAATAAAGATGAATTTAATAAAGAATGTAAATATATTATTAATACTGCTGTAATTAATGGTTATAATAAAGACTTTATAAATAAACAACTGAAAAATTGAAATATCAAGAAATTTTAATGATATTTCTACCCTTAGAAAAATAAAAGACGATTATAATTTTAAAAAAATTACTTCCCTCCGTGGGTTAATAAACAATTTTGAAAAACTTATAAAGAGTTTGGTATAACTTTAGTTCCTCAAAATAAATATTGTATTAAAAATTAATTGCATTTTTCTAAAACAAGATAAAATGCCTAATAATAAAAAATCTGGTATTTATCAGTTTAAGTATTTCGATTGTGATAAAGTTTATATTGGAAAGACAAAACGTAATTTAGAAACCAGAACGAAAGAACATTTTCATAACATTAAGTATAAACAGACAGATAAATCGGCTGTAGCAGATCATTTTTGGTCATTTAACCATGAAATAAATCCAGAAGTTAAATTATTAAATCAATTAAATGGTCCGATAGATTTAATGGTTTAGAAAAATATATTTATTTTAGAAATCACACATCGCGTAATAATTTTTAAATATCGGCAGTCGATTGTTTTTAAATTTGTTTTATTTTCAGATTTTGGTAGTACTAACAAGAACATATTAACATCTAGCGTTCGTAACGATGGCAACAGCTTTGTTGTTTCCGGCTGAAGACGCGGAAACGTTTTACATGAAATCGCGATCCTGGAAAATTTATAAGAAAAGTATCATAATTTCTTATAGATAAGATAAGTGAAGTTTTAAGCTACAAATTCTTATATTTGTATATAATTTATATCCCACTTACACCTTTCACAAACCTTCGATAAAATCGTACAGAACATAATGGAAAATAATACATATTTCCACCGGTCTCCTCTTTCTGAATTATATTGGTACGCGTGCCATACTGTCTCCAGATGGTGTATGTATCTTGTCCAGAATGTTTACAACTCTATGGAAATACCTGACTGTCAATTTTCTGTTCTTTTCAAGATGTTATTTTGATTTACACATGTTAATGCAGCCACAACCATTGTCTGTTGAATCTTAATCTTGGCATCTTTCCTAATCTTTGTTGAAGTATTTTACTTATTATTCCACATACAGATTGAGCGTTATTGATTTTATTGTCTACATATTAACAATATTATGGGCTGCTGTACATAGTGGTATTAGCTTTATGTTTCTTTTCTAATATTACGAGGGCTATCCAGAAAGTAGATTACGTTTTGGAATAAAAAGTAAACAAAGTATAGGAAACAAATTTTATTATATACAGATGAAAGCCACACTCAAATACTACTTTTCGACATAGTCACCATTCAAATTAAGGCATTTATCGTAGCGATGTACGAGCTTGGAAATTCCTTCGTCGAAAAATTCGGCCGCCTGCACCTTCAACCACTTCGTTACCTCTTCTTGCAGCTGTGCGTCGTCATCAAAACGCTGCATAGCCAGCCACTTCTTCATTGCTGGGAATAGGTGGAAGTCGCTCGGTGCCAGGTCGGGACTGTACGGCGGATGAGGAAACAACTCCCACTTAAAAGATTCAAGAACTTCACGAGTGACATTTGCCGTGTGCGGCCGGGCGTTGTCGTGAATCAACAAGATCTTAGAGCTCAACATTCCTCTGCGCTTGTTTTGAATGGCTGTTCTGAGTTTTTTGAGAGTTTGGCAATACCTTTGAGAGTTTATTGTAGTGCCTCTTTCCAGGAAGTCCACCAAAATCACACCTTTTCTGTCCCAAAAAACAGTCGCCATCATCTTCCTTGCCGACATTGTTTGCATGCATTTCTTGGGTTTTTGGGGAGAACTTGTGTGCCCCCACTGCATTGATTGCAATTTCGTTTCACAGTTCACGTGTTTCACCCATGTTTCGTCACCAGTAACGATGCGATCGAGTAAAGAGTCACCATCCTTATGGTAAACGTCCAAAAAGTTCAACGCTGCAGCCATTCGCTGATTTTTGTGGTCCTCTGTCAAGATTTTTGGAATCCATCTTGCACAAAACTTGTGGTAACCAAGCTTTTCGCTGATGATTTCGTGCAACAAACTTCGCGAAATTTGTGGAAAACTCAAAGAAAGTTCCGTTATTGTGAACCTTAGATTTTCACGGACTTTAGCATCGACTTTTTCGACAAGTTCGGCAGTCACTATGCTGGGTCTCCCACTTCGATCTTCGTCGTGAACATTGGTTCGGCCATTTTTAAATCTGATGACCCACTGACGCACTCCACCTTCAGTGATAATGTTGTCCCCATACACTTCACAAAGCTGCCGATAGATTTCTATCGGTTTACAGTTTTTTGCAGTCAGAAACCTTATTACTGCACGCACCTCGCAGCTCGCGGGATTTTCAGTTAACGCAGACATTTCAAACCGTCACAGTATCTGAACGGAGCACAGCACGAACCTCTCACTAGCACGGCTAGATGCCGACTGAGCTGCGCAACGCTCTGACCCCAAGATGGCCGCGCTAGCCGCGCCCCTAGCGGAAACAGACGAAAACGTAATCTACTTTCTGGATAGCCCTCGTATTAATCATAAGAATTATTCAAATACTAGTAATAGTAACTAAGAGATTATCTTTTAAAATACGAGGCGTGTCCGTAAAATAAGGTTCCCAAGGCGCTGGAGCCGTGAGGAACGTTATTACGCGAGATTCGGCAACGCTGGCGTGTAGCTTGGTTTCACCCCTTCAAATCCCTACCACAACGAAACCGTTGCAACCATTAGTCTTGGCTGGGCAGCCGTTTGCGATGGAGCATCCCAACACTTCCACTGCCAAGTGCGAGTTGCGTGCAGTGATCCGTTTTTTTCTTTTTTGAGTGCCAAGGGCGCTACCCCCACTGCAATTCATCGTCAGTTATGCGAAGTCTATGGGTCACAGTGTATGGAGCGAAAGTGGGTCAGAGAGTTCAAAGACGGATGTGCAGATGTCCATGACAAACAGCGTTCTGGTCGGCCTTCAGTTTCAGCCGAAACAATTGCAAAAGTGCAGCAAGAAATGCTTAAAGATCGGCGTGTGACAGTTCGTGAGCTGTACGAACTTATTCCTGAAGTTAGTAAGACTACGATTGACAAGATTTTGACCGAACATTTGCATTATCGCAAGGTGTGTGTGAGGTGGGTCCACAAAGTGCTCAACGAAGACCATAAACGGCAACATGTTAAAGCGGCCCACCGATACCTGGAGCGCTTTGCAAAACAGGCTGAGGAATTGTTGAATTCAATTGCCACCGGCGATGAAACCTGGGTGCACTACACAGCACCAGAAACAAAAGAACGTTTTCGTTAGTGGCGGTATTCGAATTCACTGAAGCCGAGAAAGTTCAGACAGACATCTTCTGCCGGCAAAGTGATGGCCAGTGTGTTCTGGAACAGAAAAGGTGTATTGTTGTGCGAGTTTATGCCTACCGGCACAAAAATAAACGCAGCTAGCTACTGTGAGAATTTAAAAAAAATGACAACGTGCCATTCAAAATCGAACGGGAATGCTGACGAAGGGAGAGATTTTCCACGACAATGCTCGTCCCTATACTGCACATGCAACGGTTGATCTCCTGGCCCAGTTCGGATGCGACATCCTCAGCTGACCAGACTGAGCACCTAGTGATTATCATCTGTTTCCTGAGTTGAAGTCACACCTGGATGGAACACATTTCCAGACCGACGATGATTTGAAAAACGAGGTTGAGCGCTACCTGCGCAGCTTGGCGGGAGAGTGCTGCGACAAGGGTATACAAAAACAGCCACAGCGCATGCAAAAGTGCATCGATCGCAATAGTGATTACGTTGAAAAATAGTTGTAGGTTCCGCCGTTCCATCAATAAATTATTCATTGACAATAAACACGTTTTCTATATTAAACAAAATTGGACACCTTATTTCACGCACACGCCTCGTATATTTTAGTATAACTGATTATGTAGAATTTGCTCCTTTATGAATGGTTAACAGTTATAGATATATGTACCGCGAAATGCACGTTCGTTGAAAGCCAATAGGAACTATGTATACACTGAAAAGACATAGAAATGCTATCAAAAAGTTTATGTAATAACTGATACCTGTACAGTATGTGTGTAAACATGGTCTCATTGTTGTGAAACAAGCGAAATCCAAAAAAGACTTATCCAAAATAAAAACAAAACAGATAGGCCGAAGTCATAAACACAGATCATACAAATGGAAGTAATGTAGTCATTAGCACAGATAACCATCACAAGGAGGAAACCAAACTGCTGTATAGATGAAGATCAGGAAAGAAGACAAACTTCCGAATCACATAACATCGTTAGCGGTGAAAAGGTTAATGACATGGTAACCTTACGCAGTGCGTCTTGGTCACCATAACACTGCAATTTGGCATAGCACAATTTGGCTCTGTTATCTGCAGAGAAATATCATACTGCCACAGAGTAGAAATATCTAATGGGCAGCTAGAATGGACCTCCCAACTGGGTCTACAGGCACCCTGAGGTTTGAATTATACCTCTTGCTGGTGTCCACACATCCATTACAACTTCATACACACCTCTGTATCATGGGCCGCCTAGGGAACGCCTTTGGTTATCCACCCACGTGGGCAACTTTGACAAATATACCTCTCCACAATATTGTTACATGCTTCATCGGTCGGTTGCATTAATGATCAGATTGCTTCAACACACGCATAATTAGAATAACAAACGAGATACAGGTTTTGTAGCACATGTTTGGATTTAGTTTGTTACATATCTATACACCATCCTCATTTCTAAACTTGGTATTAAATTTAGGTATCCCTTAGGGACCTCCTACCTCTCTGCTCCTTGACAGGAAGTCTTTTAGAATTGCGAATTTTTCAGAAATGAATAAAATGTTTTACTGATTCACATATGATTCAAATATTTTTATAAAAATTATATCTATGTCCTTAATTTTCCTGGAGGTCTATGAAATGTTGCTAACTGATACAGCATAAATGATAAGCAAGATCATCCTACTCATAAAAAGGATCTCGTTAAGGATACCTACAGCTGAATTATTCCAATATTAGATAACAAAATAAGAATACAGTTTGTTATCGACTTCATGAATTTTTGTTTGTACAATTTGGTAGAAATTTTATTTTTTCAAAACTAAAAATATGGTATGCAACTATCGAGAAAAAAAATGATATTTTGATATAATTTTTAAAAGGTAAGCAGTGTTACCTCTATACACATATTTATAAGTCCTGCTAACATTTTCGGGGCGCAGCTTTCGGTCGTCAAAGACCAAGTAACCATAAGGGTGTTTCTTATATTCATACACAACAAGTGTACACATACATTTGCTCTCTCTCTCTAAAGCTTCCAGACTTTACAGAAGATGAACTATAATCCTAACTTGGGATCTTCTGGCCTTGCTCAAGTTGGCATGGTAACCGCCAGACCATTAAAGCAGTTGATGAACTAGTTACGATAATATCCAAAGAAAATAAAGCTGAGCTTTCCTATATGATGTTTATTAGAATGTCATAATGTCTATACACCTATATAATTAGAGTAAAAGTTATTTGGGAGTTTCGGGCACTCTTACGTCACAATGATCGCTTGTCTTCTTTCAAACTCTGCTTTCGGTTTGTTGAATTGTTACATTATGAACATCTAGCTCTGAATATTCCCTGAATTAAAATTAAACCAGCTTTTGTTTTATACTCTGTGAATATATATTTATATTCTGTTGAATAATAACTATTTTTTCTATTCAATGGTATTGCCAAAAATTCTTTTTCATAAGCGTGTTCTTTTGGTACTCCAACGTTTTTCTGTTCAACAAGTGCTTTGAAATTAGATGCTTGGTAACCTCATTTCAACAGAATAAATTAGTTTTCCAATGAACTTTATCAAAATCGGTTGAATTATATTTTTATTGCATTACGTACATAGATCATATATCCTTTATAATATTACTATACATTCATCATTTATAATAACAAATGTATTAGATATATTAACTAATGAAATAGATTTAAACAAAACAACAGTAAGATTTATGAATACATTATAAAGCTACTGGGTAGCCCGCCTCGGTAGCGTAGATGAAAGCATGTCTGCCTCACGTTCAAGAGATCCCGAGTTCGAATCTCGGTGAGGGTGAGTTACCTGGATAAGGTTTTTCCTCGGGTTTCCCTTATCCTGAGATACGAATGTCGGGTAACTCTAAGCTCCATGGACCCCGGACGCATTGAGCATCATTTCACCCATTTCATTCATCGTCGGATATGACTAAAAGCTGGAGGACGTAAATTACAAAATAAAATAAAGAAAGCTATTGGGGAAAATTTCTTACATTCACGAACTCATTTCTTTATAAACTATTCTTACAGAGGCTTGTGTTTCTATGAGTTTGAACGTTTGATACATAAGTTTAGTGAAACAACTTTTATTATACACTTCATTCACTCTACGAGGCTTAAAATTCCTTTATCTTTTATTTAACCATGATAGCAATGAACATCAATTAGAAGTTAATGAAGAATACTTCTGAAAAGATTATTTGACGTATGCTGTTTTTACAAAATTAACATTTGAGTGGTAAAATTTGGGTTACTAGGTGTCAAAAAGGTCATCTAGGAAGGCTAAGATATAGGCATATATAATTTATATGTATCTTCTTAAACATATAGTAATTTATCAAAATCGGAGATGTGTTTTTCAGTAGGTTAACTGTGGGACGTAGATTTTCCTTAAAAGCTTCCTGGCACATCCTTAGAACTTGCTGAATTTTAAAGCAAGGTTTAATGTTTAAGTGATTTTGCCTTTTGAGTTATGTTACAGACATGAAGTAAGCGATTCATTGTAAAAACTGATGTACTGTACTTCATTTTGAAGTCATGACATCATTTTCTTCGGTTTATTGCCTTTTTAAGCTCCACACTTCTTCTCGTGAGAATTCGTTAACAATACTCTCTAAAAACAATTTGTTTTGGTACCCAATATCAAAGGACAGAACAAACTATAGATATTGATTCAGTGGTTTTATGGATCGCTTCTACATTCTTAGATTTATTTCCTTGACAGATAATGGGATATCCATAGAACATAACATGTGCAATACATAGTCCTTGATTTCTTCTTTAGTTCCCATGCTTCAGAACAGGTTTATCATGTGTAACCAGCTGTGTACTGAATTGCACTTGCAAGGACTTTATAGAATGAAATCGGGAATTGTGCAAACATGCCAAGATGACAACAATGGAATGTTGCCCCTTGTTGATTCTGTAACCCGCAATCCGTCAAAGTCACTTAAACGTTGGCTTAGCACTCGATCAATGCCCGTGGTATTCCTTCAAGTTCTGTGGTCCATCGAGCTCTTGTAGAGAGTCAGATACCTAAACTTAGCGGATTCTGGAATGCTTAATATGTGCATATCCAGTGTATTGAATTACTCTCAAGTGTTGGAATGCATAGTGCGCTTCAGATATATAGAGCTCGGTTGTATTGTCTAACCTAATATGTGATTTGAATAATTAGGGCAGTGACTTAAACCCCTGATACATCTGATACCCATGTTCTCCAAAAGCTGGCAATTGGCAGTCAATATTGACAGTAGCTTTCGTGGACTAGAGTTCATGCTGCACGGTCAAATTAGTTAACTTATAACAGGTTTATACAGCAAATATGTTGTTGTTTTTTCAGTTTTTTATTATTTTAGGCATCACATATGAACAGCATGCACATAAAGTAGTGTGAAAGAAAGAGCATCACATCGTCCCCTATTTCCCTTTGTACCTGCATAATACGAAGTGCGTTCAAATTATATTTAAATACACGTGCACACTTTGTGAATGAGTGACAGAGATGCGAGCACAGTAGAGTGCATAGAAGATACTTAAAGTGGCGACTTTTTCATTGCAAGAACAGCATGTTATCATTCGTTTTTTCCATTTTTGCGGTGTGACACCTATTGAAATTCATCGCCAGTTGATTGAGGCATGTGGTGATCATACCATGGCTGTCTAATGTGCGTTTCTGGATGCGACAGTTCAATGAAGGCGGAACATCGTGTGACAACAAACCAAAACAGTCACGACCTCGCACCAGCTGGTCTAACGACATGATCAGCGAGTGGACAACGTTGTTTCGGAGGATCGCAGGATTGTGTGCAAAGATCCCATGGAAATTCCAATTTTGGAGGTGATATCTGCAACAGTCTTGGTTTGTTGCCACACGATGTTCTGTCTTCATTGAACTGTCGCACCCAGGAACGCAAATTAAACACATCCATGGTACCATCACCACATGCCTCACTCAACTGGCGATGAATTTCAATAACTTTCACTCTACAAAAATGGAGAAAACGAATGATAACACGCTGTTCTTGTAATGAAAACGTCGCCATTTTAAGTATCAAAAACAGTCCTAACTCTTGCCGTGGGCACTAGAGGTCTATACAGTGTATAGTGCAGCCATCTCTGTCACACATTCACAAAGAGTCCACTTGTATTAAAAAAACTGAAGTTCCCATCTTGTTCCAGTCCTGAAAAAATAAGTGCTGTAATTTGAAGCTTTTACATTGAAAAATGAATTAAACAAAAACAAAAAATGGTCTTCTCAAGAATAGTTGTAAAAAGATATATAAAAATAACACATTAGATTCTATTTAGACAACATTATTTATATTTGCTGCATTGTTATACTAATAAAATTAATGAAGATAATCTTTCTTTCATTTCAGGTAAGTACTGTCTCATCTGGAACCGGTCTACTCCTTGAACAGAAGAAATCTTGGTAACGTAGACTGCACATGATACTTCACATTCTGTGGACACAAATAACTGTTGAAGGAATGTCCTGCCTAATTTGAAAACATAGTGAATGTTATGATACAATAACATAGAATTCCTTTGCTGAGGGTTATCATTGTATGTGAAATATTTTTAAATATACAATACATATGCTTAAGGTCATATTTGACCTAGGAATCATTCTGTTACTCATTTATTTTTTGTTTCTTGATCACAATTCTTAAGGATTATTTCCATCCTTGGTTAGCTTGCAGTTCTTGTCTTCTTAGATCCTGGTACATACTGGTGTTAAACGTATCGAATTTAACTCAAATTATTTGCAAGGTGATTCGAATAGTATTAATAAGAATTTATACAGTGTTGTCTGTGAGGCTTAAATACATTTACACAATTAATTTTATATCCGTAACATTAGCTCTTATACATTTGAAGCAGTTAATTTATGTTGTCTTAGAGGAATAGTTGGAGGAAATGTAATGTTTATTGAAGTAGATAAAATGTAAGGTAGGTTATGTGTAACCATGACAACCTGATATGAGAAGAAGTAGTTATAATTTTCTTAAAAGATTTTGTTTTTCTGCTTAAAAAAGTCGAAGGAGGAAGACGTATATTTGTGTCTCTCCGAGGTTGTGTAGAATTATTTTAGTGTGCATTTATGATGCACAAATAGCGCGTGTGTAAGAAAAAAAAGTTTTGTACTCACTCTTCGTCAGATCATTGAAGTATTAAGATGTGATATCTGTAGTGTGTACTGCAAGTTCGCAGAATCTTAATCTGTAAGGAATATGTTATAAAAGGATATAATCTACAGATCTTGACATTGTGATAGGCTATAATAATGATTTTAATAGAATAAATTCCAATATTTTGATGAAGAGATTTTTTTTTATTTGTTTCTACAAATTACTCTCGCTCTGATACTACGGCCAGAGAGAGAAGACCCATTTCCATAATCAGTAAAACAACATAAATGATGGCTGGCCCCATAGCTCAGACAGTAGAGCAACTGCCTGCCATGCTAGGTTCGATTCCAGGCGGTAGGGGTGGAGATTTTTCTCCTGCCAGGATAATTCCTCATCTTCCCCAGAGTATCTTTTTTTTTTTTTTTTTTTTTTTTTTTTTTTGGTAATTCATGTCCTTCAACGTTAAGTCATATCGGACGGTGAATGAATTGGGCGAAATAATGCTCAAATGAGTCCAGGATCCATGAAGCTCAGAGTTACCCAACATTCGTCTTGAAGGATAAGGGAAAAATCCCGGAAAAATCCTCATCCAGGTAACTCACCCTGACCGAGATACGAACTCGGGACCTCTTGAACGTGAGGCAGACACGTTACCATCTACGCTACCGAGGCGGGCCCCCAGAGTATAGAAGTATAAATGAGAGTGCGAATGTTTGCGTGATCTAATGGTTAAAAACGCAGCGAATATGAGTTAACTCCTTCGATATGTTCCAAAGGAGGACGTCCGCCGATACGACCATTGCATATAAAGACGGGTATAAACGGAACAAGTAGTTTTTTCCTAGCGTTTGTCATATACCGATTCATACGAATTATAAGTACGATATTTCAAATTTCCAAACATCTTTAGTAACTTTTATAAGTAACAGTTTATTCTACTTTTTCTATAATGATTATGTTGTACAAGGTGCATAAATAGTATTTTTAAAAATAAATAAAGCTATCAGCAAAATACTTAGAAACTAATGCATAAAAGCCGCACACATAAATGCTTCCACTGTTCTGATTGTTTAAAAACGTATTTAAAGTTTCAGTCAGAATTTATCTGTAATAGTCATATTAACTATCTGGTATCTTGAGTAGTTTAAAAGTGTCTTTATTACGGTTTATTGAATTAATTCTCTCTGAGATTTTACTGGAAATTTGAAGAAAACTAGGTAAAAGAAATTGCATGGAACATCTTCACTCTCCAAAGTTGTGTTAGAAAAAGCATAATGAAATAAAGGCATTAGAATTTAATCATGCCATTGCTCGCAGGCAATTAAATTATAAGATTAAAATCTTGGTAAGTAACCGAGGCTAATAGCTCAACGTATTTTTTATATAAAAACTAATGTGTACATTTTTTTCAATCTTTCATTGGTTTTTGCTAAATGTTATCTGTGAGTACGCTTAAACGAATCTAATAAAAATAGAAGGTCCTTAAAATGAAGGCATTAACTTAAGAGACAGCTATAAACGAAGCAGAAGGGAAAAACAAGGATTTTGTAGATATATTAAAAAGATAATAACAAATACGAAAACACAAATACAAAGTCTGGTATGGGAAAGTTAAACAGAAAATAATAAATAAGCAAAGTTGACATAGATAATTGGCTAACCTGCAACAAGCTCTACGAAGATTTGCTGCGAGAGTGAGAGTTTGTCAAATTGTATAGCAAGCAGCTAGCAAGTTTCAAATAAATGTACCAACAGGTTTAACTTAAATCTAACGTCACTCTTATGCTTTTTGAAATATTAACCTGTCCTGGGAGTTTAATAGGTACAACCAGCTAAAGCAACGAATTAGTTATCTGTACGTTATTACATTAGCTTCTGCAGCTTAGCAAACAAATCCTGCTACAAAAGTTACACACAAGGTTTGTCCACTAACCTTGTTGTACTTATTAAGTACAATTATTATTTCTAACGATTATGTTGATACACAAGCAAAACAAAATGTACACTCAAAGCTCTTATACTGGAGTCCTTCCTTCCAATTCAGATGATGAACCAAATTTCACAAACTGTTTAATTGCATTGATTCGCTTATCTCTCTCTCTCTCTCTCTCTCTCTCTCTCTCTCTCTCTCTCTCTCTCTCTCTCTCTCTCTCTCTCTCTCTCTCTCTCTCTCTCTCTCTCTCTCTCTCTCTCTCTCTCTCTCTCTCTCTCTCTCTCTCTCTCTCTCCCTCTCTCTCTCTTAAAACATATAGTACCAACGTTGGCTCAAATTATTCCAATATTTGCAAAACCTAATGGGTGACTCTACCGACGCTTATTCCAACATATCTATCCTTTACTACAAAATATATATCTCAGAACTCCTTAAGAAGACTTTTTTGTAATTTACGTCCTCCAACGTTGTCATATCGGACGATGAATGGAATGGGTGAAATGATGCTCAGATGAGCCCAGGGTCCATAGAGCTTAGAGTTACCCAACATTCGTCTTTCAGGCTTAGGGAAATCCCCGGAAAAAAACCTTATCCAGGTAACTCGCCCTGACCGAGATTCGAACTCGAAACCTCTTGAACGTGAGGCAGATACGCTACCATCTACGATACCGAGGCGGGCACTTAAGAAGACATTTTACAGATTTCTAATTAACACTTAAAGTTATTTGACACTGCATCCCTGGGCTTGTCATTGGACAATGACTTGAATACATCTATCGTGTGTAACTATGCCTACTCTATTAACAAAATTATAATGTATCTTTATTCAACAAAGTGTCCAATAAATTAAACTCACAAGCGATACGTTTCAGCTTTATAACATCTAGAATAATTTTCTGTTCCACTTATAGTTAAAACGTAGTGCTATTTTAGTTATTTTTTCGAACAATTACATTTTTGTAAGACGTTATTCCTTAAGAGTAAATTAGCTCAGTCTTAGATGCGTTTTTACAAATCTGTGCCGTTTAACTAACCTATAAATTTCTCGCTTAAATCCGTTTTCTATAATCAGGATTACAAAATTAGTACCTATATAATAAAGTGTGGAGATTAGGTTTACCTTTTAAGGCAATTTGGATAGTAATGTGTTATGTTTGCTCATTTTTATCATTTTGTGGGATTATTTATGTAATTATTTTTAACTCCATCCACTTCACCAGATCTGCATCATCGTGTTACAGAGGTATTAAGAACTATTACTATTTAACCTAGTTGTAATTTTATAGTTTAGTACCCATTACAGGAAATGCAATTTATTTAAATCAGTATAAAATGAAATTACATGAAATAACATGTGTACCTATACATAGTAATTGCTAAGTGAGTGTAGTATTTTATAACATCGTCTTTAGGCTTGAAGTTACATCTTAAATATTTAAAAAATGCTTCAAGCAATACGTTTCTTAACTGATGAGAAACGCAAATCTAGTTTCATAATTAATTACATTGACTATGTCCCTCATATGACGTCATCGTATATTGATCGTGTTAAAATCGACCAATCAGATTCTCAAAATCACACACACAGCAATAACTATTTTGTTATTGCGCCCTAAGACACGATAACAACATATTCTGCATGTGTACGAACAGCCAAAGGATTATACATACACAGATCGTCGACTGTTAGCGCGACTTTCAAATGTCAAAATGGCTGAAAGGTTTGTATGCCGTGACTTGTGAGGTTAAGTTTGATTCATGTGATAATGTAGGCCTATGTGATTTACGGAATTGATATTTTTATTCGTTAGATAGTCTCCTCAAATGCAACTAATGGTTTTGAACTTTCCCAGATAGATTCATAACCACTCGTAAAGTTAAATTCTATAAAATATTAGGTGTTCCAACGTTCATAAGTTCTGGTTCATAACTTCATAAGCTCATGAGTCCTGGATTATGAATGAAAAGATGTTACAAATGAAAGTTTATAGCATAAGGATCTCTACCTAATAAATATATTTAGGTCAAGTGTATAAAAACTGAGTATACTACACGGAGATAAAATATATATTTTGAACACTGCAAAGAGAATTGGAGATATTTGGTTTGATTAGAATGAATAATGAACGTGTGTTGAACGCTTAAGGAAATCATGAAGCTACAAGGAAAACATAAGAGCAACTTTTCTAATTCTTAGAGCGAAAAGAAGAAGGTTCTTCATTCAAATCCCGGCTATCACATTGGTAATTTTAGTCCGGTTCTACCCTTCCAGATAAAACTTAGGTATAAAATCTTATACCAAATTTAATTTTGGATACAGTTATCTTTCACGTAGCTAAAATGGAAAGAAAAAAATTAACAAATATGCATTCACTGTCATATAGAATGCAGACTCTCGTACGAGTATTTTCGAAATTTTTAATGATTAGGGAAAACTTTCACTGGTATTTTCGGTGCGTCATCGGATGAAATGGATATATTGCATGCTGTATCTTTTCCTACAATCAGTCTCTTGTGGCACATTTATACTGGATGTCCCATCATCAACTGTAATGCAACAGGCAATGTGATGTTAGCAAGAGATTGCCACAATAAATTGATGGGATTACATGCGATTGCATTTGTTTGTTTGATATGTCCGTTTCTATATATTTACCTTCAGTACTGGTCTTACAGATAATACACTGCAGAATCTCATTACAATGTGTAAACGTTGCGATGTTTACCTAAGTGCTACTGTACGTAATAACATTCAGCTATTTACTTACTGTGTTATGAGGTATATACAAGAGTATTCTATACAAAAATTAGATGCCTGGGTGTCTCTGGAAATATACGTTTGAGACTTCCGGAATCTGAAAGAAGAAATTTTAAATAAAATATCTGTATGCACACAAGAATGTGTCCCGAAAACGGAAGGTTACTACTAAACTTCGTGTTTTACTTCAGCATCTCCCAAGAATCGATGCAAAGATAAAGAAGGTAAAATAATAAATAAACAAATAAATCGACTAATTCATTAAGCTTCAGGTGCAACGAATTTTAATAAAATATATGTTCAAGATATTTTAATAAGTAAAACGTTTATATTGTGACTTTGTGGGTTTGTGAAATCAAAAGTTTCGGTTACAAACACCAAAAATTTATCTTTATTTCCGTAGAAATCAATCGGACAATCCATAATTACGTCACATACACAATACAACTTGCAAGGTAATCGACCACAAACACACAGCTGTTCACGTGCACACGTCCGATTACCGACTGACTGCCTGTGGCGGGCGGACTCCCTTTTTATAAATTACTCACATTCCGGAATGTTCTCAAACGATCAAGAGGGCGCTGAAGAAACACGAAGTCTCTAGAAATCCATCTCCTCCCCCCACCGCTTCGGCGAGGTTTTATCTCCGCACTACCCTGCCCGTCTCTTTGAACTTTCCGCCCGCGCCACCTCGAAACAACAATGCGTTCGCGACACTACTGATTTTTCTTGGAATAAACTTTTGCATACTTATTAAACCATAACAGCTGCACAAAATAATACTCCATAAAAAGGTAGATCTCATAAAGCCTACAATTTATATCAAATAATATTATAGATGTATTTATTTCCGAAAAATTCGTAATTAAAAGTTAAATTGTCTGCTTTTCATTGTTTCATCGCTTCCTTTTCTGTTCTGTAGGTAACGAAACGAGCATGTTATTTCAAAGCACCGCACAGTTACCATTTAGTAAAAATCTGATGTACTAACACACAGGACTTTCTCTAACTTTGTACAACTTATTACGTCTCTTATTCCTACACTTCGTGTCGTTCGAGTATAATTTTACAGAAATTATCCTACTATTAGTTGTTCTGTGGATCCAATGGGAATGTAAAGCTGAATAGGCTTTAAGGATAGTCAACTATTTTAAGAGAACAACACTTCACGATGTTACGGTTTTTAAATTGAATTTTCCTTGCAGGCCAAGACATAAAAAAAGAACAGTGAGTTCCTTTGGAGAAAATTATAAATATTGAAGAATACCAACAAATAACAAGGAATATCCCTAAAATGGTTCTCTCCCCAAACAATGTATTAGAAATAAAATATCTGTTTGAACGAGACGTACATTTTTGTGCAACTTTTGTCCATCTCTTTTGTTTACCAACTGTGAAAATCAACAATAATGAAGTCAACCTGATATAATATTCACAAAAGATATATGATAAACATTTCATTTGTCATTAAAATGTTTTAAACATAAAGTATTGTAAAATCATTAAAATATTTTTGGAAAAATCAATATTTTGAAAAACATTCCATGTAATGGCTCCTCTGCAGTGGTAGATTTTCTTAAAAACATCGTCTGACATCCTTAGATGTTGAAGTTAAATATCAGTTCACACATATGTACCTGAAATTTTAGTATCAAATTTTTAGCTAAAATGAATTAAGGTAAGTGCGGTTCAATCGGATTAATATTTAAAAATCTTTCACAAAAGTCCTATTTGGCAAGTAAATACGAAAGCTGATATGTTATATTGAAGCCTGAACATTCTATATTGTTACATGTTAAGCTTTTCGATGAAGGATTTTCTGTAGACTTCCGTTATATATACATTTGTAGGTATTAAAATATATATACAGAGTTTCCAATTTGGAGCAAAACAATGTTATCAAGGAATGTTTTCTTTTTCAGATGAGAAACAAATGGGGAGAGTCCTGGGCGTAAAAAGTAAGGGAACTGATTGAACAGATAGGTATGGGACATATTTGGAGAAACGAGGAGTATTATTATAGGGGCTTTTGGAAAGCGGTAGAATTAAGGCTGGAAGATTTAGATAGCCAAGTTATATTTACCAGTGTAAGGGAGAAAAGATCGTTGAGGACATATAGGGAAATAAAGACAGTGTGTGGGAGGGAGAAGTACATAGATGTGTGTAATAAGTCAGGGCAAGGAGGATTTGCCTGGGCAAGGACAGGATTTAGAAATTTGTAAGGTATTAGATATGATATGGATATAGGGAAATGCCAAATGTGTGGAGAAGAGGATACAGTTGGCATAGTATACTTTATTGCAAACAAACAAAGATATGGAGAGAACAAATTTGGCAACAAAAATAGGACAGTTTTAGGGAGGGGGAGTTATTAATAATAAAGAAAATGTTATTGGTAAAAGGAGAAAAGAATGTAAGAAATATAGGTGAATATCTGGGGAATGTTAGAGAGAAATGGTTCAGATTGATGAAGAATAAATAACAATTAAGAGGTGGAAAACTATAACGAGGGCTACAAGGGAGAGGAGGGTCATCAATACACGGAAAACCAGGGGTTATGTGTATTGAAACCGAGACTTGGGGCAAGCAGGTAGGAAGGGTATGTTAAATGTGAATAAGTCACTTTGTTATTGTGTGAAAGAAATGTTACAAATGTCAATGTATCAATGGAATTGTATGTAGAAGAAAGATGAGAAATAAATACAAATACATATATACACTTGTATACTCATATCATTATGCATCTCTCACATATTGGGGCCGCGCCGTGGCTCAGTGGTTAGACCGCTTGGCTCTCACCAAGGCGGCCCGGGTTTGATCCCAGGCGACCGCAAAGTGAGACTTGTGGTGGACAACACGGCACTGGGGTGGGCTTTCTCCGGCATCTCCGGTTCCCCCCGCCATCTCATTCCACCGGTGCTCCATCTTCATCTCATGTATCATCAGTGTCATCGCCTGCGGTGACGTATGTAGTAAAAGTGGGCGTTTAACACTACACATTTCATTTCATTTCTCACATATTGTTTTTTCCATAGTGTCCACTCAGATTATGTGGTACCATTCTACTTTTTCTGGGATTATTTGAACATCATTTCTCCCATTTCATTGATCAACCCGTGTGGCTTAAATTTGGAGGACGTAAATAAACAAAAATAATTAAAAAAGACATTTGAGTCCCCCACCTTACCTTAATCTACTGTGTCCTCTGTTTAGCGCTATCATTTTGGCCCGTTGGCAGCACTGATTAAGTAATTGTCATAACAGCAAAGAGTATTATGGATATAAGAAAGTCTGTATTTTCTTACTGTACGAGTTTCTGGAAAAATGTCAATGCACATTCGTTATAAATCTATCTTAAACTTAAAAAATAACAAGAAGCCAGAAATGGAGCAATTATATACCTCGTTTCCGGAAAAGAAGTTCTATTTTTCACTTAGACTAAAGAAATACAATCGTATTACACATTCAACTGTCTTAGGTAGTTAATTCTTCGGCCACAAAGGTCCTTCCAGCACAACAATACACTACCGTTACCTGGGCAACAAATTTTGGAAAACTAATCAGTGCCCGCTCTTGCTTTACCTTCTCTACGTGCAGAAGTAAAAAGTTTTTGGGGTACAAGGGTGTTAGAAACATGTATTTCTTATAACATTTCTACATAGAATTTCTGGAAGGAGTACACATTCTCCAGCTATGTAAAAATCAGTAGATATTGTAAAGCATTAGTTAATAGATATTTATTTCCAGCTTGAAGTGGAATCCATTTAAAAAGATATTGCCCCCAGGTTTTAGGTCAAATTTTCACTTCTGCGCAATAACAGTATCTTATGTCATTGAAAACAACTGAGAAAAACAGTTGGGTATTAACTGCGGAGCAATAAATCTAAATGCAAGTCATGCGTGTGGCAAAGAAAGAAGACATTTCCAGTAGAGTTCTTCTAGAGGTTGTCACTCAACTGACACCGAAGTTAATCTTGGGATCTGGTCACGATCACAAGGTCTGTGCGTGAGCTACCGGTTTAATGAGCGTCGCAAGATGTTCGCGTTTTGATTCATGACTCCATCCGTGTAACAATACATCTTCCTAATTGATTCATTAATTTTCAAACTGACTTTCAATTGATGTATAGCTTTCAGGAAAGAATGCATTACGAGCCTTTGCAAGTACTCAGTTCGTTAAAACTAAAATAGTCGACAATAAACTATGTTAACTGCTAGAGAAGTTGTCTAGATGGTGCTGGCATCACCTGTTCCTCTCGCTGACGTAAAATTATTGTACGTGTCAAGCCACCCGCTTGTGTACTCGGTTCTACGCCCATTAAAGGTTGTCTTCGAAGTACATATAGAGTTGTTATACCTCTCATATTAAATAAGATACAGATTATAATCGCCTTGGCTAAACATTTCCAAACAATGTTGTTGCAGTTATATAATCTGGAATTTTCCCTTTAATGTGACATGTATTTTATTATTGTAGGCATTATACTTATATCTTAAATATGTGTTTACTACATATGCAATTTGGAACTCTGGGTTAGGTACAGCTTTATACTACAAAAAATTATAAATACAATACTCTTTGGAGTAGACAGGACTATTTTTGCTTCTCTTTTACGAGAAAGTTTATTTTACGATTGGTACTTACGATTCGTACCCCTTATAAATAGAAATCCCTCGTAGATTAGATTAGATTAGATTGATTTGCGTTCAGTAGGTTCACTTGTAGCCAGAAAAGGCTGTGAACATTGAACATGTCCAGAGGTATAAAGTTTAATAGCATATATATGTACAAAAGTTAACGTAAGACACATATTACAGTATACAGGCAATATGATCAACAATATGGAAAACAAAACAGGGATAATTATATATGATACAAAATGAAACACTTTTTAAACCAACTTTCACTTGGCTTATGCCAGTACGTCTCAACCTTTTTGCAATGGATACCATTCTTGTTATTTATTAAATACATATACATTAAAAATAAACTTTCAACTTGCATCAAATATTTATAATGATTTGTCATTGGAATAGTTAGATACTACTTATAGAGCTACAGAAGCATTATTAGGATAATTTGTCATTCAGATAATCTTGTACAGAATAAAAAGATTTTGGGCAAGGTACTCCTTAACATCTTTTTTAAAAGCACCGAAATTATCAACTGTTTCTTTAAGAACATTCGGAAGTGCGGCAAATATTTTGATAGTTTCATAATACACACCTTTCTGAAAGCAAGAAAGTTTAGCACTGGGATAGTGAATATTATACTTTTGTCTAGTGTTTATTTTGTGAATTACATTATTTGTTGCAAATAACGCACGATTGCATACAAATAATTTTAGATCGGGAATATATACATGCAAGGAAGCGTTAATATCTTCAATCTTGTAAAACGATCTTTACAGGAGCATCTGCTGTGGGTGTTAGTAATGATTCTTATAACCCTCTTTTGCATAAGAAATATTTTTTAACTTTCTACTGAGTTGCCCCAAAATAATATTCCATATTCCATAATAGAGTTAAAGTATGCATAATATATTAATTTAAGTGTGTCAATAGAACTCACATTAACCAGCTCTCGGATAGCATAACAGGCAGAGTTGAGTTTAGGTAAGATATAATTTATGTGAGCTTTCCAATCTAAACATCTGTCCACTTGAAGGCCCAGAAATGTTATGATGTCAATTTCATCTAATAACATATCATTATGTCCAGGTAACGTTATTTTCTTTTCTGTAACTATATTTTTCTTCAGCTTACCTTTGAATAGTGTTTTCTGAATGACACTTCCTGATATTTATAATTTTCATTAAAGCTACTGAATAAAATGTTGCTATGATATATAAAACAACTGAATGCTACCATGTAAAATGACACGTTTCAAGAATGCATTGCTCCCAGAAGGCTCTGTGCTATCCCCAACACTCTTCAACATCTATGTGGCTGACCTTTCTACAGAGCTGCGCGTTAACATAGCTCAGTTCGCTGATGACTTGCTACTGTTTTTCACAGATAGACACCCACGCAGAGCTTCCAACACCATACAGGGACACTTATGTCTCATCCAGAAATGGTGCAAACTCTGGCGATTGACTATTAATACGGAGAATAGTCAAGCCATCTTGTCTACCAAGCGCCACTTTCTCGCCATTCTTCCCACATTTGCCTATTCTGGGCGAAGGATAGGGTGCAGGAATTCCATAAAATACTTGGGAGTATAGCTGGACAAGGGTGTAACGTTTAGGGATCACATCCAGGACCTATCGCATCGGGCATGCGAAGCCTCGGCTTCACTATACCCGATGATGGGGTCCACGAGGTCTATCCCTCTAAAGCTACGCTTTTTCAAAGGTTTAGTGCTACCTATTATGCTTTACGCGTGCGAATTCTGGGACATGACTGCGGACTCGAACATACTGCTCTAACATCGGGTACGGAATAGGTGTCTTCGGATTATTTATTCTGTATGCAGACGCTTTCCCGTGAGACTACCTCATGAAACCTCATCTCTCCCCTATGTGGGGCATGTGATTAGACGCCGGGCCAAGAAATTCTACGAGAGTGTTCCTCACATCAGAGCCCCTTGGTTAGATCTCTTGGGGATTATCGTCGCAATGAACGCCGCCTAAAGCGGTACCGGATTCCCCGCATTGCTCGTGTGTATAACTGGCAAATCTAAGGTCATTCTACCAACGCAATCATTGTCTGGATTCTAATTTAATAAATTTCTTTTCCTTTCAACTTTTCACGCAGAGGTGCACAACTAGCAGTTGCACCTCATTTCTCAAACTTCGAGGAGCTTCGGATACCTCCCTTCTTTTCATCAATCTAAATTCAAACCGCCACCCTGCAAAACCCACATTCCCGTCTAACGTGGATAAGTCACTCCTAGGATGACACACCACCGGCTGTCCCTCAGCCTCCCAACAGAAATGAATGAATGAAAGAATGAATGAAAGAATGAGCTGCACTTATGGATAAAAGTGTACCAGTACATTTAAAATGCATGCATTTATAAATTGAAAAAGTTTCACTCGTCACATTTAGTAGCTTCTGAGAGTTGAAAACCCAAATATATTGTTTCCCTTATATATATTTTCGATGTGGAGTGAATTTGAATTTGTGTTCCGATGAAAATCGTTGACACCTAAGATAACGAGATTTTCCTCAGTCCAGTGTTGCCTATGTGACCACAAGTAACAAATAAACGTCATATTTACCAACAAATTCATCTTGTAAGAAACTATAGAGACCACGCAATTTACCACAAAATATGAAATTTGCCATATATTCTAAAACATTATATGTTACACACATATGAATGAATAATTATGCGTAGAATTTCTTTTTTATAATCTTTTACATTATTCCTTATAATTGTTTATCTATCCCACACTATTACATCTATCACCTTGGTGCTACCTTAACTTAAATGGCACCCTGGTCATTTGCTCTCCCAGGTAGCTCTAACCTCCATGGCTCCTTGTTACTTAATTAGCCTCTTTCTTCCCCACCACCCATTTTCCTTTCTTATATTCTTTACGTTTCTTGTCCATTTTTCTTTTACTTTTTGTAAGAACTCACCAATACTTCTTACCTTCTTTTTCTCCTTTCCTGTTAACACTTTTATAGTTACTCTACTCTTCTCTCCTTTCTCCCATTTTTCCTCCGAAACGTTTTTGCTCCATATTGCTAACTACTTGCATTCCGTTACATAGATTGCTATCCTTTCTTTCCCCCCACACAATTCACAAATTCCCTTTTCCCTATCTCTTATCCCTCTTAGGAATATTGTTACTGTTCTCATACAAGCTAACCCTTCTCTCTCTTGTCTATTGCAGTAATCTACGTATGCTTCTAGTCCCCAGTTTCTTTTTAATTGTTTGTAAAATTGTAATGATTTCATATTTTCTAGACTTCCCCATATTTCTTGCCTTTCTATATCTTCAATTCTGCATTTTACCAATTTACCCACACGGCGTGTATTCCTTTTCTCTAATCTCCATATATCTCCCATTCCTATTTTTTCAATAATTCCTCTTATTTATGCCCAGCAACTCTTTAAGTTCTCTAATCTTTTTTGCTGTCTCAGGCATAATTTAATAATTTCCCATTTTTCTTTGGCCAAGCACCTATACCAAAATGTTATTATTCTTTCTTTTATTATTCCATTTCTTCTTTTCGTTCCTAATACTACTAACGCTACTTCCATAGGTTATGATCTTGGTAAGCCTAGTAGCTATTTACAAAACCTTCTGCAGTTTTGGTCTACCGTTTTTGTTTACCTCTACGCTCTCTCACCAGATCTCCATTGTAACATTTTGGATTCCACTAGTGCCTCGTACATTCCTTCTAACCACTTAATTGTCATTTCTAGCTTATATTTACATAATTTTATCCCATTCATTGCCACCCTTCCTTTTTCTTCAATTTGTTTCCTATATGCTCCCCATTTTCTATTGTTATTCAACCTCACTTCTAAAGTATTCAAATTTGTTGGCCACTTTTAGTCTTAAATTAAATACCCAATGGTCATCTCTTTTCAGTTTAGCTCCCTTCTTGAAGACCATAAATTTCGACTTATTTATGTTTATATTTATTCCCCAATCTTAACAGAATTTCTGAATTTCATTTATCACACTCTTATTAATATTTAAAGATCAGAGATTTGAAGCTTTGGGCACTTGGTTATTGAATATGTATTCTATTTTGACACTAAAGTTAAGTGCAAAGAGATAATCAACTGGTTATCTCTGCAAACAGTGATTTATAACATAAAGTAATTGCACTTTAGTTTCTTTTCCCTTTTATAATGTGCATGTTAGCGTCTTTTCAGAACAAATCGTGACCTGTTTGTTGCCTGGCAGTAGTAAGAAGTATCAAACTCTAGTATCAGTTTGCTGCAATAAAAATTACACTTTCGATAATTGTCGACCCTTACAGTCGGTTATTTCGGTAATTGATTTTAAATTATTTATATGAGCGAAGCTCAATATAAATAGAACTGAATAAAAATATTCTTAATGCCGTTTGTATTTTTATATGATAAACCCAAAGCAAATGCCACACCGTAGTGCCTCCGAAGCTAGATCAATATTCATTTATTTTACAACATGGCTTCGAAACTAGATAACCTGGATTCTTTAGCAACAATATTCAGCTGTTTTACCACTTACGGTACAAATTTCAAATAATATAAAAACAGTTCTATGTTCACAGTAATCTTCTGATTTGAAAAACACTATTACTTGAAAATAAAGGTTAAAACTTTTATTTTAAGTCGTTTAGTATACCACAAAATTATTCTGAACTGTCAATAGACATTCTTGATACAAAAAACATTATATATTATATAATTACATTATATAATCGCGGATTTTATCCTAAATAGCAGCTTTCCAAGATTAATTTTATTATTCCAGTCGTGCTAACCATAAGGATCTCCGACATTGCATATATTTCGCTTCCGCCTTATATTTCAAGTAGGCTGAGGTTTGTGTAGTGTTGAAAAAGAGGCATGGATGTTTGCTTGTCTATCAGAAGGCAGACAGTGCTGTGCCATCTCAGATGGTCAGGTTCTTCCCGGTTCCTACCGAGAGAAGCCTTCTCAGCCGATGTGACCGCGTCATCAAGCTTGAAATGGAGAGAGGGCCCTTCGCATATCTGCTGTCCAGACTGCTTACGACCTATAGCATTTCTTTCATCTCCACTTAGAAAATGAAAAGATCTAAATTGGGTCCAGAGACCAAATGTTCACTTCTCTTCCTGGTGAATTTCAAAGAGTAGGTTTCCTAGCCGAGAGTTTTATACATTGTTATAGCAGCCGTCATACATAGGGCCAGGATTTTTAGATAGAATATTCTTTCATTTTTGGTGTCTTATATTTTCAAAGTAGGCTTTTTTAGGTTTTTCTTGTTTAAAATAGGCTTTTAATGTTTTGTTTGTTTATTAGTACCTACATGTATTTATCAGTTTCCTTTTATAGTACTTTTTGTAAGGTTTATTCATTCAATTATTTCATAAAAGTATACATTGCCAAAGATCTTCATCAAAGAACGCCCAAAATTGAGTTTACTGTTTGCTTTGTAAGTTATTTTTTGGCATTACAATAGATAGTTACATATATACCCAATGTTTCTGGGGTAAGCGATTTCTTATTGTCACGCAACACATTCTTGCATGATGAAAACGTTCTTTCAACAGAACATGACGTTATTGGACCATTGTTGTCAGAGCAGCAGGTTCTGGGATAGCTTTTCTCCCCACAATACTGAGTTTGATTTTCATGTCTTCAAAACCAGGATTTTGCTAAATAATTTTCTGTAACTTCGAAGAACATGCATTTCCAACTGGTCCAGGTATTCCTTTTCTGGAAGCACCGTCAGTAATGTCTAGTACATCTTTCAAATAATACTTTCCAACAATAGTTTTTGGTGATGAAAATTGATGAAAATAGCCTAAAATGTCCCGTGAAGGGCAAAGGTCTGCTATTAGATAGGAAAAGCTCATCTATTCCAACGTGGTAAGCTATTCCACGTAAGGCGTTGGACATGCTTATTGTAATTTTTGACTGATTATGCGGTTCACTATTTAGTCATTGCCTAGTAATAACGCTCTTTAGTGCCTATATCATTCCCTCTTTAGTGTTTAATAACCAATATTTGCACTATTCACTATTTAGTTACTACTATTCTCTATGTACACTTTACCTGTTTAGTCACTGCTACTCCGTATTTGCACTATTCACTATTTGACTATATCGTTTTATATTTACACTATTCACAATTAATCCATACTCAGATGCATCTTCAGGGATTTCCAGTCTCTTCTTTCTCTTGCTACCCTTAACCAATGCTGAACTGAATGCTCCTTGAAGATGTCTGCCCATCTGCGTCTCGGTCTTCCTTGTAGTCGTTTTCCTACTCGAAGATCCCACATGGTGGCCTTGTACGTCCACCTATTATCTTGTAGTCTCGCCACGTGGCCTCCACATTTCCATTTTAATCTTGTTGCTGATTTGGTCGCCCTGATTGCTGGTCTGTGATTGCTGTTTACAAAATGTGTGTTAGTATAAGCAAGGGAAGCTGCTGGAGTGGGATACTCAAGTGATCTCTTAGCCTTGGCAATGGAGGAAGCTCCTGTTTCATCTGATTCATTGACGACATTTTTAATGGCCTTTAAGTGCTCGGCACAGTAAACAGCACCCAGCCAAGTAACAAAGCGCCTAAGTATCGGCTCATTAGGAAGTGGGTTTGCCATTACTTCCTCCTTGAACAATTGTATACCTACGTGCTGGAGCTTTTAAGAAAATCTCCTTGACCAAAGAGCTATGGAGCAGTAGAATTCGAATTCATTTATCCATACATATTTTCCTTATTGAGACTAATGTCACTTAAATGTGTATTTCAATTGTTTTACTTTACTCTCGAAAATGACATTCCATATTAACTTTGAAAATCGGAAAATAACACACTTTATTTCAAAAGTGCAAAGCAGCTATTTAGGTTATTTTAGGTATCAAACCCTCATGTAGACTTTTTTGGAGTGAAATAAGGTTAAAACCAAACACTCCGCGCTCTACTCATAACTAATTCTGCTGCAATAAAGGAAGAAAATACGTCCGTGTTGTTTATTTAATATATTAGTGCCATTATGCCATGATGTATAGATTAAAGTTTCTTTGTTAGATAGGTGCACGTGCTGATGTGTCTCTTGCTGCTTTCTACCAGCTGCAGATCTTAAACAATAGACTATAATTCAAGGCAAAAACCTTCTCATACTATTTTAACTTTGTATAATCTCATATACAACAAATGCTTCTAAGCCTTTCCCCCCTTAATAAACAGCAGTAACCAGCATATGCACTTTATTTTTCTTGGTTATTTTCAACCAAAATGACGGAGAATATAAAAGGAACACAAATAAATGATTTAAACCGGACTTTTATAGAAAGAAATACTAAAGTTAATTTATAATATTCGTGTCACTTTAGTTCAGTATTGTTTCAGTTCATGATCTGCATAGTTTGATACTGAAAAATTAGCAAACCACTAATCAAGTTGGAACCATTATGTTATATAATTTTATCGGTGATTTGTAATGCAAATTGGTGGGAACAAAACGCCAAAATAATTACATTGATTAGCCTTCAATTACAGTCAAACTCAATCTAGCTTTAAATATTAAAACTGTATGACAAATATCACATAAAAGTGGAAACAACAGAGTTGAAAATACGTATGTTTGTGGTTTACAGTAGAACCATGATTTAATGTCCATTATTGATATATTAATAAAGGGGTCATAAACATGTTTTGCTTTCTGCTGTACCAAACCGCTGGTTAACCAAAGGTGCATTGTGGTTGAAACGCTTCTATAGATTTTAGTGGTATAGTTATTGTATACATTTCTCTTATTGGTATTCTGACGGTATGTTCACCAAAGAAGGTTGTGTTTACTCGTATTCGTGGAGTGGCATATGAAAGATGCGGGAAGATTCTGCCCATAAATTTAAGTAAACAGTGCCCACTAGGCTGGTTATGAGAGACCTGGTTAGTAAATTCAGGTTTTCTAGCAGAGTTGCAGATAAAAAATCTTCCAGGAAGACCCTCAACAACCGATAAAACTGTACCTTCTTAGCCCTATATCCCTTGGGATATTTAGCAATAGAGCTGGGGTTGGTGACGTCGTTATGCTTTTGTGTAAGTAGCTTGTCACAATAGAAATAGGAGGCGTGTTTTTTAAGTCAGTACCGTTTTGGAATTAAAGAAAAACGTGCATAGATATCGCAATAATTTTACTTTTTCATGAAAGCCTGTACCTTAATCTATTTTTCTACACAATTTCCGTGAATATTGAGGCACTTGTCATAACGTGGCACCAGTTTTTGAATACCCTCCTCATAAAATTCTGCCGCCTGACGTGTTAACCACTGTATCACAACTGTTTCGACTTCGTTATCATCTTGAAGATGCTGACCGCCCAGATGTTCCTTCAAGTGCAGGAACAAATGGTAGTCACTGGGCGCCAGATCAGGGCTGTATGGAGGATGATCTAGAGTTTCCCATTGTAAAGATTTGATGAGATCTTTTGTCCAATTAGCCACATGTGGACGGGCATTGTCATGCAGAAAAACGATACCCTTACTTGGCACGTCTTTAGTTCTGGATTGCACGGCGCAGATTGTTCAATGTCTCACAATAAGACGCTGCATTGTCTTATTACGAGGCAGAACCTCCACTAGCAATACTCCTTTTCTGTCCCAAAAAACTGTGCACATGATTTTCGGGGCAGAAATTGTTTGCTTAAACTTCACTTTTGTGGGTGATGATGAATGCCGCCATTCCATGGATTGTTGTTTCGATTCTGGTGTGACGTAGGCCACCCAGGTTTCGTTACCAGTAACAATTTGGTCTAAATAATCTTCACCTTCATTGTGGTACCGCTCAAAGAAAGTCAATGCACTGGCTAAACGGTGGGTTTTGTGCAAATCCGTCAACATTTTCGGAACCCAACGTGAACACAATTTCCGGTAGTTCAAGTTCTCGGTCACAATGTGATACAAAACACTACGAGAATATTGAGGAAAATAGTCGCACAATGATGAAATTGTATAGCATCTGTTTTCTCTCACCTTTTCGTCCACTTTCTGCACCAAATCTTCAGTAACGACCGAAGGACGCCCACTCCGTTCTTCATCATGCACATTTGTGCAGCCATCTTTAAATGCTCTCATCCATTTCCTTAGCATTCCATCATTCATAATGTTTTTTTTCGTAAACTTCACAAATCTCACGATGATTATCGATCGGTTTTACTCCTTTAGCACTAAGAAATCGTATAACAGCCGCCACTTCACAATCGGTGGGACTCACGATTGTCGGAGGCATCTTAAACACTCAGTAACCAATGTATACAATGAAGAATCAGACTCTAATGGCGTCAGTGCTTAGACCAGAGATTTGGGTAACCAGCGCGCATGCGCGAAACGCCGACCGTAGCGCTGCGGCGGCGGAATCGCAAAACGGTGCTGATTTAAAAAACATGCCTCGTGTTTGCTGCGTTGATCGCAACTAAGGATCGCTAAAATATTAATTGTATATCAACGATTCTATTAATTAACTGAATTAAAATTAGCGCTGCCAGTGTGCCTGTATTTTGTACCACAAGAAATCTTTTACAAGAGAGTAAATCTACTGGGTTAGTTGTCACTTAATCACAATCGAGAACTATCGGTCTGGGCTTAATCTGCATCAATTCCCTTGAGATTAATCAATTGAGTACCCAGACAAACAACGCTAAACATAAGGTTATTCGTCCTGAACAGATTCATAAAAATTCCATACGGAATTCAGGGTTGCCAACTTTGATGCTGTCCACATTCGGACTGGGGTGTAATATTTTGTCACGCCGGCAGTAAAAGTTTATTTGTAAATGTTAAACTGTTCACTTGAGATCAGTACATAACATTCCTATTTCCGTACTGCAATGTACCTATCAAATATTCATAATCCATAGCCGGTTTAAAGCCTCTGAGAGTGAAAGAGCGAGAGTAAAACACGGCTACTTTTTTCTGATCTTGTTTCTCATGTTTCTCACAGTTCATGCAATATTGAAAACATGTCTTTGAAAGAAGACCTTCCCTTTCTCCCACTTAGAAACAAATCGTATAAAGTACTCCGAGACAAGTACAAATAGAAAATCCAATTTTAAGGATACGATATCTGTCGACAGTACACGCACGCTGGGTGATTTATCACATGGGGGTACAACTGGAGCCCCCCACCTTCATGCGTCAGTAGCAGGATTGACTAAACAAACACCTTTTGGGTCCGGTTTTCTTAATGCAGAAACATGCTGCAGAAGATGATTCTAAGTCATCCAACTTATAATTATCATTTACATTGGAGCCCTAAGTTTTCGTTAATAATATAACTTGGCCAGAAAATTCGTTACATTTGATCAGTTTAACAAAATAGCTTCTACCCGTCCAGGAAGATCTGCTCAGGATTCGTGACCTTCTCTGTACTTTCTTTTATTTCTGTTGCTTGATGAAGTTATTAGCGTATCTTTACATTTAAACATTCCATTGTGACATTATTTCTTTGACCGACTATATCCATGATCTGCGATTATTAATTAATTCATTTCATCCAATCTCACGTAACCTTCGAGAGGTCTCAATCCCAATTTCTAATCTTTCTTCCTGAAATTTCTGTGTTTAGTTTATCCTCCACCTACTTTTAGCAGTTAAGCGAAATATTGCATTCTACCCAAAAATCGTAGCAATAATTTCACCAGAAACATATGCGTTGAGGACTACTAAGCTCCACAAAAATTTACTTTGAGTAAATTGTGTGTGTGTTTCTCTCTCTCTCTCTCTCTCTCTCTCTCTCTCTCTCTCTCTCTCTCTCTCTCTCTCTCTCTCTCTCTCTCTCTCTCTCTCTCTCTCTCTCTCTCTCTCTCTCTCTCTCTCTCTCTCTCTCTGTGTGTGTGTGTGTGTGTGTGTGTGTGTGTGTGTGTGTGTGTGTGTGTGTGTGTGTGTGTGTGTGTGTGTGTGTGTGTGTGTGTCAGAAATTCCAGGGATGCAATACGAAGATTTTGAAGAGAATCTTTCAACCCCAAACTGTCCTTTACACGGAGGCATTTTATAACATTTCAATTTTCACAAATATTATTCTGTTTATTTTAATTCAAATTTCTGGAAATAGACCCTGAAGCTCATGAATTAATATAGCACAATGTTATACTGTAAAATATGGACAAAGTCCTATTAAATGGAGCAAGCAGTTACTGTTGAATAAAATTCCGTTAAATCAAATAACAAATGAACTGTCAACACTGAATCATAATTCAACACTGAACTGCGCTGGGCGCTGCTTACTGTCAACTATTTTTCTGAACTTCGTAAACTTTAGCTCTGCTCTCTTAGTTTACTCAATACAACTCCTGTCCGAAATCTCGCTAGTCTACGTTGGGCTCCTAGTACAATGCCCAAACTCAGGCGGAGCTTTCTCGAAAGTGAAGTTTCTGCACATATTAAAAGGAATTCTCTAGAGTCCAAATAACGTGAATATTGTTTTGCCTCACGGTAGATAATCTGTTTCATTGTATAGCGACAGTATGTAGGAGCTATGAAGCTTTTTACTGTCAAACACTGGAGAATTCAAAGTACAAAGCGATACATATAAAGTATTGTGACTTTGTGGGTTCGTGAAATTAAAAGTCCAATTGCACCACTCAAAAATGTTCTTTATTTCCACCGAATTACTATCGGAACACTTGCCGATTACACAGAATTGCGTAATGCACACAATTACGATTCACCAGTTCGCCTGTCACCGGTCCACTGCACGCAGTTACCTACACTCCTCCGATGCACGTACACAGTCCGTTCGCTCACTGGGCGCTCCTTACGGCTGCTCGCCAAGAACTAAACTCACTCGCCACTACAGCCGCTTTTATAGGAGTATCGCTGTTTTCTGGAAGCCTCGCGGATCAGTGAATCATCACGAAGGTTGGAGATGGCAGGGCGAAGGGGAAGAGACGGCACAGTGACGTTTTTCAGCCACCCCTCGTTACTGCTACAAGATAAATGGGTTGGCGTGGCGGAGTACTTCCCTTCTTACCCTACTGCTGGCCGGTTCTATCGGAGGTTCCGACGTTCGGGTGACAACAATGATGGATCAAAGCACAATACAAGTTCTGAATGTACCATAGTTACCACTTAATCTTTAGCAACTAACTCTTATCGCCTACCAGATTATTTTTTATGTGAAGCCTGGACTGTCCTCAAAGCAACTGAAATTACACCCAAAGTCACAAAAATCCATTAATTCTGATCTTCTCAGACTCCATGTCAACAATTTCTGCCGTTGGAAATAAGTTTCATAATAATGCACTCTTTCAATGTGTTCAAGAGCTTTTATTTTACCACTATAATAAAGGCATCCACATCTCATTGGCATGGCTACCTTCACAAAAAGACATTGTGGGAAATGAAATGGCGGATGTGGCAGCAAATTCAGCTACACGACTACAACAAATCGCATCTGGAGTATCCAGTACACTACAAGATATCAAAAAGTTGTTTAAAACCCATATTCTGGATTATTGGGACAAACAATGGCAGTCCACTCCCCAAGAGCTGCATAAGAAAACAAATTCTACTCAACAGATTACATATTGATCACTTTAACCTAAGCCATTGCTATTTAATGAATTCAGCTAAAGATCCATGCCCAAGGTGTAGAACTCAAGAGATGTCAACATCCCACCTCATGCTTGAGTGCCCATCCTTGCTGAAAGCCAGAAGTGACTTCAACCTCAATAGTGATTTATATGTCGTTTTAATTCAGTTGAAGAATGCGGCATAGTAATAAAATTAATGGATTCATCAAAACTTTCATCTATTATATAAAAGATATTAAACTATATCTATCTTGTGTTAGTCAGATGTTATTACAGTTTCCTTTTAATACACAATTTTTGTATTTAACTATTATTAACTTCACTCCTGTTTATTGTTGTAATATATCTGTATTTCTGCTTACATCAATATTGTTCACTGTAATTTGCGAATTTGTTTTGTTTATTGTTGTAACCTGTTTCTACTGTTTGTTTTATGTTTCATTGTTATCCCAATAATGTATTAATTCTACTGTGGTGCTGATAACCTTAGTTGTTGTAAAGCGACCTTAAATAAATGGAAAAAACTGGTACATACATTACCATTTATAAAATGTATTTCAAAGAAGTTTGCCTAATTGACATAAATAGAAAACTCCAGTTTATAAGATTGTATAAAGAATTAAAAGTTATTTTTAGAGCCTTATACTAACCAATCGTCCCTTAATTGTAACTATCTCATTCAAAATGCACTTTGAAACTAGTAGCGTAATAATTAAAATCATTAATTTTATAATTTTGTATTAATAGGAGGACAAATTATACCAATAATATAAATGAATATTCTAAACTGTGCCTAGTTGCAAAAAACGAAATGGAAATGTAGTACCGGATTGTATGCAGACTATTAAGCTTAATGAATGGCGAGCAACGCGCGAAAAATGATCTTAGATATTGTGTTTGTCGTTAATTAGTATTGCTTGATTAACATAGCAGAATTGTGTGAAGGTACGCTTGCAAAACAAGTGCAATGGGCATTTTATCGCAAAAAGATCATTGAGACGCACTGTTATTGGCTTATAAATTTCATAGACATTAAACGTTAAAGTAGTCTAACAGGAATTGTACAGGCTCTTAAATTGTTCTTGGCTGTACATTTGTTTGATATGCAGTGATAGGGACAGGAATTTAATTGGAAGGTAGAGAAAAGTATGTAAGGAATTCCGAGAAGGAAATACCGCGTGAGCGGAGAAAGGTACAGTCTAGAATAGCATACGATCTACTTGCACATATAGGGTTACCCAAAAGTAAGTAAGTGTTTAGCATTACCCAGAAGCAAAAGTTGTAAATCTTACAGTTTTCCAAGATTTTGAAACTGTGTCATATATTTCTCCAACTCACTCAAATTTTATACAAATATCTTGAATAGTGTTTGAGGAAGAGGTATTTCACTTCTATTATACAAAGTAGTTATTGTATGGAATACAGAAACCACAGTTTCAAAGAAATAAAAAATATTGCTTTATTTAAATACTAATATACAAAATTAGCACCTAGAATATTTCTATTCGTTATATTTCTAATAATTTACACTGATAAACATATCACCCCATAAACCTATTCTTTTAATTTAACTTTTTTCTGGGCTTCTGCAGAAAATTTGAACAATATTAGCTACACGCTACATCATACGGAACACTTTAAACATCAGATGTGTAACAAAAATAAAATTCTAAGAAAATATGTTGAAAATACTCTTAGACAAGTGTTTTGCGTCATTTATATTTTTAAGTAATGAGTTTTAAAAGTTCTCGTGAGCAAAGATTTTAGGATGTAATGACAGCTGAAGGTGAAGATAATCGTAACATAGAAACTAATTTTTTGATTGAAAAGTTTGACCAAATTTCATTTGTAGTTTTCTTGGGCCTTCCATTTAGTTTATATTGGAAATATAACGTTTGCTCCTAATTAATTAGGGTAAACCTTGTGTCAGTAAAAACCGGAATTGTTCTTCAATTCTTTAAGAAACAGTGACAGCTAACAGCCCTCTTAACTGCTGACATATGCCCCATACAAGTCATAATTTCTGAGGATATCTGAGTAGTATTCGATACAGGCTTTTGCTGAAATGGGTTTACTCCTTTTTGTATTGTGTTTCAGTGATGCACTTCGGCTAGTGAGTAGTTAGATATTCCTGAAACTGAGCTATAAATAGTTTATGAAAGTTAACCCACTCCATAAACTTACGTCTTTATCTCTCATCATCCCTTAAGTAGTTACCTTGTAGCAGAAAATTATTCTTCTCACAACCTATATGTTTAACTGCAAGTCAAGCTTTTACTTTCTGAAAAGTCTTAATTCGGTGTAAACTTTTGCAGTTTTCTAAAGGATTCATGGTGGAACAAAACTACTTATTAGTTTAAAACTTCACCATTCTCATTAGGCAAGGCATAAAACTATAGTGCAAAGTTTGCTAGAAATGAAGGCACGTTCGAGTAGAAGCAATAAACGAGTACGTGGAAACATTTTAATTCCATCGTCTGACTGAAAACTCCTAGGATTGTACTTCCTTTGTGCTGGCTGTTGAAGGGGGGGATTACGTAAATGTCAAAGAGTAAAAGCAGATGAATAGGGGAAACAAAAAGTACAAAAGACTTAACGAGTTACAATGGAATATCTTTTTAAGGTTGCGAATGGTCTAAATATTTGAATTGATACTCTGCTGTAAATTCATTATGTACAGCTCATTCAGAAAGTACCCTAGAAGAACGCTTGCTTTTATATAGCGCTATTGTTATTGGTAGGCCTAAATATTCAAAATTATCTTTGGCAATGTTTGAGTTTCGCATTCTCGTTTTCTCTCAAATGCCCGCTTTGACCTTGGGATTTTCATTGCTTTCTCTTATTGGCAGGTAAAATTAGTGTGATTTCTCATTCACAACCATTTCTTTTCCATCCTTTCCCTGAAAGGAGCTTCCCATGGATGCTACAGGACTGTTTGGTCGACAGCTGAGCACTCGGTCGGGTCTTCGAGTCGGGAACTGATATAAACTTACGTTGTCTTTGCGGCTTGTACTAGGTGTCCTTAACTTCATCCCTTCTTCCTAGAGGCTCGTGACCACGATACATCTACGGGTTGCTCTGTGAAGTTTTCCTCATCGTTATAAAACCTAACCTAATAATTAAGCATAATTTTGCCTGGAGATGACTAGAAAGGCTTCCACAATCAGCCTGTCTCTCTAGTTCTGTGTCTATCTATATCTCTCTCTCTGTCACTCCTGTTTACCGAAGTATTTCTGAGTCTGAAGATTGATTATGCACACTTGCCTGTTCACAAACGGAAGTGCAATGTACATTTACCCAAGCATGACATAACCATATGTAAATTGAACGTCGCAGTGAATGGTCTTCCTCATGAATGTAAAACAAATGTTTACCTTCGTTACTATGTACTAAATTGCATAATATGTCTCTTTTTAGCTCAAAGAATTATCTGTATACACATTAGTGTTTATTTTTCCTTTTATCTCAAAGCATTCTAACACGTGCAGATAAAAAATTTCCACAGTTACAAATAGTAGTCGTATATTTTATGATATCTCTGATTGGCAATTTATTTCACTGATGACTCCTTTGAGGGACTGGTTCCTGGGATAAAGTCAACGCTCTGTCATGGAAGCCCTTTGTAAGTAAAGTCTGTGGGTGTTAATCGAAAACATTCTTGTGTGTGAGTAGATCAAGAACTAATATTCTAACTCTGTATGTTTTAAGGGCATATGCCAGAACAGGCACTGAAAATTGATGTATAAAATTAATTTATATTTGGAAGCTTAAATAATTTATTTTCAATTTAATACACTAATACTTTTTTATTTCTCCCGTCCTCACCATTGCTCGTGTTAGGAATCGCTCGGGTACCCTCAGAGCGACGGAGCCGAAACATTTGACCTCAGATACCAGGGTAGAGGGGTCGGCCCAACGCCTGGGATGAATGGGGAGGAAACCGGAGGACCCGAAGGAAACCCACCCCAGTGCCATGTTGTCCACCACATATCTCACTTTGCAGTCGCCCGGGATCGAACCTGGGCCGCCTAGATGAGAGCCGAGCGGTCTAACCACTCAGCCATGACGCGCATTAATAAAATTAATATAATAGAAAAGAAAGGAAAGCATCTATTAATCTATTTAAAGAAAACTTTTCTTGAGCAGGATATTATTAAAATGGTATAATTTTAGATGAGGTTTCAATCAGACATTTAAATTTATATATGTTTTATACCTTTTTTCAAGCAACTGCATTTGTATGTTATGTATAGGTTTAGGGTTATGAGAACTGAGGAAAATTGAAGGCAACCTCAGTGAAGGTGTACAATCCTGGTTTCAACCATGAACCTCCCATTCACGAAATAGTGTCTTAATATCCTCAACTATGTAGGTAGAAATTTATTTTTGTAATTTACGTCCTCCAGCGGTAAGTCATATCGGACGATGAATGGAATGGGTGAAATGATGCTCAAATGAGCCAGGGATCCATAGAGCTTAGAGTTACCCGACATTCGTCTTTCACGATAACGGAAAACCCTGGAAAAACCTTATCCAGGTAACTCACCCTGACCGGTACCTCTTGAACGTGAGGCAGACTTTCTACCACCACGTCACTGAGGCGGGCTAGAAATTGATGGACCAATTCCTTGATGAAACAGCACTAAACACTAAGAGAAGACTTTACAAATGGAACGATACTGCACTTTTATTTGAAATTTCGTGTGTCAATTCCTGGGAACTCTTTTTAGGTTTCAAATACTTTCGGCTTGCAAGTTTCTATGTCTAGATAGAATCACTTCTAATCACTGATGCTGTAAAATTCCAAAATCCTCATCTAATGTCCCTTGTATAATACTTTACACGTTTTGTAAATCTTAGAATTAAGGATTCTTTGGTATATTAAGAAGCAGTTGGCAATATCATTTATATCGAAACCTTACAGGAACACAATGCAATTACCACTATTAATCTAAAAACTGGGAAACGTAGATCAATAATGTCGTGAAGTTAAGAAATAGGGAATAAAAGCTTTATTTAAATGAAGGAAATAGTTTGCTAGTCAAGCTGAGAAGTGAAACATCTGGTTTTCTAAAGGAAGGATCTTTATGGCAGTCAGCAGAATGAAATCCTTTTAAATGGACTACAACAAAATGTTAGTGAAACATATTTTTGAATGGAGAGTCCTCTCTATCCTTTGCATTTCATGTGACAAGCGAGAAACATCGTAATAAAGCTTTTGACGCTATCCGATGTTGAAAAAGTGCCAGGTAAAAGCCTTAGCATTTGTACTAGATCTGTGCTTCCTGTGATTGCTATGACCGCAGCCTCAGTTAAGGAGTATAAACTGAACTGCCTACATTCATCTGTTTTAACCAGCGCGTGGAATATTGGTAAGTGCTACTTATAATTTTGGAAAAGAAAAATAGGATTTATGAGGAATTTTGTCAACCGAGTTGAAGCCGAAGTAACATGTGAGGCTAGGATTCGGGACTTCCAACTCCATTTCCCTCGACCGCCCAATATGGGCCGTGGGATTTTTGCTGTTTTCCATGATCGAAAAGCGAAATTTGTAATGGTTTCTGATCTGCTAGATTTCCTTTCCCGTATTTCCCTTCCACTGTATCGTATTATATTGCTTTGAGTGTGTTTCTAGCTTTCGCGGTGTGCCTGACCAATGGCGCATACTCTTCCTCCAAGGTAAGAGTTCTCCATCTGGACACTAGACGGCTATGTGCTAGAATTGCAGCATATTTGAAGTCTAATACGGTCAGTGTAGTTTCTAAGATCGTTTATCTCCTCTAGGCAGATTCAGTAGTCTAATGGGTCTTGGAGCTATAGCCTGTTAGAGACTTCCGCGTGTCTCCAAGGTCTGTCACTCTGCGGCCTATAGCCTTCTGTGGTTCCTTCATCTCTACCTCCCTTGTATGGTAGCCGCAATAGATCTTCCGTAGCATGGTATATCTCATATCCAAATTACTCTTGGGAGCCATAGATATCATTATCTTAAATACTATCTCAAAGCGAATGTTGGAACGCCGGCCAGGCAATGGGTCCACCTCTGCCTATCCAGTGATTGCCATATGTAGGCGTAATATGACTAACTTCAGCACCGAAGTGAGGTAATGCTCCATCGTGTCGAAACCACATGTATTGTTTGTATGAAGGGGAACTTTTTCAATGAGATCAGGCAAAATCTGTTGCTCAACTAATAAGTAATTCTAAGCATTGAATGGGGCCGGTAAAATGCATTTGTTTATTCTATTTAGGTGTAGAGGATCTACTCACATTGGTCCTGGACCCGTAGGACCAAGGACACGGGCCTCCTTCTACCCGGGAGCAATGGAAACTCCGGGGGTCTTTCCATAGGACAACACCTTGAGTCTAAAAAGCCCCCGCATCAACTACAACGTCAAGACGGGTGGAAGTGGATACTCCACATTTGCGCGTCAACCCCTCAGAGAAGACTACCGATATGACCTCGCTGGGGCTACCTGGTGATCTAGCACACCTTCTACTACCTCCGCAGGCTAGTACCCGGGAATTATGTGGCAACCCTCTAGCCCCCCCCCGGGAGGCCGTAGCGTGGCCGGAGGTACCCAATTGCCCCTGGGTGTCGGGAGCACCCTGCCCCCGAGTCCAACCCAATCCGAACAACTCCCAGACGGGAGGGGCTCGGTAGTTGGGCCCAAAGTTCCTCTAGTAAGATCAGAGGTACCACGAGTGCTAAGGGTCCGCAGCGCCCGCACCACGGCAGCTGAAGGGGACGGATCCCCTTCCCTATGGGAGGTAAAATGTAGTAGTCCTAATAAGAATTTTTTCCCATTACCGGCCCACACATTAACTATGTTACCTCTGAAATGTGGGGTGGGGATTTTCGAAGGCCCAAACATGTGAGCGATAACATCAGAGAGATAAATAATTGCTCACGTGTGAAATTCTTCTGCTTTGAACATGACATGGGATGTAAACAGTATATGGTTTTCAATTTTGTCCTGATACCACTTGCTGTCGCAGCGGATATTTTTCAGGCCTCATTGCGTGGACCTTTTCAGGTGAAAGAATGCAACAATATTTTATACAGATTTCTTCCCAAAGTGCTACAAATTTGGTGCATTTGTCAAGCGATGGCACAAGTACTAGCTGCAGGATTGTATCCATTGCACCGCAACTCATCCTCCTCATTGTTGGAAGTACGTACAGAACGAGGCCGTCCTTGACCTTCTGCTCGTCTGTCCAAGGAGAAATGACTAGTGTCTTTGCGAGAGTACGGCAGAATATGGCACGCCGAATCACTCTTTGTATTAATTTACATTGGGCGTACCTTCCAGCATTTGTTCTGATATTAGCTCGTCTAGCGCTTAAACAAAACACTGCAACTAAACACTTCCCTTAACAAAAAGCGTTCTAAATAATGCGATCTATAAGCTCCCAAAGTTTGTCGGTCTAATTTTTGGACATTCTGTATAAAGATTGGAACTCTTCCACAACAACACACATCTTAAAAGATCGATTGTATCTCAGTATGCGGCTCAAATCAATTAAAACCGAACTTCTTAGTGCATATTCTGTTAATAACAATATAAGTATTAAAATTCTGTTCTACATTTCTCTTACTTTGATATTTAGCAAGAATATATTTCATGACACAAGTTCTAGTAGTAGCTGTTTCTCTAATTAATATCTTAATCAAATAGTAGATAACCATATATCGCTACCAGATAAATGCAAACCCAATTAATTATCTTTTCACCTGGAATCTATATATATAGCGCTTTCTCGTAATAAAACTGAGTAGTGTTAGATTTAACACAATAATTATAGGCAATGTAATAACGAGCGCGCGGCTTATCTGTTTGCATTTCCGACTGTCCTTCTCTTATGAAATCACGAACTTTGAGTATTTAATTTTCTGTTCAAAGAAACGTTTCCCAAAATTTGTAAGGATGGTACTTCATAACTGACGAATACTAGTCTTTCTGTTCATGTCTGTTGTATAATTCTCCTTTCCCTGATGTCGTTTAAGTTTTTATACTTTTGTCATTATTATTCCCTAATATTCTTCTAATGAAATTCAATATTCAGTTCCTATCCCTAGTAAGATAATATATAACTCCGAAACCTTTGACGTTTAAGCACCAAGGTATTTTCCCTCACTCCTTTATTCATTTGAATGTAGCCTCGACCCTGGAAATGAACAGTTCACGGTCTGTTTCGTCTAATGGCGTTCAATTGCATGTGCATGCTACAAGGAAGATCTTTAACAGGCACGAGTTACGACTCCACCGACATGGTTGCCTGAGGCACACACATGGTACTGAGCGTGCCCGTTAACTGACGATGTATCTCGTTTACGTTTGTAGGGTGCAAGATGTCCGGCAGCACATTGCACACCTTAGACCGCATTTGCATATGGAAACGGAGTTGTAAATGCAAATGAAAATGCAAATAATATCACTTGAAAGTCATGAGTTAATTCCTGTTTGGCTTGTGTATCAAGGTGCAATTAATGGAGGAAGTTGATTCTCACAGCTTGGCTTCGTTTGATCTTCATAACATTCTCTATCTTCGTTGGGAGGTTAGACGAGAAGCTTTCGCTAACATAACCTCAAAGTACATTTCAAACTTCATATGGAATAAACTAAAAAAGCTTATTTCTGCATCTATTTCACGTTAATCAAGATAAACATTTTTTAAAATCGTATATTACACGATAGTCATATTCTAAGAGCAGATAACTATGTGATAACTTTAAAATACCGGCACGTATAGTAATAAGTAAAACTGCGCTCGAAAAAATACGTGCTCGACAAGCCTACAATTGGAGGACTGCGAATTATGATAATGCTACCATAAACGGAGTCATATGCAGATGTCACAAAGAGAAGGAAACAGAGATCAACAAATTAACTTTTGGCAACACATGTCATGCTGAACAGGGAGTGTACCAGAAGCAACCATTCACAGAAAGGTCATAAACATATGTTAATTTAATCAAAATCATTTATAAAATCGATGGGGCCCTTCTCTTCAAAATATTTTGCGCCACATCTTCGAAGACACAGTTTGGTATTTCACCAACGTTTGTTTTTCTGTTATGCATTTTAGAGATATGGATACAGAGCGACAAGCACTGGCAATGTGTTAAAAATAATTTGTTGCTGGAGAACCTCAAAACTTGAAATTTAAATATAGAACTGTTGGCTGAAAAGCTATACCTTTACTACCTGACATCTACGTATCAGAAAATGTAAAAATTCGTAATAAAATTTACTGTAACAGTACCCTACAGCATTTTATTCAAGAGAAATTACAATGAGAAAATGCAAGAACTGCCTGTTTATTTAAAATAAGGTGCTATATAAGGTAATTCACTTAATTTCCATATTGTTGGTATATTCCTTATTATTGCTTTGCACTTTTCAAAACTTTGTCGTTGTACAAGTCGTCGCATTTCAGTTGTTTTTCCCGAACTCATGAAAATTATATGGAATTTATAAGGCAGCGCACAGCGACATGATTTTTAAGCATAATAATATTACTCGGTTCCCTGTACCTACAGACGTGTGCAAATTATTAGACTCATTTTTTTTACTTGCTTCACTTTAACATTCAAAATAATAGTTATTTACTGCCGTAACCTATTTCAATTTGTGGTAATTCTTTTCCTTGCTATAATATGAAGCATATTCAATTAAATTTCTCTCTTAATAATAGCTGGGGGATTTTTCTTTTACTTATAGTAATATGGTGGTAGCTCTGAATTAAGAGCAGTCATTTTCTTCATGTATCTTTATCCAACTGTTTGGTGATAATTGCCTTCATTTGATGAATGTAGCAACTGAAGATTATTATTATTTGCCTTTATTGTGCTTTATGGCTAATATATCCTTAGTATTTATTATTAATTGATCTCAAGCCAGGTAAAATCGTGTATCTTATTCTTAGCATCCACATTGATTCCAAAGTGAGGTTATGAGTAAAACTGTTGACTTATCCCCAAGGAAAGTAGCAGTAACTGAGTCTTTTGAAGGAAACTCTTTATTAAAAACGTGAAATAGCTAAGAAATTGCGTATTTCACAAAAATCTGTTAGTTGCATTAATCAAGCTTTAACATTCGGTGAGACGTTGACCTCACAAAGGGATGGAAAATGCGGGCGGAAAAGAAAGCTCTCACCAAGGATGCAAAGAAAACTTGTGCAGGTGGCAAAACAAAATAGAAGAGCAACCAGTATTGACCTCAGTAATCAACTAAAGCAGTACGGTACAGAAATATCAGCCTCAGTAGTTCGGAGAAGGTTATGTGAAGCAGATTTACCAGCACGCAGGCCTCGTAAAAAGGCTAAGATGACACGTGCAATGGCAAAAAAAAAAAAAAAAAAAACGTTTAGAATGGGCCAAAGAGATGCAGAAACATCCAGTGGAATTTTGGAGAAAGGTAAATAGTATGAAAATTGTATATAGCATAAAATTAAAATATGTGCATGTAATTTTTATGGAAATGAAATAAACAGCCTAAAATTTGTCTCTCAATATGTGAGAAGGACAGATAAAGAAGTATTTTTCCCTCAGTGTGTCGATCAAAGAGTAAAGCACACAACATCAAAATGGTCTGGAGCTGTATGTCTGTCCATGGACCTGGAACATTATACATAGTTGTGGGATCTATGCAGCAGGAACAGTAAAAAAGTGTATTAGAAACAAGACTATTTCCGCAAAGTAAAAAATGGTTTCCAAATGGTGATTTTGTGTTTATGCATGACAGTGCTCCCTGCCATAGAGTAAACTCTGGAACCATTTCGTCAAAGAAAACAATGTAAAAGTACTACCATGGCTGGGAAATAGTCCTGATTTAAATAAGTAGATAATCTGTGGGGTATTGTTAAATAGAGACTGAAAAAATTGAAAATAACAATAAAAGTTCAGCTTATTGAGGGCCTGATAAGCATTTGGCACAGAGATGAAGAAATAAAGGAAAAGTGCTCCACCCTTGTAGAGAGCATGACTAAACGTATCAAAATGGTAATAAAGGCAAAGGAATGCATACAAAATACTAAGAGTTGAAAAAATATTTTGTAATATTATTTCTGTTAAATAAACAGAAAATAAACTGCATGTGTTAAAATTTCACCATTGAGTCTAATAATTTGCACACGTCTGTACAAAAATATGGAATTAAACCTTATATGGAAAGATTTATCTCGATTGAAACGAAATTCAAAATAATATTTTGTAGAAGCTATATAATTATAAACTAGTAGTTGGAGAATGTAATGCATAACACAATTTTTTTTCTTCTCCCATCTTTTAATTTAGTAGCCAAGTTTATGTTCTAAGTCTTGCCCATTGTATGCAAGTACAACTTGTCAACTCATGTGGTTATTTGAATGTAAATGCTTGAAATACATGGTCTTTCTCGTTCAGCGTATGAGAACATATTTTACTTCTGTGTGAAATATCTCTGATCATACGACTACCCAAAGTTGTTTAGCTACGTAACAGTTCCGTGGATGACATGCAATTTCCGAGCATATAATATCTACAAATTTTCAGTGAGGCGCAGAACCCATTCACACTGTTGACCAGACCATCTTTTTTATGTAGCAGAAGCCTGAGTTACCGAAGTTACTCGAGCCCTCTTAAGTTGCCAAAGAGCACCTTTATATCGCACTGCCAGTTTGTAAAGAGCTCCTTCAGGAAAGCTCTTAAGCTCTTTAGCGTCATCTTATCTCTTCATGGGAGAATGGAAGATAGCAAGAAGTGTACGATCACAACTTTCAACATTTTCTGTGCCTATGCAAAACATGCAAAAGTATGAAGGCCATCTTGGAACAAAAATGTGCCTCTGAGACTTAACAAGGGGATATTTAACTGGTTAGATCCATATTTTCCTGAGGTTCTGTGCATAAAATTCTTCTGGTCTGCTTTTGTGATTATGAATTCATTTATTCAACCACTTATCTATTGGCTATTAACACCTTAATGACTTACGTCACGAATTCGCACTATAGCAGTTCAATTTATATTTGAAAATGTATCCGTTTTTAATCCTTAGGGTCATGATTTTCACACAACCAACAAGAGCGTAAAATATTTTTGTGAGTTAAAAAAATTATAGGACATTAAATGTGTTGCTAAAATTACTTGGAAGTAAAAAATACAGGAATATAAACGAAAAAATAGTGTATAAGAGGGAAGGTCCAACAAAATTTAAGACTCATAGCTGCAAAATTACCTTGAAGTCATAACACAGAGATACAAATAAATGAAAGTGTACCGGAAGATCCAACAAAGTCTAGAGCTTATAGTAATGGGAGAAGTAAGCATACAGTGACAGAAATGCAATATCACTGCAGAGAGGGCAGGTCTGAAGAACTTTCAATTGTTTATTGATATTGATAGTGATATTTATTTGTACAGTTTCTATTACAATCTCATTACAATTACTTTAAAATCAAACCTGCACTATTATATATCCTGTACAAATACTTACATGAAATTTCTGACCCAATATTTCCTCGCTGACTGATGTCCCTTGGCTATAAGCCTTTGGTTTACCTGAGCAGCTTGGTGTCATTTCTTCTTGACCATCGCTTCTTTTAAGCTAATCCATTTTTATAACTTTATATATCCACTATATATAAGAATTCTCGTAGACATCTATTTTTCTGTTCAACCATTCCCGGTAAAACATGCGTAACGTCACTACCTCTTTACTCACACTGTCCCATTTCTTATCCCATATTTTTTTCCTAAAATTTGTTAACGCCTTACATTCTGTCAGATAATGAACAGTGCTCTCTTCATCTCCACAAAATTCACATATCCCTACCTCATTACTTCTCAATCATTTTGCATACATTATTCCTACTCTCATCCATGCTATGCCTTCTCCTTCAGTTTTGTCACAATGATCTATATATTTTTCCCTACCCCATTATATCTTTAATTTCCCACAGAGTTTCAAAGATTTCTTTTCTTTTATACTTTCCCATATCTCCTGCCTATCTATGTATTGTACTCTGTTTCTCACTTCCTTCCAAACCCGTTATGATTTGACTCCTATACTCTCCATAAATCTCCCATGGCTAACTTCGATACCATTCTTTCCAATTCCGACCACCAACTATTTGTGTTCTTAATGTTTTTCTGTTGCTTCATGCACAGATTCAATAATTCCCCTTTCTGCCTCTTAATGCACTTATACCAGAATTTCAATGTTTTCTCTATTATTATTCCCCTCCTTTATGTATTACCCAACTCGAGTAATGCCACTTCTCTTGGTGCCGATTTTGGCAACCCTGTCAATTATTTAAAGTGGCCAAAAGGCTTAGGGTATACAGAAAGTAGCTTAAATTGAGAAGGTTCGTATAATAGATTATTTTGTATAACTAGTAAACTTAAAATTGTTGTATCACTTTTGTGTGAAATACAGTATCCTTTAATTAATTAGAGCCAACTGAAAAATTCAATGCCATGGCCGGAAATATAATGAGTCAGTTGGAGAATTTAATGTCAGGAAGGCACGTTGGCCGTGGTAGCTCAAGGGGTTAGAGCGACTGGATGGAAGCCAGTAGATCCGTGGTTCAAATCCCGGCCATGGCATTGAATTTTTCAGTTGGCTCTAATTAATTAAAAATCACCCATATACCGGAGTAATGTATTTAAAAGGATTAATTCCTCAATATAATATTAATAATGAGTAGCTGGCACGCTTAATTTTTTTAAGATTACATACTCAGACTAGGCAGATGTTCACCCTTGCTTCCAGAGGAAGGAAGTAGTAGTTGGTGCAGCTCCCACTGAAGATGGTCTAAAGTAAGACCGAAAAGCGCTTCTGGAAGGAAGGGTAAACATCTGCCTAGTCTGAGTGAGTAATCTTAAAAAATTAAGCATGCCAGTTAGTCATTATTTATATAAAAATATATCTCACTTTTAATAACTTGACAAGTATTATTTAAACTCCTCAATATAAATTTACATCAAAAATAATCAGTGATAAAAATCCTGGTAATTAAGTACTCACAACAGCAAGTTGCCACAAGTGGTTTTCTCAAATATGAGAACCCTAAGTGGTCTACCGGGAAATATAATGAGTCAATTGGAGATCTTAATGTCAGGAAGACACGTTGGCCATAGTAGCTCAAGGGGTTAGAGCGGCTGGATGGAAACCAGTAAATCCGTGGTTCAAATCCCGGCCATGACATTGAATTTTTCAGTTGGCTCTAATTAATTAAAAGTCACCCATATACCGGAGTAATGTATTTAAAAGGATTAAATCTTTAAGGATTAATTCCTCAATATAAATTTACATTAAAAATTAACAGTATCCTTTGTTTTAAAAACTTTAACTAAATTTTAGTTTCCACTATCTTTTGTTAGTATAGATAATCAAGAAGCAATGCTCCACTTCCTTCACCTTCACATAAGGCATTGGAAGGATCTCCTATCCCGGTACTCTATCGGATCCAAAGCTTTGCTTACTCAGGCCCGACCTTAAGAGTCCCATAGCACGACGATAGTGGTACAACTAGTGGAATGTGTGTGTAGAGTTTAACGCCCGCTTTTACTACATACGGCACCGCAGGCGGTGACACTGATGGTACATGAGATGAAGATGGAGCACCGGTGGAATGAGATGGCGGGGGAAACCGGAGGTCCAGGAGAAAACCCGCCCCAGCGTCGTGTTGTCCACCACAAATCTCACTTTGCGGTCGCCTGGGATCGAACCCGGGCCGCCTTGGTGAGAGCCAAGCGGTCTAACCACTGAGCCACAGCGCGGCCACAACTAGTGGAAGTCAAACAAGAAGAAGCAATGTTAAAAATACTCTACTTGAACTTTTTAATGAAGATATGTTTGAAACGATTATAATACCATCCAAAAGTCTGTTGCAATTTCATATCTCCTTTGAACTGTCTTCTGAGGCAACCTGCATAGCAAATAAAGAATGTTATTAAAAGTGCATCAAATAATTTCAACAGTGCATCGGCTATGATTGTTTCAAAGCTTGTTACTAAATTTATATCTTGTCCCAGTGACACTGTGATCAATATATTTACAATTTCTTAAGCTTTTTTCATAATAAGTATTATGCAGCTTGTAATAACCTAACATTCACAACATTATATGAAATTCAGTGCTATAGGAATAAGTCTTTTCAATAAAGTAGAATCTCCAGAAAAGTAAAATAATTTTCATCCCTTCATGAATTTTTAACCGTTTTAAGGTATTCTGCACCACTGGTGTTTTCTGTATTGTAGTAAAACGGTATATTTAACATGAACTAGATCATGATACATGCATGTAAAACATCGCAAACGACACGGCATACACTCATCCACAATAACAGCATCGAAACGAAAAGAGAAAGTAAGCTTGGGGCCATTTGTACTGAAACACACTTATTATTTTTAATTAGAATCAATCATTGTTTGTGTTACAAGTAGGCCATCAGCATGTCCTTGTCCTTTCACTGTAACAAATCGCTGAATTACTTTGTTCACGAGATCATCTGACACAGGTGCAGCACAAGGTGTGCCATGCTCACACTAATGTCATCCTTATGCTAATTGCATATTTCCAGGCTACGTGATATGACGTTGAAGCATACGTTTAAAACAGTTGGATTTAAATAAACTGAAAAGACCTCATCACTTACCCATCATAGGTGGAGGAAGTTTATATTCAAACCAAAATTCGATATTCAGATTTTACCCCAAATCTATGGTTTACAGTTCCTGCATTATGTTCATGTGTGTAGACAAACTGACAGACTTATGTAGGGGTTGATTTGATTTTATATTAGGATTGGTATTACAGCTGCGGGCATTCGGCACCGAAAACTGTGGTTTATTGTACCTAAGGACCAAGTGGTGCATGCCAGAGAGGAAAGATTTTTTTTTTCAATTTACGTCCTCCAACTTTAAATCATATGGAACGATGAATGAAATGGGTGAAATGATGTTTAAATGAGTCCCGGGCACATGAAGCTTAGAGTTACCCGATATGTGTCTATCAGGATAAGGGAAAACCCCGGGAAAACTTTATCCGGGTAACTCGCGCTGACCGAGATTCGAACCCGAGACCTCTTGAACGTGAGACAGACATGTTACCATCTACGTACGCTATCGTGGCGGGCAGAGAGGAAAGACGAGGCGAGAAGGAAGAGGACGGCCATCTCAAGGACTCACGACACGGCAGAGGGCAGGTTTTCTGCTATTTACCACTGGAAATTGCCCCAGGTGACCATCACAACCGGCAACCCATCCGCGGGGTCCGGAAATGGACCACCAGGTTCCCTTGGAGACTGGAGACCGTCCTACCGAAGGACGAAGCTGAAAGAGACCACTAGATGAGAGGTGCTGTGAAATGACAATGGAGATGATGTGCAGGTCAGAATATTCGGGGTATGTAATAACCTACCGAGCATTGGCCTGGTGACCCTGGAAAACCCCTGAAAAAGCCCATGGGTCAGATAGGTCGACCACGGGAATCCAACCCAGAACTCTCGAATAATCTTGGTCCATTCCGATTGGCTCATATTTTAAGTAATACTTATAATATTAATATAAAATTTAACTTTAAACATTTAACTTACGTAATTCTGTAGGTATACATTTGTGGCTAGAATTAACCTCAAATTATTAGTTTGATTCTGTTCGCAGTGCTGAAAACAAAAGCCAACTGTTGCATATTGTGAGTCATGTTTAATGAACATTAATATTTTTGAAGTTTTTACTTCATCAATAAACGCAACCCTAGCCCCATGGCTCAGTCGATAGAGCACCTGTCTGCCGTGCTAGGGGTCCCGAGTTCGATTCCCGGTACCGGGTGGGGATTTTTATGGAAACCTTCCACATCTTCGTCAGAGTCTGAAATTATGAATGAGAGTGCCAATGTGTGCGTGATCTAATAATTAAAACCCAACGAATACGAGTTAACACCTTCAGTATGTTCCAAAGGAGAACGTCCAGCGATATGACAACTGCAGTTAGTTAGGGTATAAATGGGGGGGGGGGAATACACACAAGCGGATTTCTCCAGAGGAAATTAAACCTCGAGTGGGATTAAAAGAATGCGTACGATGATATAATAAATAAATATAACGAAATGTTATTAACTCACAAAATGACTGTGCTACAGAGGTAATAAGAGTGTAATGTCACGGTTGGTTGAAGCATGTGATTTCGTTGTGTCTTATTGGTCAATACTAATATGTAAGAGCGGGATAATAAGCAGTAAATATATTTCGGAAGCAAAAATAATAAACATGGAAGATTATTTACAGTTCTTCATGGAAATATTATAATTATCTTAGCAGTGATGTTTTAAAAATCACTGGTGTGAGATTTGCATTTTTCGTGCAGTAACTTATTTTTCATATTGTCTTATATTTTACCGGTATATAAAATTATAAATCCTTTTTAAAATAAGAGGATTATGCAGATATTCAATTAAAATATGCATATTTTATTCGTACTAAAACCTTAAATACCGAGCGGGAGCGGCTCAGGTGGTTTCGTCTGAAGCCCGCACTCGGGAGACCCGGTTTCGATTCCCCGGGCCAACCTACCTGACCCATGGGTATTTTCGTGGGTTTTCCCGGGCTGCTAGGCGAATGCTGGCTACGTTAATTGCATCCCTCGAATTTCCTGTCCCTCCATTTCATCTCCATTATTATATCATCTCTCATCTGGCGATCTCTTTCAGGGTAGAAGTATTGGCGGGAGTCTCGGCGGTGCATGGTGGGATGATATGCTCTGAGGAAAACTAGTTCCTCCTCCGGTGGGTCGGTTGCTTGTCTCCGCTCCTCTACTGGGTCTATTTCGGGACTGCCAGCCAGGGACCATTGGGGCTCGGATCGCCAGCCAGGGAGCTTTGGGGCTCGGATTACCAGCCAGGGACTTTTGGGGCTCGGGTCGCCAGCCAGGGAGCTTTGGGGCTCGGATCGCCAGCCAGAGAGCTTTGGGGCTCGGATCGCCAGCCAGAGAGCTTTGGGGCTCGGAACGCCAGCCAGAGACTTTTGGGGCTCGGAACGCCAGCCAGGGACTTTTGGGGCTCGGATCGCCAGCCAGGGAGCTTTGGGGCTCGGATCGCCAGCCAGGGACCTTTGGATCTCGGGTCGCCAGCCAGGGACCTTTGGGGCTCGGATCGCCAGCCAGGGACCTTTGGGGCTCGGATCGCCAGCCAGGGACCTTTGGGGCTCGGATCGCCAGCCAGGGAGCTTTGGGGCTCGGATCGCCAGCCAGGGAGCTTTGGGGCTCGGATCGCCAGCCAGGGAGCTTTGGGGCTCGGATCGCCAGCCAGGGACTTTTGGGGCTCGGGTCGCCTGCCAGGGAGCTTTGGGGCTCGGATCGCCAGCCAGGGAGCTTTGGGGCTCGGATCGCCAGCCAGGGAGCTTTGGGGCTCGGATCGCCAGCCAGGGACTTTTGGGGCTCGGATCGCCTGCCAGGGAGCTTTGGGGCTCGGATCGCCTGCCAGGGAGCTTTGGGGCTCGGATCGCCAGCCAGGGACTTTTGGGGCTCGGGTCCCTGCCAGGGAGCTTTGGGGCTCGGAACGCCAGCCAGAGACTTTTGGGGCTCGGAACGCCAGCCAGGGACTTTTGGGGCTCGGATCGCCAGCCAGGGAGCTTTGGGGCTCGGATAGCCAGCCAGGGACTTTTGGGGCAAGGAACGCCAGCCAGGGACCTTTCGGGCTCGGATTACCAGCCAGGGACTTTTGGGGCTCGGGTCGCCAGCCAGGGAGCTTTGGGGCTCGGATCGCCTGCCAGAGAGCTTTGGGGCTCGGAACGCCAGCCAGGGACTTTTGGGGCTCGGGTCGCCAGCCAGGGAGCTTTGGGGCTCGGGTCGCCAGCCAGGGAGCTTTGGGGCTCGGATAGCCAGCCAGGGACTTTTGGGGCTCGGGTCGCCAGCCAGGGAGCTTTGGGGCTCGGATCGCCAGCGAGGGAGCTTTGGGGCTCGGGTCGCCAGCCAGGGACTTTTGGGGCTCGGGTCGCCAGCCAGGGAGCTTTGGGGCTCGGATAGCCAGCCAGGGACTTTTGGGGCTCGGATCGCCAGCGAGGGAGCTTTGGGGCTCGGGTCGCCAGCCAGAGACTTTTGGGGCTCGGGTCGCCAGCCAGGGAGCTTTGGGGCTCGGATCGCCAGCGAGGGAGCTTTGGGGCTCGGTTCGCCAGCCAGGGACTTTTGGGGCTCGGGTCGCCAGCCAGGGAGCTTTGGGGCTCGGATAGCCAGCCAGGGACTTTTGGGGCTCGGATCGCCAGCGAGGGAGCTTTGGGGCTCGGGTCGCCAGCCAGAGACTTTTGGGGCTCGGGTCGCCAGCCAGGGAGCTTTGGGGCTCGGATAGCCAGCCAGGGACTTTTGGGGCTCGGATAGCCAGCCAGGGACTTTTGGGGCTCGGGTCGCCAGCCAGGGAGCTTTGGGGCTCGGATCGCCAGCGAGGGAGCTTTGGGGCTCGGGTCGCCAGCCAGGGAGCTTTGGGGCTCGGAACGCCAGCCAGGGACTTTTGGGGCTCGGGTCGCCAGCCAGGGAGCTTTGGGGCTCGGGTCGCCAGCCAGGGAGCTTTGGGGCTCGGATCGCCAGCGAGGGAGCTTTGGGGCTCGGATCGCCAGCGAGGGAGCTTTGGGGCTCGGGTCGCCAGCCAGGGAGCTTTGGGGCTCGGAACGCCAGCCAGGGACTTTTGGGGCTCGGGTCGCCAGCCAGGGAGCTTTGGGGCTCGGGTCGCCAGCCAGGGAGCTTTGGGGCTCGGATAGCCAGCCAGGGACTTTTGGGGCTCGGGTCGCCAGCCAGGGAGCTTTGGGGCTCGGATAGCCAGCCAGGGACTTTTGGGGCTCGGGTCGCCAGCCAGGGAGCTTTGGGGCTCAGATAGCCAGCCAGGGACTTTTGGGGCTCGGGTCGCCAGCCAGGGAGCTTTGGGGCTCGGATCGCCTGCTTGTGACCATTAGGGTTCGGCTGCTGGGTTCGTTGCTGTCCCACTGTAGAGCAGCGTGTCTGTTGTTCTGGCATGTCAGGGGAAGTATCTATCCAAGCAAACTGTAGGGACCGTGCCCTCTCTACTGTCGTGACTCCTTTGGTCGGCCACCTTCTGTCTCCTTCACCTCATCCTTCCTCCCGGGGGTGCCCCACTTTGAGGCAAAGGAATAATGGGCCCAGCATGGTTGCCTACGTACCGAATCCCCTTCCTAATGAAATCCTAATCTTAATCCTAGGATGCAGTCCTGTTCATTTATGGTCCTCTAATCCTTATCCCATTTTAGGTGTTGGGTGAGAGAGCCACAACTATCAGAGAGAGAAATCCAGGGATGGGTGATCAGGTCGGCCCTCGGAAATAGATGCTCGGAATGATGGCTAAGTAAACAAAAGGAAATATTCTAATGCAACAATTGGAAAATGATGGCGGAAGTCTCGGAGAAAACCCGCCCCAGTGCCATGTTGTCCACCACAAATCTCACTTTGCGCTCGCCAGGGATTGAACCCCGGCTGCCTTGGTTTCAAGTTTTCATTAGCACTAAATGTTATAAAATAATATTTGTAGTGAAAAGATTCCTCTATGCCCATTTATGTAATATTAATTTTATGATATGTTTGTATTATTATTATTCTTCTTCACTTCATGGTATAGGCAATCAAGTACCTGTTCCGCCTTCGAAGTCCTCCAGCCATCGTTTCCTGGGTCTGCCCACCGATCTCCTACCTTTAGGATGATACTGTAATATTTGTTTTGTAAGTCTATTATCTGGCATTCTTTCAACATGTTCCTTCGATTTTTTTTGAGATCTTTTAACCTATCATTCATACTAAAATGTCCAGCTCTTCTCTTATATTTTCATTTCTTATTAAGGCCCTCTTCGTGCATCCTTTCACACTTCTCAAGAATTTCATTTCTGAAGCCTGTATTTTACTCTGTTGCTCTTTTGTTAACGTCCAAGTCTCACTTCCGTATGTCAGTATAGGTACAGCCATAACTTTGTAGAACTTTAATTTTGTTTCTTTACATATTTTGTTTCTAAATGTTCTATTTATTGTTCCACACACTCTTTGAAATTTGCATATTTTATTGTAGACATCATATTCCTTGTCATAACTAACATCAGTTTCCAAATAGTTAAAATGGCTTACCTGTTCAACGCAACAATTATTTATAACTATTTTTGTTCTAATTGGCTCTTTCCCAATGAATGCCATTACCTTTGATTTTATAAAATAAATTTTCATATTAAATTGTTTACAAAGTTCAGTAAGTTTAAAAATAGATTTTTGCAGGGCAGACTCGCTATTTTGTATAATAACTAAGTCGTCAGCAACCAATAATATATTTAAAAGTTTTTATTATAAATTTTAAAACCTACATTCACTAGCTGCTTCCATTTGCACACTAGGTCGTCAATATAAATACTAAAAAGTGTGGGTGATAAAGTACACCCTTGTCTGACACCCTGATTAGTAAGATTTTTTTTTTTTTAGAAATTTTACCATTTTTCCTCACATTTATTTTTGTCTGGAAGTATAAACATTGTATCATTTTTAATAATTGTTCGTTCTTCCAATATTTGCCACATTTTGCATCGGTTTACCCTATCGAAGGCATTTTCAAAGTCAATAAATGCCATATGCGTTTCTTTATTAAACTCCCTATGTTTTTCAATTAGTTGTTTAACAATAAAAATGTTATCTACACAGGATCTGCCTCTTCTAAATCCACTTTGTTCTTCCGAGAGAAGACATTCAGCTATATTCTGCAACCTTTTGTTTATTATTTTAGCAAATATTTTATAGGCCGTATCCAGTAAACATATTCCTCTGTAATTGCTACAGTCTTTTCGTTTCCCTCTCTTAAAGATAGAGATGGTTTGGGCTATAAGCCAATCTTCTGGGATACATTGCTTCTTCCAACACATATTATAGAAATGTAGCAGTCGGAGTTTTAGCAGTAGCCCCCCATATTTAAATAACACTGCGTTCAATCCATCTTGGCCCGTTGCTTTCATATTTTTAGTTCTTATGAGTGCTTCTTCTAATTCTTCAATTAAAATTAAAGCTCCTTCAAATTTGACGTTGCCTTCTGCTTTTTCGTTATTTATCTCCGCATTTTCATCATATCATAAAGCTTTGTATTCTCAGCTATAATTTCTGTATTGTTAAACACGTGACTGATTATAAGTGTAAAGTGAACCATTTCTCGCTAAATATTAGGTTCTGTATGGAATTTAAAAACAACTTTTAATTTATTAGCGTCGATAAATTTTTCCAAGATTTCGAAGTAGCCTTAATACTTGAGCATACGTTCGGTTTTAAAATGGCCGATGTTTGTTCTACTTTTGTTAGCAATTTACTGCACTCACTACGGCTTTAAGCCCTTTTCTCTGCTCTACTAATGAGGTCTGCTCTTATTTAAGCCCACAACAGCGATAAAATATCCTGATTGGTGGAGTTATTGTTCGTGGAAGTACTGTTATTATCGCCAGTTATTGTTCACAAATGAAGCTGAACTTAGTTGTGCAAGTAGACCAGATCAGATTGGTTTCTGTGTTCATTAATCCGACTTCCCTTCATTAACATTTATCACAACTCTCTATAAAAGGAAACGAAACACGTAACAACACTTTGTTTTGCAAGTGTTTTCACTCCCACTAAGAAATAATTTAATTGGCTTTAGAGTTAGAACTGTTTCAAATGCGCTTACAATGTTTATTTTCATTACCATCTGACAGTCAACAGCCACGCATGTAATTCTTTTGTCTTATAAATATTCACGATGCTATGTTATAAATAGAATTTGGGCCCTTACGTTGCGAAAAGTTTACAGCGCTGTTGGACATTAAAATTACCTTACTGGTCAAGGACATCTGCCAACACAGCGCATAACCTTCTTTCGGGCCGCAGTTCATTTACCGCTTGATTGGCCTGATCACCTCACTCACTGCTGTTTCATTCACTATACCTTTATAACAAGCTGCTATATAAAGTACGTCATTCAAAAATAAAATAAACAATTCATGAATAGAATAATTCTGATTATTACCTTTCAGATGCAATTTTCTATTCAATATTATTTACCTTCTTATAAAAACACGAGGGCTGCTCAATAAAGAAAGATCACTTTTATTTTTGACAACGTACCTTTGCTCATCCTCATAATTTTGATGGACCTTCTCAAAATAGCCTCCCCTGAATGCGATGCACTTGCCCCAGGGTTTCTAGCAGTCTTTAAAGACATACTGGGAATCATTTTTTGAGAAATCCTTCAAAATTGCCTCCGCAGCCTTCACCACTGCCTCTGATGATGGATGATGCCTCCCACGAAGACGTTTCTTCAAGTTATGGAATAGAAATAAGTCACATGGGGCTAAATCCGGACTATAGGGAGGGTGAGCGATGCACTTCACGTTGATTTTTGCAAGATATTCAGCAACAACATTGGCAATATGCAGTCCCGCATTAACGTGGTGCAGCAACCAGCCTGCTTCACGGAAATATGGTGTTTTGCGCCTGATATGGGCTTCCAATATTTTTAGCATAGGTAGTATTTGTCCAGTTACTTTTTTTTTAATTTTACGGCCTCCAACATTAAGTCTTATCGGACGGTGAATGAAGTGGGTGATATGATGCTCAAATGTATCCAGGGTACATGGAGCTTAGAGCTACCCGACATTCATATTTAAGGATAAGGGAAAACCCCGGAAAAAGCCTTATCCAGGTAACTCACCCTGACTGAGATTCGAGCTCGGGACCTCTTGAACGTGAGGCCGACATGCTACCATCTACGCTACCGAGGTGGGCTGTACAGTTGCTGATGTGTGTGCAGGTACAACATGCTGATAAACCATTCAATGAATATCAAAGAATGAGATGACCATAACTTTCCCAGCAGAAGCAACCACTTTTGTTTTTCTGGGGGTTGGTGATGAGCTATGCTGTTTGCTCTCAGGATCAAAATGATGTAGCCAAGTTTCATCAGCAGTGATTACGTTTGAAGTAAACTCCGGATCTTCCTCTAACATCAACTTTTAGTGCATGTTACCTCCATTACAGCGGTAGGCGATACCGAACATGTCTGAACTTGCCTGGTTCTCACAGGCAGGAACCAGGAGTACCAACAATGAAATTACTACGGCGTATTTGTTTCACATTAAGCTAACAGAATATAATAAGGTTGAATTTTAGTGCGAAAAATTATGACTAAAAAAATTATGATCATTCTTTATTCAACAGTCCTGGTATTTACCTTCTTATAAACATATATGACTTACTAATAATATACTTACTTACCTATTTGAGAAGTTTTTCTTGCAGCAAGTAGAGAAAATATGGCATTCCATTCAAAAATTGAATTCCGAAATGTCTTCAGAAATATACAGGTTTCGAGGACCCTAAACGAAATTTCAGAATATGTTCGTTTTACATTTTTGTCTCCCTTTGAACAGCATGACTCAAAAAAAGAATGTGATAACTACCAAACAAGCCTATATACGGCTAGTATGAAGAAATGATTAATTTCCATCAATTAGCTAAAATAATAAAAGTTAAATGAAGAAGCCTGTGACTCAAGTACTTAATATAGTAAGTCGCCACAAACGGTGTATCTCAAATGTGAGAGCCCCTAGTGGTTTACCGGGGAACTATACGAGCCTAATGGAGAAATTAATGTCATGACGATACGTTCGCCATGGTAGCTGAATGGGTAAGAGCGACTGGAGTCACCAGGAGATCCGTAGTTCAAATCCCGGCCATGGCATTGAATTTTTCATGTTGACTCTATCTACCAAACTTGGATTTAGGGGTGCAACTTCTAAAGATGTGTCATGAGAATTTTCAAATATATTCCACCATCGGAAACCACACCTTTACCACAAAATGTTTGACTTTTTTTTCCACAGTGAGTTTGGACTAGACTTGACTGCACTACAGAGGGAATTCGGCACGGAGGTCCAAACTAGATTCATTGTACCTTATGCCCTCAATTGGAGCACTCCGGGAGGAAGGATGAGGTAAGAGGAGACAGAGAAACGAGTCCCAAGAAGCCACAACAGAGCAAAGGGCAGGATCCCTACAGTTTATCGCTTGGAAACTCCCCGGCAGCCCAGTACAACCGAGGTGGCAGTGGTTCCCGATATTCGTGGGAGATGGGAACGTCTGTTCTCAGACGGGGTTGAGGGAAGTTCCCGGGTGCTAGCCTGCAGAGCTAGTAGCTGCTATGCTAGATCACCTGGCGCCCCGACCTAGGGAATCAGCAGGCTCCCCGTATGGGTTGACGCGCGTAGGTGGCGTATCCACTTCCACCTTGTAATGGGCTTGTTAATCATTAGGTATTGTCCTACTGGAAGCACCCCCGGAGTTACGCCTCCGCCCCTTCTTGGAGAGCGCTGATATTCTCCCGGGTATTGAGAGGGTATGGTTCACGTCTACGTAGATACTCAGACTTCTTATCCCATCCCTGTGGTCCGGAAACGACCCTACCAGACTAAGTTCAGAGACCGGAGGCCGTTCCACTACAGGGGGAAGTTTCACCAGAAGCATACCATCCTGCCTTGTAACGCCGAGACAAACCGACACATCTATCTGAAAGAAACCGCGAAATGAGAGATGATGTGAAATGATAATGTAGAGACAGGAGATTCCAAGGATGTACTTAAGCTTCCGAGCATTCGCCTGCTGATCCGGGAAAAAACCCGAAAAGGCTCATGGGTCAAGTAGATCGGCCAGGCGAATCGAACCGGGACTTCCCGAATGCGGGCCACAAGTGAAACCGCCTGAGCCATCAGGCTCTGCAAATGAGCGTAATTTTATTAAATATGAAAGTCTAAAATTAGAAAGCAGCGTTTATAAAATTCGCTGTTCAGCGAACAGAACACCATCGTGGCTAGCCCCGTAGCTCAGTCGGTGGAGCACCTGCCTGCCGTGCTAGGGGTGCCGGGTTCGTTCCCAGCTGTGGGCGGATTTTTCTCCGACCAAGATAATTCCTCATCTTCCCCAGAGTCTGTAAGTATGAATGAGAGTGTGAATGTGTGCGTGATCTAATGACTAAAACCCAACGAATACGAGTTAACACCTTCAGTATGTTCCAAAGGAAAACGCCCACCGATATGACAATTGTAATTAAAGGCGGAACAAATAAAAAAACAGCATTATTTGTTTTTGAAACTAAAGCTCCGATATGACCAAGGAGTTATACAATCAAATTACATATACTAACAACAATAGTAACAACAATAATAATAGAATAAAACACTATATGAAGCCCTAACTATCCACGTTTGGTTGCAACTGACAGTACATTAAACAATTCTATCTAGATTGTTTTAAATTTAAATTGCCATGTCTCATACCAAACGTGCGAAATTAATTGCTTGTAATAAGCAGACACGCCAGCATATATTTTTGTTTAATGTGAATTTCTGTGTGCACTATTACTATTCGTGGTAGCTGTTAATTTTGATATTGAACAAAAACACTTTGATAAATGTTATTTCTGCTTTGTAACAATAATTCAAATCTGCTCTTCTATAAAATTATTGTTTCATATTGCTACGTGTTAAATTAATTTTAAAATAGTCCATTTAATCATAATAGCACCATGCGATAATTGTAAGGGTTCAAGGTGAATATGAAAAAATATGTATAACAATTAAATAGCCTTAAGCAGCATGGGAAAGTTGAAAGCTTCAAAAACAGGAGAATGTGAATAACAAAAGTAGATACATCCTTAAGAGTATATTTAGAGTAGTGGGTATTATATCATGTTGGGTTATAAGAAATGTATGTATAAAAGAATGAATCCGAAGAGAGTCTTGCGAGACAACCTTCAGAGCGACCGCCTTGAAGCGGATTTATTGAGATAATCTCCGAGTGGATTATCCTGATGCCCCAGGTTGGGAAACCATCTTGAAGCGATATTTTTTGTTCATGCGATGTTTGAAGATACTATGATGATGCACCACGTTGTGGCGCCATCTTGAAGCAGGATTATTTGGGATGAAGGTGGATGCTGCTGAATTTCTCACCTTTGGCGACGATCTTGAAGGAATCTCGAAGTTTCTCCTGCAACTTTGGATAAGTATGCGTATCTGTAATTGTTGTGTTTCTTTCCCAGGGACGTGGTAACGGGACTGATAGTATTACTATTTTTGAAGAATGAATAATACTTTTCTTGTTCAAAGTTGGAAATATAATTCCTCATAAACACTTTTAAATTCCTTGATACAATTCTAAATATTATTAATGTAGTCTTGTTTACAATCAACGCTAGGTGCAACGATGAACAACGATCAATAAAGAATGATCACATTCCCATAATTTTGATGGCCCTTCTCAGAATACTCTCCCCTGAATGCAATGCACTTGTCCCAGCGTTTCTACCAGTTTTCAGAGACATGCTGGAAACCATTTTTGAGAGATCCTTCACCACTGCTTCTAATGATGGATAAAGTTTCCCACGAAGGCGTTTCTTCAAGTTAGGGAATAGAAAAAAGTCACGTGGGGCTAAATCCGGACTTAGGGAGGGTGAGGGATGTACTTCACGTTGATTTTTGCAAGATATTCAGCAACAACATTAGCAATATGCGGCCGCGCATTATCGTGGTGCAGCATCCAGCCTGCTTCACGGAAATGTGATCTTTGCGCCTGATATGGACTTGGAACGTTTTCAAGTCTTCACTGTAGTATTGTCCAGTTACTGATGTTTGTGCAGGTACAATTCTGATAAACCATTCCATGAATATTGTAACTTTGTGGGTTCGTAGAATTAAAAGGCCGAGTTGCAGAAATTAAATATGTCCTTTATTTTCGTCTAAATACACTATTCAATTCTCACGTAAGAACATTAAATCACCTATAAACAGTCTTACAAAGTCGATCACAATAACAAACAGTGACAGCAGATTAGCTCTCGTTACAATAACACAGCTGGCTATCTCTCACTTCACAACTACAACTGTCCTGCTAGCGTATCACAATCCCTTTTATATCTCCATTCATGATTACCAGACTGTTCTGTCAATCACTAGAAGTTTCTGGAAACAAGGCATATAGTTACATAATTCGAACATTCTATCACCTTCCAGAAACGTAACTTAACCTACCCGGCGAGGCCTTTGACTCAGTTATATTGCCTGCCGGCACTATCTGTTTACACACGTTCGTTATCTACGTGAAACCTATCCATCTATTTATCTACACTCCTGGAAATTGAAATAAGAACACCGTGAATTCATTGTCCCAGGAAGAGGAAACTTTATTGACACATTCCTGGGGTCAGATACATCACATGATCACACTGACAGAACCATAGGCACATAGACACAGGCAACAGAGCATGCACAATGTCGGCACTAGTACCGTGTATATCCACCTTTCTCAGCAATGCAGGCTGTTATTCTCCCATGGAGACGATCGTAGAGATGCTGGATGTAGTCCTGTGGAACGGCTTGCCATGCCATTTCCAGCTGGCGCCTCAGTTGGACCAGCGTTCGTGCTGGATGTGCAGACCGCGTGAGACGACGTTTCATCCAGTCCCAAACATGCTCAATGGGGGACAGATCCGGAGATCTTGCTGGCCAGGGTAGTTGACTTACACCTTCTAGAGCACGTTGGGTGGCACGGGATACACGCGGACGTGCATTGTCCTGTTGGAACAGCAAGTTCCCTTGCCGGTCTAGGAATGGTAGAACGAAGGGTTCGATGACGGTTTGGATGTACCGTGCACTATTCAGTGTGCCCTCGACGATCACCAGAGGTGTACGGCCAGTGTAGGAGATCGCTCCCCACACCATGATGCCAGGTGTTGGCCCTGTGTGCCTCGGTGGTATGCAGTCCTGATTGTGGCGCTCACCTGCACGGCGCCAAACACGCATACGACAATCATTGGCACCAAGGCAGAAGTGACTCTCCTCGCTGAAGACGACACGTCTCCATTCGTCCCTCCATTCACGCCTGTCGCGACACCACTGGAGGCGGGCTGCACGATGTTGGGGCGTGAGCGGAAGACGGCCTAATGGTGCGCGGGACCGTAGCCCGGCTTCATGGAGACGGTTGCGAATGGTCCTCGCCGATACCCCAGGAGCAACAGTGTCCCTAATTTGCTGGGAAGTGGCGGTGCGGTCCCCTACGGCACTGCGTAGGACCCGACGGTCTTGGCGTGCATCCGTGCGTCGGTGCGGTCCGGTCCCAGGTCGACGAGCACATGCACCTTTCGCCGACCACTGGCGACAACATCAATGTACAGTGGAGACCTCACGCCCCACGTGTTGAGCAATTCAGCGGTGCGTCCACCCGGCCTCCCGCATGCCCACTATACGCCCTCGCTCAAGGTCCGTCAACTGCACATACGGTTCACATTCACGCTGTAACGGCATGCTACCAGTGTTAAAGACTGCGATGGAGCTCCGTATGCCACGGCAAACTGGCTGACACTGACGGTGGTGGTGCCCAAACGCTGCGAAGCTAGCGCCATTCTATTGCCAACACCGCGGTTGCTGGTGTGTCCGCTGTGCCGTGCGTGTGATCATTGCTTGTATAGCCCTCTCGCAGTGTCCGGAGCAAGTATGGTGGTTCTGACACACCGGCGTCAATGTGTTCTTATTTCCATTTCCAGGAGTGTATTTGCGCCGAAACTTCAATGCCCGTTACCGCGACAATATCAAAGGATCGGATGACCATAACTATCCCAACAGAAGCAATCACTTTTGCTTTTTTGGGGTTTGGTGATGAAGGAGATTTCCACGCTGAGCTTTGCTGTTTGCTCTCAGGATCAAAATGATGAAGTCAAGTTTCATCAGCAGTGATTACGTTTGAAAGCAACTCCGGATCTTCCGCTAACATCAACTTCAACTTCTTTAACTACCTCCATTGCTGTGGTAGGCGATACTGAGCATGTCTAAACTTGTCTGGTTCTCACAGGCGGAAACCAGGAGTACCAAAAATGTAACTACTACGGCGTGTTTGTTTCACGTTGAGCTAACAGAATATAATAAGATTGAATTTTATTGCGAAAAATTATGACCATAAAAAATTATGATCATTCTTTATTGAACAGTCCTCCTATTTCTTTTGTTGCGCAAACTCCAGTTATGCATCATTGATGCACCCAAAATTTTCTGCACACAGTCGTGCAGACAGTTACACGTCTTACCCCTTACAACTTCTTAACATATTACGTTGTCATGGTTACACAATTACCTACTTTATATTACTTCTTTATTTTATCACAAATACTAATCTCTCTGACTATTCTTAACAAAACATGAAGTATCTAAACTAACAGCTTCAGGCTGAGACTATTTCGTTGCGCTAATTAAATGTTTTATACTCATTGGAGTAAGTCATCAACCTCCCTGTAGTTATCTAAAATACGTGGTTACTGGCAACTGCCACAAATTTAGTTCACATTTGTAAGTTGAGTTTTCTAAAATACTTTTTTGATATTAGGACTTTTCCGTAACGTTTTACATTGATTTAAAATAATCTGTACATAAAATGAAATATGTAGTGTTTAACGCCCGCTTTTACTACGTGCGCCACCTCAAGAGGGGTCACTGATGCATGAGATGGAGCATCGGTGGAATAAGAGGGCGAGAGGAACCTGAGATCCCGGCGAAAACCCGTACCTGCGCCGTGTTATCCACCACAAATCTCACTTTCCCGTCGCCTGGGATCGAACCCTTGCTGAGATGCCAGTGCTCGAACCACTCAGGCACTCATTGAAACCGTTGTAACATAATCAGCAAAGTAAAAGAAGTTCTTCGGGGAAATAATATGAAAGTCGTTAAGTGCTCCGAGAAACACACCAGCAATATTTACTCTGTTGACGTATTGTGTCTCCAGTGATAAGACTGAATAAGCAAATAAATTAAGCAATATCAGTGTAAGTATCTGATTCATTGGGCTACAGTAGAACCACTTATTTGGGTAATCAGTGTTTATCAGTATTTATCAAAAGTTTCTTTTAATTTAACCTTTAAAATCTGCCGTATCAAACAAACTTATCTGTGTACACAGAAGTATAATGTTTTATGAAGGAGAATTTAAGGTTTTTAACACAATTAGCATTTTGGCTTGCCATTCATAGTAACAGAGAGATGACAGACATGGAGTTCACTTAAATAGTTCTCATCCCAAATAAGCCTTTACCTAAAACTCTGCATTTTATTTCATAAAATAGAGCTAACGACTTTCTAACGTGCTTCTGATAAAATATATAACTTGCACTTCCTATAGCTAGTCTATTAATAAATCTTCATTCTTACAGAATTATAGTAACTGTGACAGCTAACGAGTGACACCGAAATTATGGATTCGATAAAATATAATAGATTAATCATAATACATTACATTTGATATATTCGTTAAATGTGGAACAGGATGTCGGTTGAGAAGTTAACTAGTAGGAAGCGACTTCGAAGGAGGTCCAGACGGTCGACGTTCGTGAAAAAGAGGCAAGAGCCCTGCGTAGTAGCTGGTCACCGAAGCAAAAGTTGCAAAAGGCCATATGATTAGGGAATTCTGGTGTGTGAATAACACTTTATTTTGAGGGGAATCTGGGACACAGCTAGACTGGTCGTTCAGGAAGAAAGACGTAACACGAGGAGGAGGTATCTGTTCCTGTGTAAATAACGAATTACATTAATATAATGTTGAGTCGAACTGATACTCAATGCTCCATTTACTGCTAGTATTTAACTAGAACGCGTTTCGTTAGGATAGTTTAACTTACAGGCTGGTAAATATACCTTTAAACAAGATGGAATATATCAAAGAGTACACCAGTATCATTCACGTTGCAGAATACAATGGATTCAGTGCTGAATTGGTAAAAAAGAAAATTGATAAATTCAAAAGACAACAAAGATGCAAACAAGTAACTACTCTTTTTCCAATCAGCAATGAAACTTCATATAGAAAATGTACATATCATCCCAGGGCTACACACCTTTTCCAAAAAGTCTTCAAAGAGCACAATATTACTTTGGCCCCACAGAACAAATTTAGTGTACAACACGTTTTGAAAGCACATACCCACAGACAAAAAATTAGGTGTGTACCGGATAAACTGCAAAAGCTGTGACAGCTTTTACATTGGAAAAACAAAAATGAACTTGACCATTAGGCTTAAAGAGCATTTTAGGAACATCAGGAACAAAGAAATGGATAAATCGGCTGTAGCGTAACATTTTTGGAAGTAGAATCATGATATATATAACGAGAAATCCACTTAATAATATGTGTCCAAGGTCCAGCTGCATTGACTACTTGGGAGAAAGTCTTCATAAAGAAATATGAAAGAAATTTTTTTAATTTCGACACTACCTTTGATGAAAACCCAAACTTCAAGTTCATCAAGATACCGACAGAGACGCACCTATCGCCTCCAATGAGTCCACCAAACCAACGTCCATTAGTCGACAACAGCTGATGATGTTAGGAAGATCCTAACGAAACGCGTTCTAGGTAAATGTTAGCAATAAATGGAGCATTGAGTATTAGTTCGACTCAAAAATATATTAATTTGTGCTTTATTACATCATAGTCATTACACATTGGATCGAATTACATATTATCGCGTAATATTCATCTCGCACACAGCAACTCTGGACATTAAAAGAAACAGTTATTAATTAAGTCTTAAACTTGGATCCCAGTGTCAATCTTACTCCTTTATACCCATGCATACCCTAAGATAAGACTCTTAATCGAGACTGAGGTCTGACCACACACTGCTTCAAACGTTGCCAAACGAACGGGAAGTGTGGTGACACGAGAAAACTATTTTTTCCTTTCCTTTCCAATATGCTTCTGGCGGTAATATTTTTGGTGTCTTGTCTTTTAGTATGTTCAAGTTCCGTTTATTATTCACTCTTCAATTTCCTTCCCATTTGGTCCAAAAATCTGCTTATGTATTAGGCACTTTTTCACGTCTCCTTAGGCTTTATTTAACCCAGTCGGTATTCATTAACTTGGAAGGATTTTATCACAATATTTATCGGTTTCACATGGCTTGATGGAACTGTTATATAAACTCCTATGAAGAATAGGAAGAATTCATCATCCCGAAATATTGAACGCCAAAAACTCATACGTCGTGTATGTGCAGGAACTTCATCAAAGCCATAGAGTTTCTCAAATTCTTTCTCAAATTCATTCTCAAATTCTTTCCTAAACTAACACTGTATTCTGAAACATTACTCTCTACGTAGCTTTTCCTCCTCTTCCTATCAACTGACTCTGTGTATGCTGCTGTAAGCTGTGGCAAATCACATCGCATGTCACTTATCACTGCACTATGCTCCAAAACTCTCCCATTTTCACAGTCAGTCCCCATAAGTTCAGCTTCAAATACTCTGTTGAAGTTTTCTTCCTTACTATGATTGCCCACATTGCCTTCATTATCTTCTTTCTTCTATGTCAGTAATCTCATTATTATCATCAGGTAAATCCATGAAAATTGTAAGCATTTCTTCCTCTGTGAGTTTCTTCATTGGCAGATGGGCATTTATACTTCTGTAATGCTTTATTAGCAAAATTTTCACAAATTAAAGCAGCAATATGCTGCAAAAAAAACACAAAAATGTTTTGAGGTTATGACTATAACAAAATGTCTACCAATGACCTGACGATACTTTGCAGTTTCATGGAATGTTTGTCTCATTTAACAATATAAGGTTTGTTACTCATTATTAAAATGTTAATATTAGCATTTTTCAACTTACCTCCATCATATAAATGTGCAAACCCACAAAGAAACCGTTTACAGTTATCAAAAACACCAATTACAACACATGTACTCCATGCAACTTTTCCCGTCTGGTGCATACTGATGAACAAATGAAGTCAGAGCGATAGAGAAGGCACTGATATGCTGCCAACTGAGCAAATATGTTGCAAACAGGGTACTTGTGAGTTTCAAAAGGCTAGAACAACAATTAGAGCTACAAATAAGGATCAAGCCCAGTTTAAAGTTATCGGTTCAATAAAGGGTTAAGTTAGATTTTGCAAAACGATTGTTCATTTGGCCACATTCAGTTGGTAGGACGGTATTTTAGGTACAGACATGTTTTGAAGCAGTGTGGTTAGCTTTATGGTCCTTGTACCGCTGATTACTTGCTTCAGTTACAAAAACTACATGGCACCTAATGAGGAAGATTAATGTTTTATGCATTAAATCAAGTATGCTAATTTCCCAATTATTTATGATGCATTAAAACACGGAAGCAAAGTGATGCGCTTTAGTGCAGTAAAACATATTGACCCGTTAATGAATGTGCTAAAGCAGTATAGTGTTTCTTAGAAAAAACTGAGATGGCTCCGTGGTGGCCTGAGAGACTTGCGTTCATGAGGTTCTGGGCTCGTTTCCTGGACCCTGACAGTTGGATGTTCATTGATTTATCTTCTGCCATGCAGTTCGTTTTCTTCATTTTAATTTCCTTTTTATGCTTTAGGTAAAGCTTAGGGCTTTCGCTCGCAGTCTTCTCTGGAACATCTCAGGTGGGTCGAGTTCTCTCCGGTCACTTTAATAAGAAAGTCTTCATTGAGCAGCTGATCGGTATTGATAAGATTATAAACTGTGTAATCTTAAGGACTAATTAGAGCTTCTGTCGGCTAGGCTGCTTACCGTAGCACTCTTCACGTCATCCATTCCTCCAGGGGAACGATTCGCTTTGAGTTAGGTATCCCTCCCCTTTCATTTGTCATATTCAAGTGCCAGAAGAAAGGTTTGTTATATGGAATGAATTCCTATAGTTTCTTTAAGAAACCAATAGACGCATAGGTAACAGTTTTTTTTTTAATTTACGTCCTCCAACGTCAAGTAATATCGGACGGTGAATGAAATGGGTGAAATGATGCTCAAATGAGCCCAGGGTCCATAGAGCTTAGAGTTACCTGACATGCGTCTTTAAGGATAAGGGAAAACCCCGAAAAATACCTTATCCAGATAACTCTCCCTGACCGAGATTTCAACTCGGGACCTCTTGAACGTGAGGCAGACATGCTACTATCTACGCCACCGAGGCGGGCGCAACAGGTTGAGGATCAGAGGTTTCCTGTTCAGAGAGATTCCGGGATGGGTGATTAGCCCAACGCCGAAGTGAAATTACGAGAGATGAGGTGATAGGAAAGATGATGGAGCAATGGGTGGAATGCTGGCGGAGGAAACAGGAGAAAACCCGCCCCAGCGCTACGTTGTCCACCACAAACCTCACTTTGTAGTCCCCAGGGATCCAACTCTGGCCGCCTTGGGGAGAGCCAAGCGGCTCAACCAATCAGCTATGGCGTGGCCTGTTGTATAGAAACCACAGATAAAATTCCATAAACTCGTTGCTGGAGCATCAGGGAATTTTTTAAATAAATTTGAGGATTCGTTTGGTTATTAAAAGAATAGGTAGCTTAATTTTTACATAATCTCGTCTGGGGAAAATATAAAAAAGTTACTACATACAAGCACATGCATTTTAAAACTACGAAATATATCAAGCCTTCTGCTTTTGTTATGACTTATGTCTTATAGCAATTTAAATATCTGTCTATAAACATAGTCCCCTATAAAATTATTATGGTAACAAAACATAGGTATAAGAATAGAACATTAGAATAAAGAAACAATTTAAGAAAATGTTGATGTTTTGCTTTGTTAGGGATGATGTCAATTGTCAGGGTCATTTCAGTGCTACAGTCTAATTTTTAAAAGAAGATACATGAAGGACATTTGTTTCTCCACGTGAGGTTCCGCAATGTTGCCAAATAGCAGACAGAAAGTAATGCAGATATCCCCTTCCCTTATCCTCTCAACACTTGACACATAATCAAGGGTTCTAGCTATCAGAGTATGTGATTCACCAGTTTTACCAATCTGGCAAACTTAGTTTACGTTACCATAGCAACGACCTGCCCCTCTTACCCTTCGCAATGTGTGTAACGTGTAGTGTTTAACACCCGCCTTTACTACATACGGCACCGCAGGCGGTGACACTCATGATACATGAGATTAAGATGGAGCACCAGTGGAATGAGATGGCGGGGGAAACCGGAGGTCCCGGGGAAAACCGGCCCCAGCGCCGTGTTGTCCATCACAAATCACAATTTGAGGTCGCCTGGGATCGAACCCGGGCCGCCTTGGTGAGAGTCAAGCGGTCTAACCACTGAGCCACGGCGCGGCCTTACCCTTAGAGTCCCTTACTTGACGACCCTCACGTATCTTATTTTAAAAATCAGACGGTAGAGCTATCTTCTTGCAGGAGTTATTTTACATGGGTCTGTCGCTTTTAAGACGTTAAAAGCTAACGTCCTAGGCCGAATTTCTTAAAATTTTGTTGGTTTGGATAGGAAATAACTAATTCCGAGTTGTAAATTCGGGGTGGGTGGGTGGTAGGGGGATTCTGGGTCTACTTACACCCAAGCCCTAAAGCAGTCTTGGGTGTAAGTAGGCCCAGAATCCCCCTACCACCCACCCACCCCGAATTTACACCTCGGAATTAGTTAGTACCTATCCAAACCAACAAAATTTAAGAGACCTCAGGAATCCTCAAATACTAAATTAACTGCATAGAAAGAGAAGAGGCTGAAATATGCATTAAATATGTGTTAAAGGGCATAAAATCAGAAACATTATTTTAGCGTTATTATATGAGACATATTCTCATATTGACATAGGTATTCACATTTGCAAATTAACCCTACTAGTTAAAACAATAAAAAAAGAACACATCAAGAAGATATATGTATTTTAGTTACCATTTTTTTATTGTGTGCATTTTAAGCAGACATTTTTTTTTCACATTTATTTTTTCCCATAATCGAATAGTTTAAAATTTAGCTCTGCAGTTTAGTAAAATATTAATGTCTTATTATACTAATTGAATTTTTTTGGTGTTTTTCCAAGCACAAAGAAACATAATAAAACAAAGTTTTGAAACACCTTTTAATCCATCCATAAAATTTTGAGTAGAGTTAAATGCAGTGAATCATTTACACAAATATAACTATTTGTAACAAAAACTCAATTATTTTAAGGGGAGGCATCGGGAAATTTCGAATAAATTACATTTTCCGTGTTTTGCCTTAAAATTATGTGTAGACATTGTAGTTTCAGCATCTACCGTCAGTTACACCCTAGCGCCATCTAAAGAGCCGCTACGCCATTATTTAAAGGCCCGTATGGAGGTGGCCGTGGTCATTTAAGTTCTCTTTGTTTGCCTTTTGCGAAGAAATTGATCGAATTCTCACGTTTAAACTACGCGGTTTGATTCCATAGATTGCGGTAATGTGCAGAGACATCTTCTGGATGTTTGTGAAAGCTAATGAGTGCTTCTGCTTCCGGTTTATATACTTTCCTGATTTTAAAAGGAAGCGTTTGCACGTGTTTTGTGTTTATGATTGTGTAAGGTGATCTTACAAATGAGAGCAGTGGATATCAGCTGAGTATTAAGATAAATAGCACCTACAGTTTTGTAACTATTATCTAAAGGAACCAGAATCTAAGGTTTCAATAATGTTCAACAAAAATGTAAAGAATATAACATCTTCCTAATGTAAAGAAATTGCAGCAAAAAGTAAGTAAACTATCGTTTTGTTGGAGAAAACTATTGTAGATAGAAAAATCATAGAAAAGAACCAAAGGTTACCTAATTAAAAAGAAAGAGCTAATAAGATAGCTTTAGGGCCTGCATATGATGTATGGGGATTTTAAAGTAAGCAAAATAGTTTAATATCTAAATCTTTAAATTCATTTTCTCCCCTTTCAATTTTTCAACATTTTTGTATGTTCAGAATGCCGCAACTTTTGCAATTCTCAACGAATTTGTATTTAGCTTAGTATACACATTCCCAAATAAATGTTTCATAACAGTTGATATTTTTGTGGGTGCAAATTAAATGGTTTATTTATTACTGAATTTTAAATCTCAAAACTGCAGAAAATTTAAGGACAATTTAAGATATTCACACATAATTTTTCCCAAAACTACTTGACACACACTTTAAATGTATAGAAAGTTTTATAACTTACGCACATAGAAACCTGAATATAAAATTTAAAATTTTTAAAGAAAAACTGTATGACTTGGGAATTTTATACAACATACAAAAATCATACTATAAAAAGCACTGAATATTTTTTTGAAAATAAAAAGCAAACTAAGTTAGATGAATTTTGAAAGCTTAAATACATTCCCTGTACCCCACCTAATGACAAAATTTCGATCAGTACTGATGTAAACTCTGGATTTTAGCATTTTTCACGGATGCTTCCCCTTAAGAAAATTATCAAATTCTTCTTATTAATGGAGATCGATTTCACAAACAAATCGCTTGTATCGTCAGTCCAAAACACTTCGTTGTCAAGGATACCGGTTACCATGTTATGTTTTTTTTCAGTATTGCCAAAATCTGAAAACGAAACAAACCTAAAAACAGACTCAACTGCTGGTATTTCAAAATTCATTACACGATGTTTATTTTTTTAAATAAATATATTATCCCAAATCAATAAATCTATCGGACCATTTAATTGTTTGAATAATTTAACTTCAGGATCTTTTTAATGGTTAAATAACCAAAAATAATCTGCTACGGCCGATTTATCGTCTGTTGATACTTCATGTTACGAAAATGTTCTTTCCTTCTGGTTTCCAAATTACGTTTCGTTTTTCCAATATAAACCTGATCACAATCTAAACAATTAAATTGATAAATACCATATTTTTATTGATATGAATATTATCCTTTTTAGAGAAAGGTAGTAAATTTTTAATACTACATTTATTTTGAGGAACTGATGATATAAACGATTTGTTTGTGGAATCGATCTCTATTAATAAGAAAGATTTGACATCATTTTTCTTAATAAGAGAAGTTTTGTTACAGATAGTTATATTTGTGTAATATTTATTGCTTCACTGTAACTGGCTTCATTTCCTACGTAATTAGAGTGAATCATGCCCATATATCTGATTTTCAATAGCGTTTTTCTTTGTTTAATATTGGCAAAATATCAGCCTTTAGTGAATTTATGTCTCCATTAACCTAGGAATAAAAGTCAGGCCTAGGTGAGCAGCGAAAGGGGGGAGTACAGAAACCATTTATATGTATGGATGGAAGTCAAGCTGTCCACACCAGACTTCGGGTGAGTTTGTCTAGTATTTGGTTTGAAATGAAACATCTGGTGCTGAAAGAGTGATGCATGTGGTTTCGTATTTTGAACATAAACTACTGTAATCTATGCAGTGAATATCTGAGAGATAACAGCATTATTTTTTTAATTATCTAGTAAATATTTATTATATATCCTCTTTATTATTTCGCAATAAATACCAAGTAGAATTTCGTGTTATTTTATAACTTTTTCATCAAAGAGCAAAGGGGTCAAGGAACTTTGAAGACCACAAGTGGTTGAATTACGTACACACATTGACGCATAACAATAAAAATAATTTACCCTCAGTAGTATTAATGAAAAAGAGAAAGAAATATAGCAAGGAAATTAATTATTCTTCTACACTGGCCGTGTGTAGGAAGCACTATGAAAGGGTAGAGCCTGACTGAAGCATTCAATGCCATAGCGACCAGAAGATCCGTGGTTCAAATCCCGGCTATGTCATTGAATTTTTCAAAATGGCTCTACCATTTCATAGTGCGTCCTACAAACGGCTAGTGTGAAAGAACAATTTCCATTAATTGTACCTAATAGTGGTTGGAACTATGAAGCCCGGGCCCTAAAGTATTTACAGCATAGTAAGTCGCCATTAAGGTAGTTGTCTCATGCGTTTATGAGAACTCCTAGTGGTTTACCGGGAGAAATACGAGTCAGATGGAGAATTTAATGTCATGTTGGCACGTTGGCCATAGTAGCTCAAATGGTTAGAGCGGCTGGACGGAGACCAGAAGATCCGTGGTTCAAATCCCGGCTATGGCATTGAATGTTTCAGTCTGGCTCTACCCTTTTATAGTGCTTCCTACACACGGCTAGTGTGAAAGAACAATAAATTTCCATTAATTGTACCTAATTAATTAATTCCATTAATTGTCCGAGCTAAAAAGCCTAGGCCTTAAAGTACTTACAGCGTAGTTAGTCGCCATTAACGTAGTTGTCTGATGAGTTTAAGAGAACTACTAGTGGTTTACCGGGAGAAACATGAGTCTGTTGGAGAATTTAATGTCATGTTGGCACGTTGGCCATAGTAGCTCAAATGGTTAGAGCGGCTGGACGGAGACCAGAAGATCCGTGGTTCAAATCCCGGCTTTGGCATTGAATGTTTCTGTCTGGCTCTACCCTTTCATAGTGCGTCCTACAAACGGCTAGACTGAAAGAACAATTAATTTCCATTAATTGTACCTAATAGTGGTTGGAACTATGAAGCCCGGGCCTTAAAGTATTTACAGCATAGTAAGTCGCCATTAAGGTAGTTGTCTCATGCGTTTATGAAAACTCCTAGTGGTTACCCGGGAGAAACACGAGTCAGTTGGAGAATTTGATGTCATGTTGGCACGTTGGTCATAGTAGCTCAAATGGTTAGAGCGGCTGGAAGGAAACCAGAAGATCCGTGTTTCAAATCCCGGCTATAGCATTGAATTTTTCAGTGTGGCTCTACCCTTTCATAGTGCGTCCTACACACGGCTAGTGTGAAAGAACAATTAATTTCCATTAATTGTACCTAATAGTGGTTGGAACTATGAAGCCCGGGCCTTAAAGTATTTACAGCATAGTAAGTCGCCATTAAGGTAGTTGTCTCATGCGTTTATGAGAACTCCTAGTGGTTTCCCGGGAGAAACACGAGTCAGTTGGAGAATTTGATGTCATGTTGGCACGTTGGTCATAGTAGCTCAAATGGTTAGAGCGGCTGGAAGGAAACCAGAAGATCCGTGTTTCAAATCCCGGCTATAGCATTGAATTTTTCAGTGTGGCTCTACCCTTTCATAGTGCGTCCTACACACGGCTAGTGTGAAAGAACAATTAATTTCCATTAATTGTACCTAATAGTAGTCCGAACTATAAAAGCCCGGGTCTTAAAGTACTTACAGCATAGTAAGTCGCCATTAAGGTAGTTGTCTGATGAGTTTATTAGAACTCCTAGTGGTTTACCGGAAGAAACACGAGTCAGTTGGAGAATTTAATGTCATGTTGGCACGTTAGCCATAGTAGCTCAAATGGTTAGAGTGGCTGGACGGAAACCAGAAGAACCGTGTTTCAAATCCCGGCTATAGCATTGAATTTTTCAGTCTGACTCTACCCTTTCAAATATAGCAAGACTACTAAAATACGAAGAACAGACAGGACTGTATACATAAGAAATAGAAAAGATTTTGGATCTAATCAAGTACTTTTATGTTCCGAAAATTTAATCGTGAAACGCTACTATCATACCTGAGGAAAGCATTTAGAACCAATACGATAAAGAGCTTTCTTTGGCTTTCCCAAATCCTTTGCTTTGCAATGTCTTTGATCCCTAAGCATACTACTTATTTTTGTGAACTTACATAAGTAAAGGCACTTTCCAAATGTTTAAAACAGTAGAGCGCAGAGCAAAGTAACCTGCTCGGAAAGTCAGAACTGTTCCAATTAACGACGCCATCTAAATGAAAAGAAGAAAAAAGTTGCAGCATCTTGTGCAGAGTGAAGTGCTCTGGAGATTACTTGCGCACGCGCACTAACAAGCAAGTAGTCTCGGAGGGAAAAGAGATGTCGAGACCGCAGGGGGTTACCTCATAACAAATTATAATGCCTTGTCGTGTCTACTGGTGCTTGTCATGCGCGCACACACACACACTGCCGCAACTCCTTCCTCAAGTCTACTTGTATCATCTGACAACCAGAATACTCAGGCGTCCAAAACTCCAAGTTCCATACATTTACTGCTGGAATGCTTCTCTACCTCCCTTAACAATGGGTACATAAACTATTCTTAAGACTTCATTATATTGAGATAAAGCTTTGCACAAATAAATAGATTATATATCTTATAATAAATATAAAGGAAGTTGCAATGTTCAAATGTTTAAAACCTTAACTAGGTATATACTGGTCTCAGTTCCCTTTCCATGCAATATAAAGAAATGGAAGAATGTAGAAAAAGGAGTAATATTAAACAATTGCAATAATTAATAATGCATGTTTGCGCATGTCACATTCCACAAACATGTACATGTTTTAAAACAAGACCTGCAGCTTTCTTGGCGACGAATATGCTGAAGATCTTCTTGGGAAGCAAGCCTAGTGAAAAGACGATTAGAAATCGACATTTCGGGAGCGTACATCTCTCGCATCATCAGGATATTTATTAAATGTTATAGCCACAAATGAAACACTAGATATAACTCAAATATAAACAAAGACAATATTCGCATTACAGATCAAAAGACTGTTTCCAATAAATTAAATGGAAGGTCGTGAGATGGTGTGAGTGTAGAAGACTAATTGGGTCAAAGAAACGTAACTACTTAACTTGATTATCAAGCTGTATTGATGCCCGCCTCGGTAGGGTACATGGTAGCATGTCTGCATTACGTTCAAGAGGTCCTGAGTTCGAATCTCAGTCAGGGTGAGTTACTTGAATAAGTTTTTTTCCGGAGTTTTCCCTTATCCTTCAAGACGAATGTCGGGTAACTTTAAGCTCCAGGGACCCTGGACTCATTTGAGCATCATTTCATCCAATTCATTCACCGTTGGACGCTGGACGTACACTACGAAAAAAAAAGGCTGTACTGATCTGTTCTTCTTATGTCGACAGATTTCCATTTCAAGGCCAGTTTCCAAGAGGAGCTGAACTAAAATACAGTATCACCAGTAAGCATGCTCCTCTCGGAGGAAATGGCCAAAGCCTCCTTAATTCTCCGCTCCCAGTAACTGTTGCATTTTGCCAAGATGGTCGTCTCCCGAAAGTTGGCTCTATAGTCGTTATCAAAGAAATGCTGTGCCAGTCCAGACTTCTCAGGTGTCATTAAACGTATGCTCCGTTCATGTTCGTTTATTGTGCTTAACTCTAGTCAGGTTGCCTTAGCCGCTGTCAACTTTGCATTGATAACGCAGGTCGCCATTTCGAGCAGTTCCTATAAATTTGGCGTAGAGTTGTATTTACTTTTTATGTTATGTAAGTTTGTTCACTCTTTAAACCACCTTCCATTTAGACGTAGCATGTGAAGTATTAGGCAGGATTTAACCTTTGTTTGAAAGAATTGTAATTAATCGCAGTGTCAATGTGAAATTGCACCATCAGATGCATACATTTTACAAGAATTACAAGCCTACACAAAATATTAGAAAAGCAACCAAACAAAAAATAGAAAAAAAGATTTAAAAGGTGTAAGGGACGCGAACTCGTTTACTTCTCACTTGAAAGCTAGCGTCTTGTCCATTGCGCCAGAGGGAGTACTCCGACATGTCTTTGTTTTTTGTCTTGTGTACTTAAGTGGTATCATCATTAGCAGTGGTGTAATGGACTTAAGAAACTGATAGCTGTAACTTGAACATTTGAACCAACATGTCATAAGTCTCCTATCTCAAATTGCTTGTTTAATATAACTCCATTTGCTCTGAAAATATTTCTGCATAGTTCATTAACATCCTGTATATAACATTAGCCTAAATTTTTAAAGATGCTTTTTTCTGTGTCCCCTGCATGGCTTGCGGGCATCAGAGGTAACCACGAAGCAAATCCACCAGCAGCAAAAGCTGAGCTCCTGTAATCTAACCAAGAGTTGTTTGGCCTCAAAATTATCATAATAAAATCTAATTTAATCAAATTCATAGCCAGGGTGAATTAGGCATAGCATCCTGTCTTCCTTTAGAAGAGTAATATACTACCTCAAGTTTTTATTCCATCCTAGTACCATAAAAATCCATTCTTAACCCATCCTAATAAAAGAAAATCCTTCCTGCGGTTAAATCCTAATCCTGGGTGGGCACGCAGCAAAACTCTTCGGGCTGAACACAGCCTGTCAGCACGTTGTGTGTGTATGTGTGTTAAGGATGCTTAATTTAACTATAATGCTTGTGTTTAATTCAATTTTCATATTTTGCACACACCGCGCACATAAAAAGATAAGTTTGGTGAAAAGTTGATATGAATTCTTTCCCCACTTACTATATACAAAAGATGTAAGAATGTACAATTAAAATCTGAACACATTGGCTCCGACAATAACCATTAGCACAAAAGGTTGTAGTATTTAAAATATCGTATATATAAATATAAATATATATATATATATATATATATATATATATATATATATATATATCATATTTATTTGGAAAATTATCGCTGGGATCAAAACTCAAAGCTTTGCCAACAAGGAATCGAGTGCATGGCCAGAACGCAAATATTTCACAATTTATATGGATCAAAAGAAATTCCGCAATTACGTGCTTATTTAAGCGAAAGCTTCAGCGCCTCGGTTTTTGAACATTACCACACGCCATTTAACATGCAGGCCACGTCAGAATTATGACTGGTAATAAAAAACAGAAAACGATCTATATTTGCATTTCTTTATATCCATTCTATTGAATTATGGCTACAATTTGGGTACTGCCTTAGATTAAAATCATAGCTGAAGCAGGGAAATATGAGACCAGTTATATTTTCGTATTTTTTTAATAAAAGGCATCTATAAATTGATGAACAATGTTATAGAAGTGCAATGAAGTTATTTGATTCCGTTTCCTTGCCAATTTTGAAAAACGAAAAGTCCAAATAAAATAAGAAAGGGATGAAAATATATTTCTGTAGTTATAAAAGGAGTTTCGCTTTACTAAACAATAGAAGCAATTGAAGCATTGGTAATGGCTTAACTTCAAGGCACACGTTAGAATATTTAACAGAGCATAGATCTTTTAACTTGGTAATAATATTAGTAATAGAAATAGTAATAATAATCATAAAAATAATGATGATGATGATAATAATAATAATAAATTAAGACACCACGGGCTATTACAAAATAATTACGAGAGCTGTTCAATAGAGAACGATCACAATTTTTTTTGACAACGTACCCTTACTCACCCTCCTAATTTTGATGGTCCTTCTCAAAATAGTCTCCCCTGACTGCGATGCACTTGACCCAGCGTTTCTGCCAGTCTTCAAAGACATGCCGGAAACTATTTTTGAGACATCCTTCAAAATCGCCTCCGCAGCCTTCACCACTGCTTCTGATGATGGATAATGCCTCCCACGAAGGCGTTTCTTCAAGTTAGGGAATAGAAAAAAGTCACATGGGGCTAAATCCGTACTATAGTGAGGGTGAGGGATACACTTTACGTTGATTTTTCCAAAATATTCAGCAACAACATTTGCAATATGCGGCCGCGCATTGTCATGGTGCAGCATCAAGCCTGGTTCACGGAAATGTGGTCTTTTGCAACTGATATGGACTTGCAATGTTTTCAGCATATCCCTGTTGTATTGTCCAGTTACTGATATGCATGCAGGTACAACATGCTGATAAACCATTCCATGAATATCAAAGAATGAGATTGGCCATAACTTTCCTAGCAGAAGCAACCACTTTAGCTTTTTTTTGGGGGGGGGGGGTTGGTGACGAAGGATATTTCTACACTAAGCTTTGCTGTTTGCTCTCAGGATCAAAATGAAGTAGCCAGGTTCCATCAGCAGTGATTACGTTTGAAAGAAACTCCGGATCTTCCTCTTACATCAACTTTAACTGCATGCGAATGTCCTTTAGTTCGGGAATCAGCAGTCTTGGAACTCATCGCGCACTAACACGTCTCATGTGTAATGTTTCTGTCACCAACGTGTGGGTGATACCCAATGAAATGTTCAGTATTTCAGAAAATGATCTTAAGGTAATTCGTCGATCCTCTCTCACAATGGCAGCAGCAGTGTTGATGTTTTCTTCCGTAAGAACAGTAACTGGAGCACCGGGTTCACCTTCCTTTGAAATTGCTTGTCTCCCCTCTTTAAACATTTTAAACTACCTTCGAGCTGTGTTGCAGGGAAGAACAGACTCTCCATATGCCTCCTGTGACATTGTATAGGCCGCAACTGAAGATTTGTTAGGATGAAGGCAGAACATCAATGCTGCATATTGTTCCTCGCGTGTTACTTCCTCTGCAGCGGTAGGCGATATTGAACATGTCTGAACCTGCCTTATTCTCAGATGCGGGAACCAGGGGTATCAACAATGAAACTACTACGGCGTGTTTGTTTCACATAAAGCTAAGGGAATATAATAAGATTGAATTTTAGCGCGAAAAATTAAAACCATAAAAAATTATGATCATTCTTTATTGAACAGCCCTCGCATAATCAAGTTGCAGCTTGCTCTGAAATTTTACTTATTACTAGAGGCAATAATCAAAGTTGCTGACGAAAAATTATATCATTTTACTCTACTAATCAGTATATCCAGAAAATAACCTAAAAGTTTTAGCGGTTTAGGACCCGAGGGCTGAGAAATGTTTAAATATGTGGTTGAAGAGTCGATATGGACATGTTAAAATGAATAGGAAAGGAAATTGTTAAAATCAAGTAGGCCATGAGATGACGCGACATGTAAGTTATATGATGTAAATGTTTTATGATTGGTATTTTTAAACATGAGATTATGTAATGTGTGACGTGGACCAGTAAAAATTAAGTTTGATTGGTAATAATGGCAACGGGAGGATGAAGAAACAATAAGTTTGGTAAAACAGCTGGAAAAGAAACCGCCTTTTAATGGAAGAACGTCATAGTGAAAATGGGTAAATTCAGTGCCCCAACACAATCTTGTAAAACAGTTAATAGCAGTTGTATGTTAATTCTAATCAAGGTATGTAGCATTATTGTCAAGTTTCATACGAAAAATTGTATAAATTATATAAATTAAATTGAACATCTTGGTTCCTTTTCCCAAAAGTTGCTGCAGCTTGGTCCGCTGAAAGTGACCACGATGGTGGTTGAAAAACAACTTTTCGGAAGAAAAATTGGAGCACCTACAGTATGAATGTGTACTCTTATACAAAACTTAAAGCATGCCAGCTACATAACAGATGTCTCTGTTTAAACACTTTAACAATTCCTTATAAGATCCGTATATATTTATATACATCTATACATCTCAGTGCCAGATCTGAACCAAAAATTCAGATCGGGAAGAAGTAGCAGCTCGTGGTTTCGTCATCATCTTCTAGGGGGCTGAATACTACCCACAACCCCAGCCACAACGCGGGACGACATCAAGTGAGAATAATCACGTTCCACATGGTCGCCGCAGACTCCAAGAAGACCATCTTCCCATCATCACCATACAAAGTATATCCTTTTAATAAACGTCCTCCAAATTAAAGTCATCGGACAATGAATAAAATGCAGAAGATGGTACTCAAATAAGCTCAGAGTCCTTAGAGCTTAGGGCTACCCGATATTCATCTTTTAGGGTGGCCAATAGTCCTGGATAAATCTCATAGATGCCTCACCTGATGTAAATTCGAACTCGGGACCTCTTGACCTTAATGCAGATCCGATATCACATACGCTACAGAGGCTGTACTTCTACAGTCCCTCTTCAAAACCTAAATAGACTGAAGCCTTAACCATAATGAAATATTGGAGGGATTAAGTAAATCTACAACATCAAATCTGTGACAAATATGATTTACCACAGGGAACCTCTACTTGCTAGTGCCCATGGTGATATTTATGACTCAGGTCTTTCCCTATATTCACTAAAATTGCAACTGTTATGTGCCTCAGTAGATTTTTGTACAGTGGCATAGCTATTAGGATAACAACATTATTAAAAATCAATCAATTAAACAGCAGCCTTTTTTGGTAAAGCCATGTTGCTGAAACATGTAGAGTAAGCTGCTTAATCCATACACTCATTGATCTATATATCTGGTATAGAGCATTTGGTCCTACTGAATTACCAATGAAATTTTCGATTTCTTAACCTTCCAGTGAAAATTATCTCTTCTCCCTTTCTGCCCAATCAGTATTGGCTTTCTTATCCTGTTCTCTTAAATGTAATTGGTTCCATAAGCTTCTCAGAAAACCTAAGGTCTTAATACCATTTTACTGTATCAGAATGAAAGCAATACCTCGAAGAAAGTACATTTAATTTTTAAATATCTAATTGATTTTCCTTTATGCGTCCGATATGCACTAATTAAATTTTAACTGTATAATTGCTCACCTTGGTAGTTTTAATTTTTTCTTTGAAAGACAGTACCTTTTATAATTCTTTTCCATGAAAGTGTATACATATTATGCTTTCATTAACAGTTTTGGTATGCTTTAACATCCCTTCTTAGTACATACGGTATCGTAAGCAGTGGACACTGATGGTATATACACTGAAAGGATATTTGGAAAAGGAGGTTTGGTTAGAAAACTTTTGAGGCCTAATTTTACTCTAGGTATCTCCGTGGAATTCGCCAGCTGTGACTGAGGAAAACCTCACTGGATTTGAAGCGCGAACTTCTACATTTTCACCCATCTTAAGAATGGATTAATAATTAACGTTCCAGTATCTTAACAATGTTTCACCTTAACAAGGTTTTCACCGCCTTCTAATACAGACGTTTTTGCACGACAGCGTATCTATGTCACTCCCACGGTGTTCTGGTTTTTGGAAACTAGCCTAGCAACTTCGTGGAACACCTTCACAATATCACAACCATATGCAAATGAATCTACGGGTATGAAAAATTCAGCTGACAAATGTGGATCGTGCATGAGCACCTAATTCACCGTGTTAAATGTACCTAATTACCCTAAACAGCCTTTCGTCGCAGTTGAGTTGGATCATAACGTTAACCACACCCCTTGGCATGTTGCCCTGATCATTCGCCGAAATGCTGCAATGGGATGAGTTCTTTACAAGGAGCGTTAGTCAAAACGTTAGCACCGTTTATCACGAGAGGTCGTAATGCAAATCCTCCATTTACATTAAGTCTTCAAGTTGTGCTGTTGTCAAACACGGAACTGTTTTATTTATCCAAAATAACTAACTGAAGCAGATGCTAAAACAGTACGTTACTTTTCTCGCACCAATATTACGTAATCTCCTCCTGCTGGGAAAAATGTATGTTTTAATTCTAAAGGTATCCATAACATAAGACTTACTTTCTTCCGTTGTTTTGCAGTGAGGATACTCTAATGTTTTTCCTGGAATTTATACATGATTTATTACTCCAAAAATTATATAACAATATAATTGACATATCCATTGCAGATATGACTGCCAAAAACTTATGGTACAAAAGCATATGCCCTGTACTTCATAATCAGAGACGTTTCTTCGCAAATTTCCTCGCGTTCAGTTTACTTCGCTTTCTTTTCCATTTTAGCAAATAATCTCCTTGCTCCAAAATTGTCTTTACCTTATTATGATTTCCTTAGAAGTATTTCTTTTAAGGTATACTGAATTAAGAGTAATTTTATAAAAGGACGCGCACGCGCGTGCATTTATTTTGTCGTTCACATGCAGATATAATTCAACTTTGGTCCTCAGAGGATGCGATACGAAGATTTTTAAGAAAATCTCTTCCGCTCACCCTCCGAAACAACCATTTACGTGGAAAAATATTAAATATTTCTCATTTTCTCAAAACTATCCTAAGATTTTTATTACAATACCATATTGAACTTAGGATATTTGCAAAGAAATAAATTTTCTCTTTGAAAATTTTTGGGTATAGCCCGCGACGAGTTCATAATCAATTTTTGCAAACTGAAACTGTAAAGTATAGGCAAATATTTACACAGGAATGTACAACTGATTAAATCAAACATTTGATGTCAAATAAATTGTAGTTAGCTGCATACAAAGAATTAGGTATTTGCTAACGCTTTCACGACCGGCGGCCATTTCATTTAAGGATATGTATGACTTAAATTTGATGAACACTTTCAACTTTTGCTCTTTTTAGTCTGCAAAATGGTATAAGCCTTTCTGAATCCAAAGAGTGCTTAGATAGCATCCGCTCTAATGCTCTAATCTAGTTTGAAAGTAACGTGAATGCTTGTGTTAGATATAAATTCTAATTCTTTATCCTTGTTTTCTTGATATTTCAAATTTCAGAAATTTTCATTATTTAAAATGATCCTCGCGTCGCAGCTTTAGTGTTAGACCAATGAACCTTGCTACACACGTTTAAAGAGACACAGTGAATTAAACTTGCCCTGGGTTTTATTATGAGATGCATTTTAAGCACACTTTCTTTACTTCAAAGCATATAAATTCAAAATTTTGAGTGAAAATAGCCATATTCAAAGATTTAAAAATTTCTGCAGTCTAAAGTTTTAGAGACACATAAAAACATAGGGAAAATTAAAAAATGGATAAATTGTGAACCTATTGTTAAAATATTAGACAGTAATTTATGTTATTTTGTCACAAGGGACCTTTAGGTGACGTAACCAAAAATAAATAAATTTGCCCATATTTTCCAAACTGCGAAAGTGAAATTGACAAAATGTGGACCTTATCATATTTGTACTGTGTTAATGTGGTATAAATATTGAAAAACACTAGCATTATTAGTTCAAGATTTCAAATTTTCAGTTATAGGTATCCTTAAAGTTTCTTACGGTCTGGTTATGGTCGAAAAGTAGGAACTTCTCCTAACGTTTCCCTCAAAACTGTGTTGAACATGATCAGAGGATTGTATTAATTTTTTCCTTCAAGAAATTTCTGAATACAAATAAAAATTTAAAAACTCTCATATATATATATACACGAGGGCTGTTCAATAAAGAATGATCATAATTTTTTACGGTCATAAATTTTTCGCATAAAATTCAACCTTATTATATTCTGTTAGCTTAATGTGAAACAAACACGGCGCAGTAGTTTAATTGTTGGTACTCCTGGTTCTCGCCTATACTCGGCAACTCCAAACATGTTCAGTATCGTCTACCGCCAGGAACACGCCAGGAATAATATGCTGCTTTGAAATTCTGTTTTCGTCTCAAGAAATCTTCAGTTGAGGCCTGTACAATATTACAGGAGGCCTATGGAGAGTCTGTTCTTCCCTACAGCACACCTCGAAGGTGGTTTAAAATGTTTAAAGAGGGGAGACAATCAATTTCAAAGGTGGACCCTATGCTCCAGTTACTGTTCTTACGGAAGAAAACAACAACGCTGCTGATGCCATTGTGAGAGACGACCGACGAATTACCTTAAGATCACTTTCTGAAATACTGAACATTTCATTGGGTGCCACCCACACGTTGGTGACAGAAGATTTACACATGAGACGTGTTTGTGCGGGATGGGTTCCAAGACTGTTGATTCCCGAACAAAAGGACATTTGCATGCAGGTGTGCATGCTGTTAAAGTTGACGTTAGGGGAAGATCCGGAGTTTCTTTCTAACGTAATCACTATTGATGGAACTTGGCTACACCATTTTGATCCTGAGAGCAAACAGCAAAACTCGGAGTAGAAATCGCCTTCATCACCAACCCCCAAAAAGCTAAAGTGGTTGTTTCTGCTGGGAAAGTTATGGCCATCTCATTCTTTGATATTCATGGAATGTTTTATCAGCATGTTGTACCTGAACATACATCAGTATCTGGACAATACTACAGGGATGTCCTGAAAACATTGAAAGTCCATATCAGGCGCAAAAGACCACATTTCCGGGAAGCAGGCTGGATGCTGTACCACGATAATGCGCGGCCGTATATTGCGAATGTTGTTGCTGAATCTTGCAAAGGTCAACGTGAAGTACATCCCTCACCCTTCCTAAAGTCCGGATTTATCCCAATGTGACTTTTTTCTCTTCCCTAACTTGAAGAAACGCCTTCGTGGGAGGCATTATCCATTATCAGAAGCAGTGGTGAAGCTTGCGGAGGCGATTTTGAAGGATCTCTCAAAAATGGTTTCCAGCATGTCTTTGAGAAAGCCCAACAAAATTATGAGGAAGAGCAAAGGTACGTTGTCTAAAAAAAATGTGGTCATTCTTTACGTAACAGCCCTCGTATATATGTATTAAAGAAAATACTAAATAATTTAAATGGGTGTACTTCTGAAGCTTAAAAAATTGGGTGGTATTATTCTCTTTAGTGGAATCTGTTATGTATTGGTCCGAACTTGGTGTATTTGTACATATGCCCAAAGTGGAGCATCCCCGGGAGGAGAGAGGAGGCGAGAGGAGACAAAAGGACTGGGTTCGGAAACGGCAGACCGTGCTACCAGAGGAGGAAGTCTTACTCAAAGCATATCATCCTGCCATGCAGCGCCGAGACGCTCCGCAACAATTCTGCGCCTTCCTGGCCTTCCTAAGGCAAGGCACAGACGAAACCGCCTGAGCAATATCGCTCGGTTTCTCGTGGTCAAACACTTTAAAGTCGTAATACAGGGTGTATATAAAGAAATATCAGGGTTTTAGCTCTATATAATATTTATTACATTCAACTTACAGTTATAAATGATATGTTAAATGAAAAAGCAACTCAAACAGTTTTACCAAGAACCTTATAAATGTTCAATGTGACTACTCTTTGTCACACGGCACACATCAAGTCTGTAGCCGAGCTCTTCCCAAACGTTGATAAGTGTGTACTCAGTAATTGTAGCAACAACTGCTTCAATCCGGTTTCTTGATTCAGGGAGGTCAGCTGGTAGCGGAGGCACGTACACACGATCCTTGCTGAAGCCTCGAAGGTAAAAATCGCATGGCATTGGGTCAGGAGAACGTGGAAGTCATGCATAGCAAGCCCTGGGGCTTATCCAGCGTTGGGTACAGTGACGTTCAACCAATCGCGTACTTCGTTATGCCAGTGAGGTGGCGCACCATCTTGCTGTAAAATGAAGTTCTCTGGCTCATTTTCTTCCAAATAAGGGAAGAGCCATTGCTGTAGTGTATCACGGTAAGAAGTGCCAGTTACAGTAGTTTCACTGAAAAAGAAAGGACAATAAACTTTTCTCCGGGACGGGGCCACGCCGTGGCTCAGTGGTTAGACCGCTTGGCTCTCACCAAGGCGGCCCGGGTTCGATCCCAGGCGACCGCAAAGTGAGATTTGTGGTGGACAACACGGCGTTGGGGCGGGTGTTCTCCGGAACCTCCGGTTTCCCCCGCCATCTCATTCCACCGGTGCTCCATCTTCATCTCATGCATCATCAGTGTCACCGCCTGCGGTGCCGTATGTAGTAAAAGTGGGCGTTAAACACTACACATTTCATTTCATTTCCGGGATACGGCACAAAAAACATTCACTTTAGGGGAATGTCATTGGATTTGTACCATCTCGTGAGGATTTTATGAGCCCCAGATGCGCACATTATGAGTGTTAACACGTCCACTAAGGTTAAAGGTCGATTTATCACTGAAGACAACACGATCTATAAAATCGTCATCGTCATGAAAAACATGTCACTTGGGAAGTTGGCACGTAATCCGTGGTCTGTCGGCTTTAGAGTCTGTAATAACTGTAAACAGTAAGGACGTAGCCGTAAGAGTTTTCTTGCAACTTTCCTAACAGTCGACACACGAACTTGTAATTCATGACTAGCCTTCCGGACTGATTTCTTTGGGCTACGAGTGAACGACCCTCTCACTTGCGCAACAGTCACTTCACTTACTCTTGGTCGTCCCGTGCTCTTCCCTTTACAAAGGCAGCCGGTATCTTCAAACTGATGACACCATCTACGAATGTTATTATCACTAGAGGGATCACAACCGAACTTAATACGGAACGCACGTTGCACAGTAACTACAGATTCGGTCTGTTTACTAGTCGCCATCTTTGCTACTACCGCTGTCTAGTGGATTGCGGTGGAAATATTGCATTCACATGCGCACTGTTGCCAACAAACAAAACTGAGTTTCTTTTCTTTTGACATAGCATTTATAATTGTAAGTTTAATGTAATAAATATTATAAAGAATTAAAACCCCGATATTATTTATATACACCCTGTATATGGCTACTCATTCTTAAAAGATATGTATGATCTCTTAAGGTCATTGCCTTGTCTTACTCACTTTCTATTTACAATTAAATATTTATAATACGAGCATAGCTGCAGATACTTATTTCAATTGCGAATTAAATAGAAATTTTTTTATTCGAAAACTAATTTTTTGAAGAAAGTTATGTGACTGTATTTCTGTTTTCTCGTGTAAATCCGTATATTGCCTCTTTAAAGAAAACATATGAATTGATTACCATACAGCGACAAATGAAATAAGATTTAAAATTTAGGAGGCATAAAATGAGACAGATGACTGTCTTGTTCGTTGACTTTCTCATGAGATGTTGCAAAGAGCTCATTAGTTTAACATATCTGTGAGCCCAATAAACTAATTGGAGCGGAGGAAACAAATTGGCTGATGTATGTTTTTAAAAGTCTGTATAAATGATCTCTGGAGATCTGTTAAGCTGCGCATATAAGGAAGAATACTGACATAAAATAAAGACTTGGAGAATGAAGAAGAAAAAGCAACCAAGCAGCTTATCGGTTGCGTTGCAGAATCATCAACAAAAAGCTGTAGAACATGAATATACTTTGTTGGAGGAGCGTTGAGTCGGTCTGTGTCTTAATAGAGAAATACTCAGTGTAGGAGGACGGGCATGTGGGTGGGTCCTGACAGCCAAAGCAGCACTTTTGAAGTGCAACAACGGCCTCCTCTAGTAAGGCGCTGTTAACCGCTGTCCATGCTGCTGCTAAGCGAATTTGGGGTCTGGTAATTTGTCCGGGACAAAGCGAAACAAAGGGACACTTGTGAAAGACTGGATCGATGCCTTGCTCCTTTGTGAAAAAGGATAGACCTACACGATCACCTTTCCTAAACCATGTGGCACAAAGCAACGTCTCCGACCAATTCCAGTGTTACCAACACCCTTGTGTAAGGATGTTCTTTACGAAGAAGTCACACAGAAAAGCCATACATTGTTTTAAATAAATTGTGTATAAAGTTTATGGCTATGTTTCAGTTTGAATTATATTATTTCATTCATATTATAGTAGTAAAAGCTTCTCAATTTGGACGAACCCGAAAAATTAATAGTCAAGCATAGAGAATTGCAATCTAGATGAAATGTAAAATTAATACCATTGTTTAATTTGGAGAATAAACTTTTTAGTGGTTAGTAACTATATTCATATCAGAATCGTGTGTTACATTAATTTATTAAGTGCTCTCTACACACTTCACTGAATGCTTTGCAGTAGTGTTTAAAGTGCTACTAAATAGTAAAATTAAGATAGATTAGGTGACAGAAGGGATGCTAGCACCTGGACCTGCAAGAGATTCTTTGTGTATACACCACCGGGAGGGATGGTACACGTAAAGGAACATGCGCCGCAGGAACGAACAACATAAGCGGCAAAAACACACAGATTTGCCTAGCATTTCAAAAATAATCTGATAAAATAGTACATTAAACATTAAGTAAAACATGGCTAAAGTAACAAAAATGGAACCATCCTTAAAATCCAACAATGGGATGGTATGTTGGAATACAGGACAACAAAGTGCAGTGATCAGTTCCAAGCGTAAACCTGGGTAACAGAGAAGAAATGTAAGAGACAAATCCGTGAACGTAATGATGGTGATGTCAAGAAACTGGCACGTAGAAAGGTGTTCCGAGGATTTTCATCAGGCCCATTATTAAGTTTTATCCAACTGCAAACATCAACAATACAGTCATCTTTTAAGCTATGGAAACAGAATTAACTTTTCGGGAACACATCCAGGAGCAAGCTCATCGGTCGTGTGGTGCCCTGGCATCACTATACCCCTTGCTTAGGTCTGCGATGTCTGTTTCCCTAAAGTTGCGCCTCTTTATGGCTCTGGTCCTCCCTGTCATGCTCTATGCGTGCGAAGTCTGGGGTATGGCCGCAGGCTCAAGCCTGGTACTGCTCCAACGTGCACAGAATAAATGTCTTCGGATTATTTATTCTGTTTGCACAAGGTTCCCCGTGAGACTACTTCACGAGGCTTCATCCCTCCGATATGTGGAGGATGAAATTAGGCGCTGGGCGACAAAATTCTTCGAGAGTTTGCCTCAACATCAGAGCGCCCTAGTCAGATCCCTAGGGGATTATGTACCTCGTGAGCGTCGCTTAAAGCGATACTGGTTACCCCGCATGTCATTACCGGTAATCACATGATCTCCATTCCAGCCTAAACTAAATTTCAGCTATCCAAAATTTATTCTGGAAAACTCAAAATTATAGTTATCTTCTTCCTAGTTTATTAACTAATCCACCAGCGGTGCACGCTGTCTGTAGCACCCGGTTCATCATTCCCTGAGGAGCAACAAGCTACCTCCCTTCACTACAGCCACTTAATCTACACCCGCCATTCTGCAACACCCATATCCCGACACTACGTGGTAAAGCTCTTCCCAGAGCAGGTACACGATTTGACCACCCTTCGGGCTGTTCTAAACAGCCCGCCAGCCAAGAGTTCAGTTGAGTTAAATGTTTTCCACATTATGCTTGTAAACGATAAGACAATAATGTTGATTTCTGTTATAACCCGAGCAGCTACTTCATTTTTTTAAATTCACGCCCTTTAACTTTTTAAGTCATATCGGACGATGAATGGAATGGGTTAAATCATACTTGAATGGCTCCATGGTCCATGTAGCTTAGAGTTACGCGAAATTCGTCTTTTAGGATATGGGAAAACCCCGGAAAAAACCTTATTCATGTAACTTGCCCTGACCGAGATTCGACCTTGGGACCTCTTGAACGTGAGGTAGACATGCTACCATCTACGCTATCGAGGCATGCCTTGCTATTGCCTTAAGCAACAAAGATTTGCTTTCGAAAAAATAATTATTTTCAGAAGTTTCTTCAGCTTGAGGAATTACATATAACATGCGTAAACAACACTAAAATGTTAATATAGAAGCACAACATTCAATTACAATGTTATAATTAATTTAAAAGACTTATTAAAGAATTCCTGGGGAAAAACACACAAACAAACCTTCAAAATTCCTTAGGACTTTGTACTTGCTATCTAACCAATTCTACGTTGCTTTTAGAACAAGTTTTGTCTAACACTTACGGTATTTCAGTTGTACAAAACAATCGCATAACAGTATATTTAAGATTAAGGCTTTATTATTCATACTAATATGTCACATCCAGTTTTAAGAAAATTGTTATAGCTGTTTTTGTAATAAAATAAACACGTTGAAATTATATAGTTTTGAAATACATTTTGAATGAGAGGATATAGTGAAAATCGTAATGTTGATCGTTTAAGGACAGAAGTTAATTCAAGTTAGGTATTTTTTGGACTTCTGGGGTTTTAGTTATGCTGTACTCAAACCCACAGAGACGTACATAGGTTTTATGATACAAGATCGTTTTAATTCAAGGTACTCGGAATGTGTATTCTTTGGAAAATTCGATATACCCAGATACACATAATAGAATATCCTCTATATCTACCCTTAAGTGAATGGTAGAGAAGACAACTATTTAGTTTATTTATAGTTAATCATACAATAGCGTTTTACTATTTGTATCACAAGTTTCCAAAACTTATTCTAAGTAAATACTTGTCAGTCACTTACATTTAAGGGCTAATACTGGTGTTGGCCCTGATGCGAACTTGACCAAATATTCCTTGTGTTTACATTTGGGACTTAGAGGAAGTGCAAGTTACGAGATTAATAATCTGTGGGGTAACAACCTACAAGTGAGTCGAACCTGCCAACCGACTACCGGCCTCACGCCCACATACCTAAGGCAGAGGTGGACGATCATCCAGCCGATACTGGGAAGAGATGTGTTCAGCATTACTGCACCCCCAGCCGAAAGGTTGGCCTTCTTGACCGGGATTGGCAATTTCTTCACAATGCTGAGTGGGCACCGGTCCGATACATGCGATCTAAGAACCCTACCCTCTCCCAACGATTCACAGCGCCCTATCCCTACAGTAGATGAAGTATATCTATAATTAAGAATAGGATCGTACTTGGATTCGGCTCTGCGACCAGTCTTAATCTATTGTAGCTATGCCCCAAGTGGCACATATTCGGGAGGAGAGTGAGGCCCTGTCATACAGCACAGAGACTTCCATTAACTCTTACACACTGAAAGAGACCACCAGATGAGAGAGGACTCTGGTGACCCCGGGAATCCTAAGGGTTAGGTGGCCACGAGAATCGAACCCGAATGCTGGCCATAGACGAAACCGACTGATTCAACCCGCTCGGTGAGTGTTGGTAAAATCGCACAGCCTTTTACTGAGGCAGAAAGAATCTTTTGAACATGTAGGGTAACACGTGACCCTTGAGAAGAAGAAATCAAGCGAAGATCCTGTAAGGACCAGATCTGGACAAAGAGAAAGGCTGTCAAGGCAAAAAAATCCCTAAGCTAAATGTCAGCAGTCCTGAACAAAATTATCATATATACCAGCTAATCAAGGAAAGGAGCCATCGCCAAAGAATTCTTCCCATCAGTGAGAAATAGACTAAAACAAGAACTGCCCATATGCCAAGAGTTTACAGCAGTTGTCACAGGACATGGAAAGCTCCGTTCATACCGCCATCGATTTGCTTTACTGGATAGCCCAGTATGCAAATGTCAAGAAGAGGACCAAACAGTAGACCACATCATATTCAGATGTCCAATCATAAACAAACAAAGAACCGAAATGATCAGGAAAATAAAAAGCACACAATGCGTGTGGCCCATTGCCAAAGAAGAACTTACTAACACACATCTAAAATGTTTCGTCAAATTTGGTAAATCAATAAACTTCACGGATATAGAGTAGGCAAATGAAGCATAAAAAATTCATTAAAACTGCTAATTAATTGCAACTATTTTAATAAGAATACTGTAAAATATTGTAGAGGATACATTTCAATACAAATACAAGATATGTAAAATCAATGTAAAATTATTGTAAAAGTTGTATATAATGTAAATAAAATAAGGCATGTAGTATTCCTAAGGAATGGGGCATGCCAGGAAAAAAACGAAAAAAAAAAAACACCAGAGTTAGAGTGGCTGGTTCAAAGGAGTCGAACCTGGGCCTCGTGCTCTAACACAGGGTCGTTTTGCTCCGTAGAGAAGAGGGGGCATCTCCAGGGGAATTCCAAAATAAGCCTCTTGCCAACCGTGAATTGGATACTAATGTTGAATAAATAAATGAACTCACATAAATATTTATAATTTGGGTATCTGTTTGAGACATACGTACGCCATTAGCGTTCTAATTGGATCTTTGCACTCGAGAGTTCCACGCCGCTATGGTCATCGAAACAAATTTGTTCATGGAAAGTCGTCGCAAATTGAATGAGAAATATAGATGACAAGGGAGCAATAAATTGCCATTATGAAAGCCTGCCAAGAAACGTGTTCTCCAATTCTCTAAATGGCGTCGGTGACATCAAATGCATCTTCCAACTTCCTTCTCTTTGGCAGAATTTCAAACAGGCCGCGCTCTCAAATTAACGGCGCACAGTGGAGCCACAAGTACTTGCGGTATGTCTCAAGTACGCGCAGTGCATTGTCAAGCAGTGCAGCCCGTTCTCTTCATGAACATATTTCACCGCACTAATGGTTTTTTCCTTTAATTTTGAATATGTTTAGCTTGATCTTCTGTTTTCGTCTCTATTGTCACTCCTAAAGCATACTATTAAGTTTGTATGTTCATATAGGGAAATCTCAAAATGGGTAGAAAGTTCGTCAGATAGAAAATTTCAAAATGTTATAAAAATTATACAAAAGAAAATTTAAATAAGATAAAAATAAGTTGTATTTACGGAAGTTAATATATATATTTTTTTTTCAACTAACCTATATGTAGTACAAGATTTGGAACGTAGAATCAGACTGTAAACTTCAATGACATAGCCGGGATTTGAACCACGGATATCCCAGTCTCCGTCTGGATGCTCCAATCACTGAGCTACCATGACGTCAGTTGAAGAATTTAATGTCGTGTTGGCTCGTTGCAATGGTAGTTCAGTGACGAAGACAGGAAGATCCGTGGTTCAGATCCTAGCGTTGGCATTGAAATGTTCAGTCTTTCCAAATAATATTCAATTGAATAGTGAACATGAATTATACCCAAAAGGAAACGGAAGATAAATAAATCCACGAAACAATTGAAATATAAAGGAGAATCATTATTAAACGACAATAAATATTTTTTTTAAAAAAAACATGAAATGGACAGAGAGTGGACGACTCAGTGATTCACGACAATGTCGAGGGCAGGTTGCCTATTATTTACCGGTTGGAAACTCGCCCGTCAGGTAGCACAACCGGCATTCCACCAGGATGGTCGGAGACCAAAAACCCTCCTACCGAAGAAGAAAATGCTTACCAGGAGTCATACAGCACTGAGACACCTGCCGACACATCTACTCTAAATGAAACCACCAGATGGGAGGTGATGTGAAATGATAATGCGGATGAATTCCAGGGACAGAAAATTCGGAGGGGGATTGTAATTAACCTCCTGTCGACCCGGTAAACCCCGAAAAATCCCAAGGGAATCGAACTTGAGCCTCCAGAATGCCAGTCACAGAAGAAACCTTCTGAGCCACCCTGCTCGATCCCCTTTGTCCTCATTGTCTACAGGGAAAAGTGTGATAAATCATTCTGCCACCGTGTGAATATAACAGCCATTTTCGATCAACTCCAGTTTCTGGTGGGTTGTTCCAAAACAACTTAGGAGCTATAATTGTTGTAGTTGAGTTTACAAGTGAAGGCTTGACGTGGTGTTTAAGAAGATGACAAACGGTATCATTTGGGATAATTCGCCCTAGGTACTGCGATCCATTTTAAAAAGGGAGCTGGTTTAGAGGTGGCAGTTTATGCCTGGTGCTTTACACGACCCGTCATTGATGGTATCACCAAGTAACACCAGGTAGTAATTAGGAATCCTGATTGCGATCAGCAACAGCCAAAATGTAAAGTGGGACGAGACTGACTGACCGACCGCCTGCATGTACGATGATAGAAATCGAACCCCACGGGCATGACAACGTTTTGAATAAACAAGTCACTAGTCCTTAACAATACACCAAGCCCTTTTTTCATTCTCTCTGCTTGTAATAGATATGTGTGCTTAGTTCTTCTTTTGATTTTTTCCCCTCAACGTGACTTAACTTAAAATGACGTACCTCCGAAGTTGATCAAGATTCTTGTTTTTATATCAAAGAAATTTGTTACTATGCAGTGCCCAAATTGAATATGAGTGAAATCTATATATCTTTGTACGTGGGTATGTTACAGAGGCACCCCACGCACTACAACCTACATATATCTCATGTGGCTAACTATCCCTCGGAGGAAGTGGAAAGAAAGAAATATTCACAGGAGGCACAGGAACGCCAAAGTCTTTAAAAGTTGCAGCATAAAAGACACGTCCCCTTAAACAGAGGGAACGAAAACTCATCGACCAAACACAGGTTGCGGAACTGACACTCAATGAGTGCAGCAAGCATTGCCCCTTCTACTACCCTTACACTTGATAGGGAAGGAGGCTGAAATCAGAGTTATCATGGTATGGGTTATTTTGAAAGCTGGAGCTATGCTTTTTGCTATCTTAAGATCTTAAAATTGCAAATTTTCTACGAGGAAACATTATTAAAACAATGTACACATAAAAATATACTTGTCATTTTGAAGATAGTACATGCTTTAATTAATTATTGTTAATCGCAGGAAACAATTACTTTATTTGTATGTGTATTTTCAGCTTTCTTTGTTCATTTATTCATCTACTGAAATTTTACTTATTAATTTGGCACAAAATTTTGCCAGTTTCCCTAGAGGAAAGAAAAATTAGACAAAATTGTTCTCTCTGTGGACTTTTTATCTTTTCTTCTCTGTTAATGTAAATGTGTTAAAATTGTATATTTTTATATTTACTTGGTAACATATAAAGTAAATGGAAAAGAACTGAAATTACAATTGTTTGTCAAACCACAAGTTCCTCTAGCTTGATTCGAAACCATGACCTAAGTGAAAATATGACTACATCACGAACCCAAAATAATTCTCAGCGCAACAAGGAAGTTCAAATCCAATGAAGATGTATTCAGCAATATCAAAACACATTATCTTGCTACAAATTTTACCTAAAGCTTTCCAAATTAAAAATATGCGGTTCCATTCACACGGATAAGTTTAACTTTAATAGTTACTATAAAGATATTTAATATAAAACTTATTTATGTATCCGTTTTCGGTTAAAGCTATTAACTCTAGAAATAGGTACGTAACAAATATTATTTAGTTCCTTCAGTAAAGTTTGGCAGCCCCCCTATAACTCCTGCAAAGTAGCAGTTTAAAATACGAGTATGTGTCGATACCTTTTTTTTATTTACTGAAAATACGTGATGGTACTGTCTAGTCCCACCAGATGATGTTGCTACTTCCCATAGATGGCGCACTGGATCAACAATTGCATCGTCTTGTCACTACGCTTGCGGACATCAGTGGAACAATATGGAAGCAGACAAGCACGGGCAAAGGTGGAATTCGTGGTTACTCAGGAGGGAAGCAGTGACTGCTTCGGACATGCACAAGAGGTTAGTGGCCATATGTGGGGAGTCAGCACCAAGTCGCAGATCCGTGTTTCATTGGGTGTCCGAATTCAAAGACGGCAAGGGCACAAAAGCACTGGGCATCCGGCAACTGCACGCAAACCAAACAAAACCCAGCTTGGCAACGACCTGATACTGAAAAACACACAAATCACATTTGATGAATTAGTGCAGGCAACAAGTCTATCACGGGGAGCCCTCCACACCATAACCCATGAAGACTTGATGATGAAAAAGGTGTGTACACAATGGGTGCCACATACCCTCACCAATGTATGGAAGTATGCCAATAGTTGCTGCAACAGTATAGTGCAGACCCAGAGGAATTCTTTGCGAAGCTGGTCACCGTCAATGAGTCGTGGTTTTTCCCCGAGACTCCGGAAAAAGAAAGGCCAGTCTATGGAGAGTCTCCTCGCCAATGTTACTTATTTCGGTTCGAATGTATTCCTTGAGAACATCAATTATCAGTGGCCTATTTTTGTACACTCTATTTTTAGATACATCCACAAGAAAAAATCCGGGAGGTTAGGTCAGGGGATCTGTGGGGCCACAGACCCTTCTAGATAATTTGATTATCAAAGAAACTGGTTACAAGTTCCATGGTGTCATTAGATGTATGGTACGTTGCTCCATCTTGCTGAAAATAAACTTCTCTCAAATCGATATCATCTCCTTAAACTTCAGAGAATATGGTGAGACGAGTGTAAGCATGTATAGATGCTGGTGGAGGACACTTCCAACATTTTTTTCTGAGACGTAAATAGTGTAATGTAATCTCCCAATTGTGTATTATATTCTTCCAAAGTTGCACGCATGTCCTATTATTGTTACAAATGTTATGGCCTATTGCAGTGGTTCAGCTTTATATGGATCGCACTATATTTTCACTTAAACAGGTTAATAGCTTTCCTTAAAAGCAGTTTTACTGTTCTTGTTTAAAGTTTGATTTTTATTGTAGTTCATAAATATTGTCACTTTTGTTTGTGGATCTTAATTTTGTCATGTATTCCCAACAACTTTAATCTGACTTTGTGGGTTCCTGAAATTAAAAGTCCAATTGCACAACTCAAAAATGTTCTTTATTTCCACCGAATTACAGTCGGAACACTTGCCGATTACATAGAATTACGTGATGCACACAATTACAATTCACCAGTTTTTTTTCTTTCTTTTTTTCTTTTTTTATACATTAGAATATATATCTTTATATATAGATAGATATAGATTTTTCTTTTCCTTATTTAACCGTTTTTTTATTGTTTCCGTTTTATTACCTATCTGTTTTCTGTAGTTTCACACACATACACCCATGCCCAGGGAATGACTCGAACCCGCGACCCTCTACGCGGTGGACCGCTAGAGACATACGTTCTAAGGACCATGGCTACGAGGGCCGGCCATCAGTTCGTCTGTCACAGGTCCACTGCACGCTCACAGTTACGTACAACGCCTCTGATGCACGTTCACAGTCTTCCGGTCCATTAACTCACTCGGCGCTCGTCACGGCTGCTCGTCAAGAACTGAACTGACACGCCAATTGCAGCCCCTTTTTATAGGAATATCGCTGTTTCTGGAAGTATCGCGTTTCAGTGAATCACCGCGAAGGTTCTAGACGGAAGGGGGAGGGGAAACAGGCGACCAGTGATGTTTTTACAAGCATCCCTTCGTTAGCGCTATAAGACAAATGGGTAGGCGTGTCCGAATGCTTCCCGCCTGGCCCTACTGCCGGCTGGTTCTATTGGCAGTTCCGACGTTCGGGTGACATTAACTACCGATTTAATGCAGAGCAATATGAACCAACCTTTAATTAGTCGTAACATTTCGTTGCCTTTGCATTTTTATTGTTACTAACCTGCAACTTTCTCTTGTTTATACACACCTAACCGATGGGAGAGGTAAGTAACCATTCGTTAATGGCAGGAGTAAAAAGGATTCTGAAAATATAGCTTCATTACCACATAAAACTGAGTGCAAATACGTAGTGTGTATGTGTGCAGGAAATGCAGATGCCAATAATGTATTTACTACTTTGTCATGTGATCAAATGGGCGTGTGAGACCAATAAAATTAATTTAATTAACGCATTTAAGATATAGTTCAAAAAGAAAAGGTATCCCGGTAATGAAATAAAATGCACAAAGTAATTGCAGTGGACCCTGATGTATAAGAATGACAACAAGACACAAGTTTTCACTTCGATCTTGAGAAAGCTTGTGTTTGTTCATTCTGTCGGCTATAAAAAACAGTTCCACTTAGTGAGATTAAGAATGTAATTGTCTATCCGTGACAATAACGGTTCTAAAGAACACGTGTGGGAAGGAAGGAATAAAAAGACCAGAAGAGGAAATACTCTTAGCCAAGATATGAAATTGTCTAGATGCTGAGTGCTTGTTCTTGCTTCCCCGCACTGGCTGAAGGAACTCCTTGTCCTATCTAAAATTACCACATCAGAAGTTCACGGACACCCCAAGGACCCAGCATTTTTCTGACACCGTCACAAACCACGAAATCAAGAAGTATATGAGACACTAGAAGTAAACAAACCAAGGAGAAATTAGGAATAGATGACAAACCACCATTCACCATTCATCAAGCAGTTTAGACCGTTATGGTTTTGTAACTGAATATATTGATAAAAGTACCAGGACGGTTCTTTTAAAACAAATTAAAACAAATAACTTATAGTGGAAACTTAACACGTGTAACACGTTTCCACAATTTAGCATACACACGGCCAGTGTCAAAGAACAATTAATTTCCATTAATTGACTTAATAGTGGTTAACTATAAAGCCCGGGCCTTAAAGTACTTACACGTTGTAAGTCACCATTAAGGTAGTTGTCTCGTGTATTTATGAGAACTACTAAGTAGTTTACCGGGAAAAATACGAAGTCAGTTGGAGAATTCAATGTCATGTCGCCACGTTGGCCATAGTAGCTCAATGGTAGAACGGCTGGACGGAAACCAGAAGATCCGTGGTTCAAATCCCGGCTATGGCATTGCATTTCTCAGTCTGACTCTACGTTTCCACAATTTAGGCTACACACGGCCAGTGTGAAAGAATAATTAATTTCCAAATAACTTATAACTTAAAATAGGCTGGCCTCGTAGCTCAGTCAGTTGGGGGTCCCGGGTTCAATTCCCGACAACGGGTGTGGGGAATTTTCTCCGACCAAGATAATTCCCCATCTTCCCCAGAGTCTGGAGGTATGCATGAGAGTGTGAATGTGTGCGTGATCTAATGATTAAAACGCAACGAATACGAGTTAACACCTTCGATATGTTCCAAAGGAGAATTGCCACCGATATGACCATTGCAGTTAAAACGGAGTATAAATGAAACAAACAAAAATTTCACATACTTTACGAGAACATGCCTTACGGTTAAAGGAAAGCAAAGATGTATAACAAATTAAAAATTACGCTTTTTAATTTATTATTGAGCCTAATTCTGTTTTTCTAATGTTAAATTAAAATGAGGAACTTGTAAGAAAGTTTAGGTAACCTTGAAAAGGAAGAGAGTCTTTTTGACATAACTAACATTAAAATGGTAGAGCCAGAATGAAAAATTCAATGCCATAGCCGGGATTTGAACCACGGATCTTCTGGTTTCCGTCCAGCCACTCTAACCATTTGAGCTACTGTGGCCAACGTGCCAACATGACATTAAATTCTCCAACTGACTCATGTTTCTCCCGGTAAACCACTAGGAGTTCTCATAAACAATGAGAATGTCATGTTGGCACGTTGGCCATAGTAGCTCAAATGGTTAGAGCGGCTGGACGGAGACCAGAAGATCCGTGGTTCAAATCCCGGCTATGGCATTGAATTTTTCATAGTGGGTCTACCCTTTTATAGTGCGTCCTACACACGGCTAGTGTGAAAGAACAATTAATTTACATTAATTGTACCTAATAGTGGTCCGAACTATAAAGCCCGGGCCTTAAAGTACTTACAGCATAGTAAGTCGCCATTAAGGTAGTTGTCTCATGTGTTTATGAGAACTCCTAATGGTTTACCGGGAGAAACATGAGTCAGTTGGAGAATTTAATGTCATGTTGGCACGTTGTCCATAAGAGCTCAAATGGTTAGAGCGCCTGGACGGAGACCAGAAGATCCTTGGTTCAAATCCCGGCTATGGCATTGAATTTTTCATTCTGGCTCTACCCTTTTATAGTGCGTCCTACACACGGCTAGTGTGAAAGAACAATTAATTTCCGTAACTAACATTGTTTACAAAATTTCTTGAAGATATTTATTAAACTTTGTCACTTTCTGAACTACTGCTTTTTAGTAAAAACGTACTCTATTTTATTAAAAATGCAAAAACAGAGTCAAATATAACTTAATATGCGCGAGTTTACTAGAATTTTGTGACGTTATTTAGTTTTTTCAACTTCTATTTCATATGCACTTCATTTTCCTCTCAGGTAATGAAATAAATACATACTACATAGCATCTACTTACGTACGGTTCACTGGCTGTGGTGTTGAAACACAAGGCATAATCACATCAGTCATCACCAACTCGCTCGGTGAGCAAACCTCTCCTCACTATACATGGACTTGGTAACTCACTTGCTTCGCAGGTCTCAACTTGCAAGAGTGCTTTCACATATAACGGTTGGAAATATCTACACAGTTCCAGAACGTTCAGGACAACGCAATTTCTGGAATATTATGATTATCTGAAGTTAGCCTTTATTGCATTTACACCGGGCAAGCGCGCGTCTTATCTGTTTAAAACTCCGACGGCCCTGGCGCCACACTTCAGCTTGGGCCAAAACCATTGGGACAGAGTATTTTGTTCGCTTCAATATTTTAGATATTTTGCTTCAATTAAATAGTACTTCAATGCAGCTCTTAGATTTTTTGAGCGTTGCAAATACTTTCCCCATTACTCCGTTAAATAAATCTAGAGTAGTATTCTTGAGGCTAATGCATTTTTTATACTAACATAAAGTGCAAAAATCCACAGAACTCACTGGATTAGTTTGGAATTAGGGAGATTTATAACTCGGTAGCCCTTATCAGATGTTTATAAGATTAGTTGACACTTCTATTTTAGTAACTTTAAGAATTCAAACATTGTTTTAAAACAATGAAGTAATGATTTGAACTCCGAAATAATAAACAAATAATAATTTTACCTTGAGTAAATACACTCGAATTTGACTTAAGGCGTATCGGAACTTAAAATGCCTCAAGCAGCGAAAAATTACTTTCGAATGTTGTGTTTTAAATGCATTATTTATAGTATCGGTAGTATTTTTAGCATTGTTCTGGATTTTTAGCGTTAGAGTATTTTAGCAATTTCCTTCCTCCTGCCCTGGAACAGTTTGACCTGTGGGAATTGTGAACAAATACAAACTCTTAAGGAACTGTTCTGTCCTACTTTTATATGTCCATTTAGAAAGCAAGGTTGGCGGAAAATGGAGCTGTTTGGTAGCCTTATGAGGTTAAACAGGTTAAACAAAGGGAAATTCTCTGTATGGCTCCATTGCATGTCCGACAAAACGAGCCTTTGTAGTCCCATCAAAAGCATTTCAGTTTTATATTCTCAGGCGGAAATGGTATCCTGGGCCAAGTTAGCACCAAATACTTGTCACACAGCAAGAGCACTGGTGTATATGCTGGCTAGCGTTCAACTGTTAACCTGGATTCCCTTCATTTTCTCTGTTTTCTCGGGTTCAGTTTCTGTTCTTGCTAACTATATTTTTAGTTATGAGACATATGTACCCTCTAAATAAAACACACACTCTAAATAAACAAGTAATTGCGTTGCCAATATGCTTGTCAGTAAATTCTAGAGCCCGCCTCGGTAGCGTGGTGGTAGCATGTCTGTCTCACGTTCAAGAGGTCCCGAGTTCGAATCTCGGCCAGGGTATACCTGGATAAAGTTTTTCCGGGGTTTTCCCTTATCCGGATAGACGAATTTCGGGTAACTCTAAGCTCCATGGACCCCGGACTCATTTGAGCGTCATTTCACCAATTTCATTGATCGTCCGATATGACTTAACGTTGGAGGACGTAAATTATAAATAAAGTAAATTATAGAGTTGAGAAAACATAATTGGAATTAATTTCAAAGTCCTTATTTTAGCTTCGCATCTGCTAAGAGTTCAGTTTTTTAAAGTATGTAAGTTCAGTTGAAAATTTTAAGTAAAAATTTAAACATTTAAAAAATTCGAAATAAATTTTACCGTTCTTAAATTAATAAGAAACTGCACATTTGTAAAATCCTGTAATAAAATGCTTAATAATTTTATTTTGGTCGTAGGGAATCGCCCCCAGTCTCAATATTGTGTGAAAATGCAGTTTTACAGCCTAATTATTAAATATGCAACGCTATTTTCATTTTGTCGTGGCAAATATAACTCATACGTGAATTACCATTAGACAACCGATGACGTTATGCAATTATTATGATTAATTGCATTAAATTAACATATTCACAAGATTAAAATTAAGTTATAACATCTATAAATCCATTAAATCATATAATGAACTCTGATTACAGTAGTATTTTGTCACCAGGGAAAGACTCCTAACCTTATTGTCGCGATGAACGTGCAGTTTGTGAGCTTTAACTGCTTTACTAATAGTTGCAATATTATTCATACATTTTCACTATAAATATTTGAATTATCCATGAATAGCGCTGATCTTAGGCATTTTCTATGATTGCCAAACAAATCACTGTCAACAAGAAGAATACAACACGCATTAAATTGCTTGTCTTAAATTTTGAAGGAATAATAACTTACAAAATAGGAAATTTCTTATACTGCTAATTCGAACCCTATATTTGAAAATTAAAATGTTTCCAGTGAGAACAATAGGAATACTTGATCACTCCATATGAGTTTATGATATCGGCAATATTTTTATGTTTTCTGCACACCCTGTGCATAAAAAGTCTGCATAACCTAGCTTCAAAACATACATAAGTGTTATGTACCAACTGTGATTACTAAAGGGGCACAAAACACCCGCATTTTAAAACAATTCGACACAAGATGCTTATTAAATATGTGCCAAAATTAAACAGGAGTAGAAAATACCCTATTCTCTATTTAAAAGTCTGTCAAACCAGAAATGTGGTCTAGAGACCTTGTGGTCTGTACAGCGCGTGCTATCTCTAATGAAGCAATGACCGAAGTGTTCACACCATTCGAAAAGTGTGTCCAGTTACACCCAAGTCACACACAATGAATCGGAAATTGCAATCATTATGTGTGCGACACGAAAGAGCTTGTGTTGGGGTCAACCACAGTACGTTCCGGGGTCTCCACAGAGGTGTGATTGGTCATGTCCCCAGTATCCTTTTACCTGGTTGGATGAAACCAGTCTTCTGCAGAAATAAGTATCATAACGGATAATGGTAAACCGTAGCCTTCAATAACTTAGCTATACAAACCAGGTGTTTGTTACCTCTGTAACCGGTACGCCACTGCACTTAGATTAATATGAATTTGTTATTGATTCATGGCGCATTCTTTTGTGTGAGCGATGTAACTAATACAATATTGTCACCTTATGGAAGACATATATACATAAATAGGTAGTACGCATAACATATATGTATTAGGGCAGCAGGCAAATAATCCGTACGTTTCGATCCATTTTGCGAGCCCGTTGCTAGCAAACACAACTTGTTTCCATGGCAACCAGTCTATGAAATAAGAAACAAAATACATTCAGGGTAAAGAGAGAAAAAGAAAATAGTGCACATAATTCCCTGAGGACTTCCTTTATCGCCAAGGGCTTTAGAACCAATTCTACACAGTCCTGCTCCTAAATGCACATGTCCTTACACCCTCGAAGGATATATACCTTCGTTATGCTCTCTTTCTTGAATTTAAAATAATATGCAATGACAATGTTTTATAATTACCTCCTAGTACGACCTTCTAAGAAATTTTCTCATTACTGCTAGACAAATTTTCTAATAAAGCTGTCTTTTTCTGTAACTGAACGCAAATATTGTACTGTTAATTTCAAAATTCACGCTAACCCTCTTTTTATACCGTTTCCCTAAAGTTATATCTTTTACAAGTCCTGATGATTCACCTCGTCGGGTTTTGCCTACAAGATCTGCGACAGAGCCTCAGAAAGTGGGCTGTTACGGCGTCAACGGCCGCAGATAAGAGATTTCGGTCCATCTGTTCTGTCATTCCCAGTGAGACCATTCTACGAAATCGAATCCCTTCCTACTGGAAGATGAAATTAGGCGTCGGTTGCCCTTTTATATGGCAGTTTGTCTCAGCATTAGTGTCCTGGTTAGGTCTCTTGGGACTTATAACCCCAAAAGTGGTCGCTTCAAGCGACATTAGGTCTGCCACTTGCGGACATAACAGATAACACTTCCGTCAGCGGCTTAACTGAACTCCACCCTTCATCCAGCTTCTGCCTTAAATTCTTTCCCTCAATCAATAAAATTACAGGACTTTAAGCCCCCTGCACTAAGTGCCCTTTTGCCCTAATAGACAGCCGTCTGGGAATAAAATACGGCCGCCTTTCAAATCTATGGATCCCTAAATATAAAACGATAGCCTTTAACACGTGTTCAAAAATAAACACTCTTGGATAATGTCCTATTGAGGATGAGGACACACAACTGATCCTTAGCCTACCGTTCAGCAGCCTTGGACTTGGAAAGTTATAACTTTCGAGTATGATGTTGCTACAGGTAATATCAGCCCTTGAAACCATAATTAAAGGTTGAGCTTTCCGCTCATTAAGTTTTCAACTGTTATTTTTGTTAGTTATAAGTTAATATTTGTACTCTTATTCCTTTCGTCCATTAATAAAGAATCTTTGTAATAAAATCATGTATTAAGATTCCTAAGGCAGGTTATGACAATATTATGAAAAAATTCAACAGGTTCTTTGTTGAACTAAAATACAGAGGCACGCACAAGAACTCCTTGGACAATATATCCCTTTTTTGTTTTAAATTAACAATGAATGCATAAAACCTCGTCCTGTTCAGTTGTGTTGTACGAAGTTTTGAGCACTTTTTCGTGTCGCAATACCAGATTTTCGACTGTTTCCATATATGTAGGTAATTGCAGGACAGCTTTCCAGACGGTCAAGTGTAATTTTAGAGTAAGATTGTCAGTAATCCTAATGAGTGTGGGTTCTAAATTCAGAGTTACCGTTTACTGGAGAATGAATTGTGTCTTATTTTGTAGTTTTAAAAGGGACATTTTATAACCGTTGCGTGTGAGTCTAAGTTTATTTAAAATTAACAACAATTGAAAGTTTTCAAATTATAAAAACTAAGTAGATCTTTGAAACACTACAACAATATCAGAAAAGATACTAAAACAATGAAGCAATGCTTGCTACACTTTTTCAGTATATATTTCCTAAGGAAATGGCTATAAAATTACTTCATGTGTGAATTTCTATATGATTTAAAAATGTATAAGATCTGGCAGTGTAATGGCAACCAGTTTGAAGCCTTTCACCTCTCCTTTGATGTTGATAATCAAACACGGTACCTATTATTGCTCTACATTAACTGTTAACATATCCAAAAATTACAGATGCGTTTCCGAACCTATTCGGACCCAAACGACACCAAAAAGGTAAAACTGTTTTCAGAATTTTATAGTTGGCCGTGAGGGTAAGACAGTCATAAAATATCACCCATTAGTTTATTCTATTTTAGTAACGGTTTTTTTTTTTTTTTTTTTTTTTTTTTTTTTTTTTTTTTTTTTTTTTTTTTTTTACTTATTAGAACTATAATCACGTATTACAGTTCTATGTACGAGAATAAAGAATGATCACAATTTTTTATGGTCATAATGTTTGCACTAAAATTCAATCTTACTATATTCTGTTAGCTTAATGTTAAACAAACACGCCATATTAATTTTATTGTTGTACTCCAAATTCCCGCCTGTGAGAACCAGACAAGTTCAGACATGTTCACTATCGCACACCACTGCAATGGAGGTAACACGCGAGGCACAATATGCGGCTTTGAAATTCTGCTTTCGTCCAACAAATCTTCAGTTGAGACCTATACAATGTTATAGGAGGCCTATGGAGAGTCTGTTCTTCCCTACAGCACAGCTCGAAGGTGGTGCAAAATGTTTAAAGAGGGGAGACAATCAGTTTCAAAGGAAGGTGGAACCGGTGCTCCAGTTACTGCTCTGACGAAAGAAAACACCAACACTGCTGCTGCTATTATTGTAAGAGAAGATCTACGAATTACCTTAAGATCACTTTCTGAAATACTGAACATTTCATTGGGTGCCACCCACACGTTGGTGACAGAAACGTCACACATGAGACGTGTTGATTCCCGAACAAAAGGACATCCGCATGCAGGTCTAAAGTTGATGTTAGAGGAAGATCCAGAGTTTCTTTCGAACGTAATCACTGCTTATGAAACTTGTCTACATCATTTTGATCCTGAGAGCAAACAGCAAAGCTTATTTTGGAAATCTCCTTCATCAACAACCCCCCAAACCAAAAGTGGTTGATTCTGCAGGGAAAGTTATGGTCATCTGATTCTTTGATATTCATGGAATCGTTTATCAGCATGTTGTACCAGCACACACATCAGTAACTGGACAGTACTACAGGGATGTCCTGAAAACATTGCAAATCCATATCAGGAGCTAAGGACCACATTTCCATGAAGCAGGCTGGATGCAGCACCACGATAATGCGCGGCCGCATATTGCCAATGTTATTGCTGAATATCTTGCAAAAATCAACGTGAAGTGCATCCCTTATCCTCCCTATAGTCCGCATTTAGTCCCATGCGACTTTTTTCTATTCCCTAACTTGAAGAAACGCCTTCGTGGAAGGCATTATCCATCATCAGAAGCAGTGGTTAGGGCTGCGGAGGCGATTTTGAAGGATTTCTCAAAAATGGTTTCCAGCATGTCTTTGAAGACTGTCAGAAACGCTGGGTCAAGTGCATCGCTCTAAGGGAGATTATTTTGAGAAGGAGCATCAAAATTCTGAGGATGAGTAAAGGTACGTTGTCAAAAAAATTGTGATCATTCTTTGTTGAACAGTCCTCGTATATGATAAATAAGGTACTGAAATTCCTAAAAACTTCTTACTAGAAGATTGTGGTCTGGGAGTAAAATTATTGATATCTTTTGATCAACCATTTGTTATCTTCTGAAGATGTCAAGGCTAGAGCTGAACGAAGCATCAAATGTGATTAGATTTACATTAGATCTCGCCGTCACGTCCAAGGCCGCCTCGTGGGTCAGTGGTTAGACCGCTTGGCTCTCACCAAGGCGGCCCGGGTTCGATCCCAGGCGACCGCAAAGAGAGATTTGTAGTGGATAACACGGCGCTGGGGCGGGTTTCCTCCGGGACCTCCGGTTTCCCCCGCCATCTCATTCCACCGGTGCTCCATCTTCATCTCATCTATCATCAGTGTCATCGCCTGCGGTGCCGTATGTAGTAAAAGCGGGCGTTAATCACTACACACACACACACACACACACACACACACACACACACACACACACACGCCGTCACGTCCATCTAACTTTTACGGATTTAATAATTAACTCTCACCATTTAAAGTTCCAGCACGATAAATAACAAACATCTATTAGATCATTGTGCAGTAACTTACAAACGTGTAAGGGGTAGGAATGTAAACAAGCAAACCCATTTTGTATTTTTGATGAAATGTCAGTCTAATTTTTGGATAGAATGGAATATATTTTCTACTTACTACATACCTAAGTGATGCAGAAATCAATAAACCAATGTTGGAAACAAATTCATTATATGTAGACTTTCTCTACTCTTGTGTAAACCATTCATACAAACGCTTACTCCTCCATCTAGTTCATGTTTATCGAGATAAATCGTTAGAGCAATAATGGTGAATTTCATGCAAGTGCAAGAAAATGTGAGATAATGTGAGCTATGTGATGGCTTGCAATTAGCTTCTCTTTGTTTGGTCAGGAGGCAAAAAATTGAATAACGAATTTCCATTTGTCAAATGTATAAGTGTTATAAAATTCAGACTTATAAGAAATAACTCAGAAATGTACCATAAATTATCTTTTTTTTAAATACCTTCAGTAATATTGTGTATCTCATACGGTTTACAAGTTATGCAAAAGCCGTTTGAATAAAGAACGCTTCTAATGACAGTCCCTGAAAATTTGGGATATATTTATAATTTTCAGTAAAATATGTTAAATATAATGTATTTTAATTAAAACCGTTTGAGCCATTTTGGAGAAAAATGAAAATTGTTTTAAAGTAGATTCCATATGAGGCATAGTTTGAGGTGGTGGATTATCCTAAAAATGCAAATTAATTGTTTTTCGCACCAGCCGGGTGTAGGACAAACTATGAAAGTGTAGAGACAGACCGAAACATTAATGGCATAGCCGGGATTTGAACCACGGATCTTCCTTTCGGCTGCTGTTAATCATTGAGTAACCATGGCCAACTTGCCAGTATGACATTAAATTTGCCCGCTGACTCGTTTTTTCTCTTACTGTGCTGAAAGTACATTAAGGTCCGCGCTTTACAGTTATAGCAGAGTAAGGTACAATTAAGATAATTGTCTCGTGTGTTTATGAGAACTCCTAGTGGTTTACTGGTGTCAGTTGGGGAATTTAGTGTCATGCTGGTATGTTGGTCATGGTACGTCAACGGTTAAGGGCAGCTGGAAAGAGACCAGAAGTTCCGTGATTCAAATCTCGGCTATGGCATTGAATTTTCCAGTCTGATTCTACCCTGCCATACCTTCGAGTTGTATCTTTGGGAGATACATAACATAAATACCAAGACTTAATTGTGCTGTTCATCCACATGCACACACATACAGGTATAAACACACTGGTCTTCTTTCAAGTGCTATTGCAGATTCAGGGGTATCCAAAGAATATATTTCTGATGAAATCTTGTTTTCAAATTTTTAGATGAAATGCAAAAGGTTAAGTTTCCGTAAAACAGGGTAAGTATTCTTAAACAGCTCTTCTCCTGTTTTTCTAATGTTCCAAGAGAATAAAGCATTTTATCACGAAACACTTTCCAACACTGCTAGATACTCCTTTAGCGGCTCTTCTCTTGTTTTATGACTCATCAGTACAGAATCACATTTTACTGTGGTCGCCATTAAAGTTACGAGCGGGAACATCATTTGACTTCCACGATGAAGAAAGGCTGTTATTAAAGTTTTTGTATCTTCGTTAAGTTCCGTACAAAAGCTTGAGAACAGGAAATCCGATTTTACCATTCCAACTGACTTGCATGAAACCACAAGCCTGTGTTGGAATAAGGAAGTAAAAGGTCTGAAATGAATATCAGAGACATTAGCGCTGAAAAGTAAAGCAGATATTAATAGAAAAGAACTTTGAGGGTGTTCTGAAAAGTTTCCGACCTCAACATAAAGATGGCAGCACTCGTAAATAAAAGCTAGTGGATTTCGTTGTTTATCTGTTGACAGTTACCAAAGTTTCAGCCATTTTCGTCGCTCAGTTGTTACGTAATAGTCGTTTGACTGAGTTGATGTGAGTGTTTTTATGAAAATAGACAAAATAGAGTATCGAGCAGTCATTAAATTTTGTTTTTAACAGGAAATACGCCTACGGAAATCAAAGATGATTTGGATTCTGTGCATGGGGCTCTGCACCGTCATTTACCACAGTGAAATGTTGAGCAGCTGAATTTAAACGTGGCCGTAAGAGCTTGGGAAGCGATGAACGTTCGGGACGTCCAAAAACTGCAAATACCGACGAATGCATGGCCAAAGTTCAACAAATGGTGCCAGACGACCACCGAATTAAAGTGAGAGAGATAGCAGAGACTATGAACATATCAAAAGAAGTGTTTGTCACATGATAAATCAACATTTAGACAAGAGAAGGCTCTCCGAGCGGTGGTTGCCACGTTTGCTCACGTTAGACCAAAAACGTGTTCGAATGAAGATTTCCAATGCTCTGTTGGCGCAGTTTAGGCGCAATAAATCCGAGTTTTGGCGCCGATTAATTACTGTATATGAATCTTGGATATCTCATTTTACGCCCGAAACAAAAATACAGTGCACTGCAAAGGGAGAACCGGCTCCAAGAAGAGCAGAAACTATTTTTCCGGCTGGGGAAGGGATGGCGGCTGTTTTTCTGAGATATTCATGGAGTTATTTTAATCAATTATCTTCAAAAAGGAAAACGAAAACATTACAGAGCATACTACGTATCATTACTTTACAAGCTGAAGGCAGAATGTGCGGAAAAACGGCCACATTTGCAGAAAAAGGAAATCCTGTTTCACCAAGACAACGCACCGTCTCACACCTCAGCTGTTGCAGTGGCGAAAATCCACGAATTATGGTTTGAACAGCTTGACTCACCTGATCTAGCCCCAAGCAACTTCTTTTTGTTCCCTTATCTGAAAATTGCGCTCGGAGGACAGAGATTTTCGTCAAATGAAGAGGCAATCACCTTCGTGAACAATTATTTTGCAGAAAAAGACGCCGAGTACTATTTGAATGGGTTACAGAGATTGGAGCATCGTTGTGAGAAGTGAGGAGGCTATGTTGAAAAATAAAAAGGTAATGAAAAATGTCTTGTATCTTTATTAGGTCGGAAGCTTTTCAAACCTACTATGTATGTTGATCATGACAAGGAACTGAGAGGACACCCGCACATAAACCAAAGTGGAACCTCTGTACTTATCGCTCCAAAGGGTAAAGGATGAGGCGAAAGAAGCGTAGAAGCTATAGGTCGCATCCAGAAATTTCTCGAAATTCCAAGATTGATGACAAAATCATCCAATAGACTGCTCAGAAATGATTTTCTCTGGTGGTAGCGGGGAAGGCCACCCGGAACGGTTCATGGAAGGCATGGAGACAAGCAAGTATTTGGCCATCTGTACATATATAGTACATAGCTCTAAGCCTTTATGAAGGCATGCAAGGGGGTCGTAAAACAATAGAAAATGAAGGAACTAAGTTTGAGGGGGAAGAGGAACCTCTCCTGCTTTCGGCTTGTCGGCCAAGAAATGGTAATCATTTATATCATTTATATTCTACAGTAATCATTTATATCTGTCCACTCTGATCTCTCCATGTAGCTCCTGTGTTCTTGCTGTCCTTCTTACAGCGGCTTTTGTTGCTTCTATCCATAACTGGCATCTTCTATTTATTGGTCGTGCGTCTTAAATTAGATCATCTCAAGTCTGGCAATCTGTCTCTTCATTTCTCCTGGTCTTAATAACTCCCTTCGACGATCACAATAATAATATTTATTTCTCATAGTTTACAATGTTGGTATATTTATTTTTTGAACGTTTTGTGTGAGACATATTTTCCTTCAATGCCTTAGCAGACTATCTGAGACGTATTTTCTAATCGTACATAATCCTCTGCTTCCCTTAAGATGTTCTATAAGAATTTTTCCTGAGTTTTACTTCGACCTCTTCTACTAGTTCACTATATTTATTACACTGAAAAATAACATGTTCAGGTGAATCTAAAGAGGTCCTTTGATTATGTCAATCTGAATTATTCTTTTCTATTCTTGTTAAATACATATTATATGCACCATGTCCTGTAACAAAGTGAAAAAAAAGAAAGATAGCAACATTTGTGCACGATGTCTATCTCCTGTGATTGACCAATAATGTAAATTGTATCTTCAAAGTATGTTCCGCTAAATTATAATTTCTTATAAAGTATGTTAAGCATACGGTATTACAAACAAAGCTGTTACCTATTTTTTAACATAGTCAAAGTCAGTTAGAGGTTAGCGATGTTTTCTTTTTTTCAATCTTTGTGAAGTACTCTTACTAGACGAAGATACACCGCACGTGTAATGTTTTATTAGGATTCAAGGACACTCAAATATAGTACCGATATCGGGGCTTTGGATGGAATAAACACATCCTCTGGTTCAAGATTTTCTCAGGAAACAAGCCAGGAGAAAAGGCCATTAGGAATCGACATTTTTGGAGCGTCCATTGCTCCTATTATTACGATATTTATAAGAAATGTTATAACCACTAAATAGATACAACACAAAATAAAAAAACACTGCCAGAACTCGCATCACTTAGCAAAAGACTGCAGTAAATTAAATGCCAGATCAGATGGCGTGAGTGTAGAAAACTAATTAGGTCAGAGAAACTAACTACTTAATTTGATGATCAAACTATATGCTTTGTAAATGAATATCTACAGTTCAGCCATTACACGCTAACAAAATTCTAGTAAATCAAGAACATTGAAATAAATGATATAGGAATTGCGCTATGCAAGCGAGATACTGTTCAGAGCTTTAAATAAGTAAAAGAAAAGTCTAGTAATTTCATAACACAAATTATTTCAGACTATCTTGATTACACAAGAGGAAAGTTATTCCTGTTGTGCTCGAGCGAGAACAGCTGCAGTGACGGAGTTGGCTGCTGAACTCAACGCAACTTATTTACGATATGTACAGGAGTTAAAAATTATGCATACACAAACATGTAGCGCACATTGCTGCAGCACTTTTAAGGCTCAGCAAGTCCATGATGTGTTGGCTGGTGAAATGATGTGAGGACAACACGTTTATGACTCTGCATCTCGCAAATGTATGTTCACATATACGTCGTTCTGTTGTTATCCTGACTCCAGTAAAGTAAGGGACTAGGAGTAGGTCTGTTAGTGACTTTTAGGTGCAAGAAGTGGTTATTTGTAAATTACAGATAAAAGAAATACTATGGCCAAGCCATTGGGGTGTATGCTATACAAATTGTACGGGTGTACGATTATTTTATTTGTGCTAAATATAACATTGCAGACTTCGAACGAACAGCTGATGACGTTTGTATAATAGTCTCAAATTAGAACGATCCTATTGTAAACATATGGAAGGGGAGTAAGAGAGGAACAGATATATATATATATGTGTGTGTGTACTTTAACAATATACCTATTCCTATACCGCTGATTAACGGAGGGAAGTGATGGGTACTTTCTTTTAATCCTCTCAGTTTTGAGCTTAGCTCCACCAATAAGCGGTCTAAAGCGTTCCGGTACAGTACTCTAGCTGTCTTTCCCCTCTTTCCATATTTTTTCAACAGGAATGTTCTAATTTGAGACAGATTATAACAAAATCTTTACCGTCCACTCCCGGTCACGCCAAGTTGATTTTTTAGTATTTTGTTTTAAACGTACAATACACAAGTAATCATGAAATATTATAGTTCCATAGAAATGAGATAAATATGTACATCACTAGGGAAGGATAAATTGTTTAAAAATGCTACACAAAGTTTTGGTGACCTTGCTACTTGTAACACCATATGCAGCATTTATTCAACCACTGAGAGACGATCGATTATCCTCTCCTAATTGTTGGCTTTAAAAGAATGAGTAACTTGCAGTAACTTATAAATGGCAAAAGACAAAATAAAATATAATTATATTTCATGTCCGAGGTAATGTATTTAGAAAATAAGACGATTTAATGTAGCCCATGCAGATAAGTTGAGCAAAATAAGAGAAACTCGCAGATGAGTTAATGTAAACAAATCTACTTTCCACTGACACATAAACGAAATGAACATAAAAATATAAATGTTTCAAGGAAAAAATGGCATCGATTTATGAAATATTTTCAATATTTTAGGAAATAGTTATAAAAAGACAACCTTTCAGTTCCTTATTAAAGTTCCTTGCCCTTTAAGCAAGTGGAATAGTGGAATCTAATTTGCTACAAGATCCACTTTAGAAGACACAAACAAAACTTAATGAACAAATCTGTTCCAGGTCTCAGAAGTCATTGAGAAACTCATAAATGTAAGGCAAGTAAGAAAGTTGAAGGACCAGCATTTTATTTATTCTGTTATATGTGGCACCTCATATCTTACTTGCGAAACTTAGAAACGCGTTTCGTCCTTTATGGTTTAGCGGTAGTATGCTTGCTTCTGGTTCTGGTTCGCGGGTGTAAACCCCATGGACACCAATGGATTTGTTCAGGCGTAAAAATTTAAAGAATGGCTTTCTTCGGTAGGTAAGTAAAGCAGGTGATCCCGTCTGGTAGATAAACAGCCCTCAAGCCTAATGAAGAAGTCTTGGAGTAAAATTAAGTGGTCTTTCACACTCGACCAGAATGAAACACTGCGAATCACATCAGTTAAGAATAAATAAAAAGTGTTAGGTTCTAAGACTGCAATTTTCTTGATTAACGTGCTCCAACGTTAAGCCATATTGGACGTTGAATAAATGGGTGAAATGATACTCAACTGAACCCAGGGTCCATAGAGTTAGAGTTACCGGACTTTCTTAACGAGGATTATGGAAAACCCTGGATAGAACCTTATTCAGATACCTCACTCTGACCGAGATTCTAAGTTTGGACCTCTTGAACCTGAGGCCGAGACACTCTTACCCGTGCTACAGAGGCGGCCGACTGTAATATGTTACACGTAGCTGCATTAATATTCTATTGTAAAAGACGGGAGTACACCATCACTGATAGGGCAGTAGAGGAACGCCTTTTGTAGCTACCATATCTGTAGTATATAAAATGATATTCCATTCCAGAAAAAGTTACACATAAATATTTTGATGGTCTTGGTACTTAAAATGTTCTTAGTTTAATATTGCCGAAAACTCATATGTTTCAGACAGCCTAGCCAATGAACATAGAGTGAGCCTAGACGAGCAGCTAAAAATAAAAAAATAAAAAACTGGCGTGACAGCCCTAAGTGGACCAAGGCCTACCAACCCGACTGCTGAACTCACGCCCACTTATGCACGGCAGAGGTGGACGATCATCCAACCGATACGAGGAGAAGATGTGGTCAGCATCTCGGCATCCCCCAGCCGGAACGTTGGTTTCCGTGACCAGGGCCGCTTACCTAACGTAAGCTCCTCACTTTCCTCACGATGCTGAGTGGGCACCGGGACATACCCGGGACCTAAACTCCGCATCCCATGGGTGAGAAAGAACCCGGGCCGCTTTCCGTGGGCAGGGACCAAGGCATGCTGCCTTAGCCCGCTACGCCACGGCGCAGGGCAGACGAGCAGCTAAAGGGGGTGGATAATAAAATATTTTACCTACATGGCTGGAGGGCATGCTTCATCAGTTGTCCACACCAGTCTCTGGATGACTGCATCTCGAATTGGTTTGGTGCTAAAGTGTGACTCTCAAATATCACCCCATGGGCACAGCAGAGTTCATGCTGAGGAACAAAGGAGTAATAAGACAAACTTTAAGTGCAGTGCTAGAAACAGTTGAGGGGTGAGAACTGTCCGCGGCACTGGTGGTTCAGTGTTTCCTTATAAGATAAACCACTGCGTGAAATATTGCCAGTTCCATAAGCTAGACTTTATCACCACTTCCCTCCCTATGCAAATAACACCCTCAATTATCTGTATCTACTAAGATGTCATGAATAAACGGAAACCAGAACCTTGGAGGGAACGTTTTCAAAGGTAATTAACGAAATACATTTGAGATACATATGTCTCTGAGATTTTTCTGTCTGTGGCCTATAACTTCCTGTGGTCTCTTCATTTTATCCCCTTTTCCTGAAGGGTAGTAGGTGTAATAGTTCTCCCTTAGGCCTCAGTAAGCGAGGTGTCCTCCTTAGTAGTATACTACACATTATAAGTTAAAACATAACCTCCTCCAGCTATTTCCTAATTCAAATTTGTCTCGAAACAAATAAGAGAGTAGGCATTCAACCAACATTTATCTTTGGAGCCTCTGTATTTCATGCCGACACAGAAAAGATTTTAATCTACAATTAATCTTAATCCTTTTATCACTAATTAGCTGGCCCTATTAATTAAAGAAGCAAAAAGATACCTCATTAGGGCGACTTTACTTAGCTGTTCAAGCGGTCTTATTTGATATGCAATAAATGGGACTTTTTATCTCGAGAGTCAAAAGGAAACCGTTGCCCCTTTAATCACGTTTACATGTTAGAAGCAGCACAAATATTTCAGGATGGTTTCCATTCATTTCTTCATTATAAATATATGTTTAAGTTTTGTAGCATATAGAATTTACTGCACATGACAAAAACATCCCTATTTTATAATATTCTGATTGAATCTTTAACCTTGAAAAAATGTACCACTGTTAGCTTTCAAGCTCTCAACCCGTTAGCAATGAAACGGAGTTTGTAAATAAACTACTCGGGGAATTTTCCGTGAAATAGATTTAGAAAAACCAAAACGTTCTTTCCAAACAATGCGGCTGATGAAATCTGCATCTCAGGTACGTCTGAGGAAGACAGAGGAAAATATTAAATTTAACACCGAAAAATTGTTAATTAATTTCTAATTTTTCTAGCATATGGTGAGGCCAAGGTAACCAGTTACATTTAAACGTGTTTACGTATTTATTTGTTATTTTTGTACGTGTTAAGACTTTTGCTACGATGAAAATCTACAAACTTAATCAATTTTGTTATACTTTATTTGATGTTTTATTATTAGACAGCGACACAATTTTACTAAAACTAATTTTTCAAACTATTAAAAACAGTTTAAAATATTTAAATTAACATTGTTTAAGGTGTGTTGCAGCTTGAATATGGCTAGAATAGGTCACAAACACACATACACGTACGTGAAGCCAGTTACCTCTGCTGGCTTTCCCGTTCTAGAGGAGAAGTCAGGAAATAGTTTGGTTTGTGAGTACTGTGCCCAGGCCTGGGATATAACATAAAATTTGAGGAAACTAGAGGAATCAATAAGCTGGCTTCAAAGCAACAACTTCAAGAGGTACTACTACAAAGCCTGGATATGCTTTTCTTAGCAAAGCTGCTCTAGGTATTTGCTTAAAATAATGGAGTGAATCTATAAGATTTCACAGTTTTTCAGTGTAAAAAGGTACTTCTTGAACGTTTAGGGTTCTAAGTGTCATGAAGAGGGGTGGTTTGCTTACATCCCTATACTGCAACTGGGAGTGTAGCTACGCGGCTAGGAAATACAGGATGGTAGAGCTCACGAAAGTAGGGTAGAAGAAACATCTGAAGTCAAACCCGAACTAGTAAATGTATTCTCAGAGTTGTAGCAGCAGTACAGGGCACTTTCTGGATCTTGAAGAGACAAGGGCGCTCTAGAAATATTAAATACATGGTAACATGGTGTACTATACCTTCATTTATGTGTTGGTTATAGAGCTGAGTTTTGTCTGCCTGACAGACGATGTTTGGAGCGGTTGCACCCGCCGTCGACCTAACTAGAAAGCACTTTAAAATAAATTCTAAGCAATCGTCCCCTCTGAACGATCTTCCATGATAAAAATTTTCACGTGAGCTAACTCAACCAAGTCCTGCCAAAATGGCAGCTAACAGCTAAATCGGCATTTCCCACGCTAGCTAAGCATTATTATCTTTCTGCCAAAATATCGAATCATCTTGTGCAGTCACTGTTTACATAATTGAGAACGTGTTGATTCCTGTAAACAGTCACCTGTGTATTGTTTACATTGGTCAGCTGGTTACAGGATTCTCCAGTCCAAAGTACATGTTCTGTCAGCCAGCAAAATTTAGCTAAGTCATCCATTACACTGCCGTGCTTAAACTCCAAGCAGAAGAAACGGAATGTTAAATAACAATGATCAAAGCAATTTCTAAGTCTCGCTCAGCCTATATAAGCACAACAATATATAGTTTCTTTACAGCAGAAAAATAAAACAAATCCAGTTTTGGAGTACATTCATCATTTCTATAGCCTTCGAAACTTTGAATGGGGTCAAAAACAGTGTTGCAAATAGTATCACAATATTCTTCTATGGTGTAAGTTCATAATGAAAACTAAGCATGAAACCCAGATAACTTTTACAGGAACTTTATGGAGTATCGCTCAGATGTTTTTTGAAATACTGATATACAAGTTTTGCCAAGAGGATGAATCCTCTATTTTCCTTCTCTTAAATATAAATTTAATTTTGGACCTTCAGAATAACACTGACATTTAAAGTTCTAGGTTCTTGGAATCCTTCCAGCCAGAGATTTACAGTTTGTTGAAATATGTTTCACCTAGCGCGTTTCTTGGACGATGGGCTAACAATCTGTTATACAGTTTGGCATTGAAAACGCTTTTCAGTCTGAAATAATAAAACTTAGATACGTTTCAGCACTTGTGCTGTTCTCAGAATGTCTTTACTTCATTTATATCAAATTGGCAAACGCACTTATGCAAAGGAAATTTTAATAGTATTACCGCGAACTTTAGATTTCCAGCCTAAACATTGAGTAGATAAAACTCCGTTAAGCCCACCCGTAACTTTATACGTTTTAAACAAACTTGAAATGTGCCAAAGTAGGTCCCTAAAGCACTGGTATTAAATTTAAACGTTGTGAGGTTTTGGCTGTCATAAAAGTTGTAATAGGTGCTTATATAGGCTGCTTTAGGAAAAGTGCACAAAAATTAATAACATGGCAAAGCTGTACTAAGTATTTTGGTGAGTTTGTGGTCCACAAAACCAGATTTTGGATACAGAACTGCTTAGGGGTACAAAGAACAAAAGAATAGTATAAAGTCTAAGAAAGTTATGTTTCCAAAGGCCGCTGTGTTACCAATTTACATTGTTACACTTCTTTTAAGATGTTATTTTTTTATATTTAGTGCATTAAATAGGAATTTCCTTTTTAATGTACACGGAAGATATCTAAATATATATGCATATTGAGGTCTTAAATAGGAACTTCCTGTTCAAGATTCACAAAATATATAAGTTCAGTGTTTTAAGTGGGGAATTTCCAGTTTGGAGTCCGTGCAACTTCATTAAAGTAATGTCTTAAATAGGAAGTTCACAGAAGAAACCTGCAGATATTTCAAATCAGAATCTGAACTTTACTTTTTATAAGCTATTCTAATGTTTATGCTCAATACTGATCCTATCCTGCAATTTTGCAATATATTTTTTATTTTCATTCAGTAAAGCTCTTATCACATATTATATAATTTGTAAATAAACTCATACACGTAATCTATGAAATCTGCTGTGCTTAATGTTATGGAATTTTACAAAAACAAATTATACACACCCAAAAGTTTCCTAATTAACTGAACACGCATTATTTACAACATAAGGAAGGGATAAAACAGAGTACTGTAATGATTAGTAAAACTATGCTTACAGATAACGATAAACAATCCGTTTTTTAAGACGGATACAAATAATTTACCCGTATCTAAGGAAACGTTTGAATGACTACAAAAGCGTTCAGGCATTTAAACTGTGTCTAAACGGATATTAGAATATTCCATGGATTTTAGTGTATGTTTAAGAGTGAAAGTAAACAATTGAAACGTTTCTCACACAAGTAGTGTTTTCATTTTTGTGTTATAATAAAACGGGAAATGGTACTGAAAGCCTATAGGGATTTATTTGCTGGAAACAAGCGAGTGCTTTTACTATTTTCACTTATGTTGCAAGCGGTGCATTATGCCACTGAATGGGAGTTCCGCACCTGCCTTTAAAAGCTTCACCTTTTCTCTACTAAGTGACGTGTGCAATGTGCTTCTGACGTTCATGGTTTGTGGGAAAAGTGGAATATCCTATTTTATTTGTATTTGCTTGATTTTGTGGGTGAAACATTGCAGTTATATCATAAAACATAGTGTTGTATGCAACTCTGCACAAAGAACAGAAAAACCGCCGAAATCCCGTAGCAATATCGAGTGACCTTTGAAAACGACTCCATCTCGACATATGCGCAGATGCACGCAAGGCAAAAATTACGGCTTTTACAATCCAGAATAGAAAACCGATAGGATTGCAAGCTCTTGTAGCCGGTATTATTATTAAAATATGATGTTTTCCAGGGTTATGGCAAAACAATAATTTTTTTAAAACTTGGCCTTTAGTCCTGGGCTGTGAAGGATGGCCTCAGAAATGAAGATAACTGAGGATGATGTATGTTTAAAATCTTCTCGGGAAGCAAGCCAGGTATAAAAGACGATTAGAAATCGACGGTTCAGCAAGGTACATCTCCCATCATCAGGATATTTTAATAAATGTTATAACCACAAAATGTATAACTGGATATAGCACAAATTTCAACAAAGACAAAACAATACCAGTATAAGCATCACTGAACAAAAGACTGTTTTCAGTAAATTAAATGCCAGTTCAGGAGCTGGCGTGAGTGTAGAAAATTAATTAGGTCAAAGAAACCTAATTACTTAACTTCAGTATCAAGGTATATAGATCGTGCTTCTAAGTCGACGGATTTCCATTTTTAAGGCTGGTTTCCAAGAACCTGAGAAGTCTAGACTGGCAGAGCATTGCGTTGATAACGACGTAGAGCTAACTTTCGGGAGACGATCATCTTGGCAAAATGCAAAAGTTACTGGGAGCGGAGAATGAAGGAGGCATTGGCCATTTCCTCCGTGAGGAGCACGCTTAGTCGTGATATTGGATTTCAGTTCAGCTGCTTTTGAAAATCGGCCTTAAAACGAAAATCCGTAAGCTAAAGAAGCACATATCTATACAGCTTGATCACCAAGTTAAGTAGTTGTTTTTTTGACTTAGTTAATTTACTGAAAACAGTGTTTTGTCAAGTGGTGCGAGTATTAATAGTATTTTGTCTTTGATCATACTTGTTTTATGTCCAGTGATACATTTGAAGTTATAGCATTTCTTAAAATATCCTGATAATGAGAGAGATGTACTCTTCCGAAACGTCTTTTCACCTGGCTTGTTTCCCGGGAATATCTTAAATATAGTCGTCGCCAGGAACGCTTTTGAGGATGATGAATTTTTTCGGGCTTGATATGGCTTGCTTTGGAGGGAAGTAAAGCCGGTAATTTATGGCACGTATAAAAAACCTCAGGTATAATGCCTCTGGGCGAAATAAGGCGTTTATCAGCCCCAATATATAATATGATTCTGATAACCACGACATTTAATGAGCGTTCATAAATAAAAGATCAGTTTCTTTGTAAAAAATTTTGTACTTTTAGATTTTCTTGTTTTAGTTATGCTGACTACACATACAAACACACACATAGACACAATTGCTCTAAAAATGGATTCGAGATGCTTCAAAAGATGTTTACGCTTAAATCTCATAACTAATTTTTGGTGGAATGCAATAACTGTTATACTTATAGGTATGCGATAGAAAAAGATAACAAAGAATGAAAGAAGTAAAAAAGGTTGAATAGTGAATGAGATTTGAAACTGCAACTACCCAATTCAAGTCACTGAACCACCTCAGCGATATCACCAACTAATAATCTTGCATATTAGCTGTTTGGGAAATTTATGTCGAATCTAAAACATATTTTCAAAGCACGAAAAAAATGAGTGTAATTTTAGCCTATAAAATAAGTGACAGTCGCAGTTATCGCTAACAAACCTTGGCTTGATAGCAGGGAATATGATGTATCTATGCAAACCGAAGTTCAAAACGCTCGTTCATCTTCTGCTGTCATGGCACAGGAGTTTAAACAATCATAAAAAATAGAAGTCAATAAGGCAACGCGCCAATGAAACTGGCATTGCCGGAAACCATTTCACATTTATCTTGATTGTCTGTATACCAAAGCCGTATGTAATCAGAGATGTTACAAATTAAATGTGCTTCTTTTTGGTTTTTCTCTGCAGGTTGGAAATGCCAGAGTCCTGTCAGAGCAATTATTATACTTCCGCAGGAAGAAATAAGTTCATAGCACACACAACAGAGAGAGTGCATTTGCTAGTTTGTAATATGTAAATAATAACAAAGAGTCGCTGTTGAAAATAGAAGTGTAGAGGGATAGTGTGAAATATTTCTTGGAATGTAGATATTATAAGGGTGTAATGTGTCAAAATGTTTATAAAATATTAATATATTTTCTATTAAATAGAAAATTGGCAGTCATAGGAAGTTCAACTTGGTTTTCATACACCTTGAGAGAGTGCCCACCTCGGTAGCGTAGATGGTAGCGTGTCTGCCTCACGTCCAAGTGGTCCCGAGTTCGAATCTCGGTCAGAGTGAGTTATCTGGATAAGGTTTCTTCCGGGGCTTTCCCTTATCCTGAAAGACGAATGTTGGGTAACTCTAAGCTCTAATGACCCTGGGCTCATTTGAGCATCATTTCACCATTCTATTCATCGTCCGATATGACTTAACGTTGTAGGACGTAAATTTCCAAAAAAAATAATAAATGAAAAATAAAAAAATATAAAAGTTTACCAAGCAATGATCATTTCACATAGAACATTCACTAGCGAGAGTTGGCCTTTAAGAAAGACATAAACTTCTGAGGAACGCTGAAAACCAAGATAAAAATCAAGAATTATACGCACCTGTCTTCAAAGAGAAATTCATAGATTCGCGAAAATTGACCACAAATGTACAAACAATAATAACACAAGGTATCCAAAATTCAAAGGGAATCTCATAGGAATGAGGATATATTTTTATTCGCTTGAGTACTTAAGCTACAGACCTGGTTCCTTTAAGCAAGCCCCTTTTTATTTTGCGAAGGACACTACAGCATCCAGTGGAATGCTTTGGTTTTCTCAACAAATGCTTACCATTCCAGATTCGTGAAAATCCTAGTTGTTTATGCCTGTTCTCTCAAGTCATTTACGTACTGTATCCTCCTTTCATCTGTGCTTGGGTCTTCACTTTGGATCTCAGTACATTACCATATGAGATTTTATAAAATTAATCATGTTTTCTTTATTATTTCGAACATATTAATTCACAGTTCTTTCTTGTAATCCACTTTTATATCGGTTCCGAAATTGTCAAAAATAATTTTTCTTTTTAAATCTTATTTGTTTCCCTTTACAATCACAATAGCTTTAGATTTAACTACAGTTCCTATCACAAATATAGTTAAGCTCTTTAGTAAATAAATATAAGGTGGTTAATTTATAATCGAACCCACTCACATGGTTTCTCTACTGGGGAAACAGCCGGCAGTCGTCGGGGAACTTAAAGTTGGCAGAGGCGGACTAGAATCGTTAAATTAAAATAAGTGCTGGAAATGTTGATGTTCTGCTCTGCAAGTAAAGAGAGGTCGTGAGTGGCTTCGATTATACGAGAGCTGTTCATTTAAGAACGATCATAAGCTTTTACTCTCATAACTTTTTGCACTAAAATTCAATCTTATTATATTCTGTTAGCTTAAAGTGAAACAAACACGCCGTAGTAGTTTCATTGTTGGTATTCCTGATTCCCGCCTGTGAGAACTAGGCAAGTTCAGACATGTTCAGTATCGCCTACCGCTGTAATGAAGGTAACACGCGAGGAACAATATGCGGTTTTGAAATGCTGCTTTTGCCTCAGCAAATCTTCATTTGGGGCCTATAAAATGTTATAGGGGACCTATGGAGAGTCTGTTCTTCCCTACAGCACAGCTCGAAGTTGGTTTAAAATGTTTAAATAGGGGAGGCAATCAATATCAAAGGAATGTGGACCCGGTGCACCAATTACTGCTCTTACGGAAGAAAACATCAACACTGCTGTTGCCACTGTGAGAGAGGATCGACGAATTACCTTAAGATCACTTTCTGAAATACTAAACATTTCATTGGGTGCCACATTTCCATGAAGCAGGCTGAATACTGCACCACGATAATGCGCGGCTGCATATTGCCAATGTTGTTGCTGAATATCTTGCAAAAATCAACGTGAAGTACATCCCTCGCCCTCCCTATAGTCCGGATTTAGCCACATGTGACTCTTTTCTATTCACTAACTTGAAGAAACGCCTTCGTGGGAGACATTATCCATCATCAGAGGCAGTGGTGAAGGCTGCGGAGGCGATTTTGAAGTATCTCTCAAAAATGGTTTCCAGTATATCTATTAAGACTGTCAGAAATGCTGGGACAAGTGCATCGCATTCAGGGGAGACTATTTTGAGAAGGACCATCAAAATTATGAGGATGAGTAAAAGTACGTTGCAAAAAACTATGATCATTCTTTATTGAACAGCCCTCAAAATTTAATTACCTGGTAATATGATACTTTTTAAGTACAATGCCCTTCTTTTCTTCGTATTCAGCATATTTCGTTTTAATCTGGATATTACCATAACAGATTTATAATTCCTCCTAGATAATTACAATAATAAATGTTTATACCTAGAAGTACTATAGTTTTGTACATTTAGAGCAACTTATTAATGGAGGATAATGTGATGAAAGAGTAACTCCAGCTTTCAGCTTTACTTACATCTAGCCAGTTTATCCTAATTAGCAAAAATTACACAATCTAATACATAGAAAATAACAGTTTTAAAATCTAAAAAAATACATAATTTTATACTTCAAAATTAGGTTGTTCCAAATTGCCGTCTGAGCGAAATTTTCCATAATTGCCGATGTAAAGAGCCTAATTTTCTCACAATTTTATAACAAACTGGGCTTCTTTACTATATCATTAAGTAAAGGAATGAAGGTGTGTACAGCAATTATTTCTGTAAAGGAATGACACCATTGGTGATGTCATTCTAACTGGTTCTGTGTGCAGCAATCTAGGAAGCTTCAATTAATATATATATATATAGGTTGTAGCCTTTTATTGTAAGTCCTAAAGAAATTCTTAACTTAGAACTGAGTCAAAGTACTCATCTGTATTAATATATGTCTCTGAAAGTACAAAATATATGTCTTTAAATCTAACAATCTAAGGGAAAGCTTTAGAATTAGCTGTTTTGAAAGGAAAGGGTTAAGATGAGATAAAAATATTTGGGTAGATATATTTGAGTCAGTAATAAAAGGCTGTGTTATTTCTAATAATTGCAAGAAATTGTAAGTAATGAGTAATCTTGTCTAAGGAACCACACAGTAACGGGTTAGATTTGCTTGGGCTATTTTACCAAATAATACAACAACGGAAACTAAAATAACTCTAAAAGCCAAGTACCACAGAATATATTAAATAACATTAGGTGCATTTTTATCATGCAAATCTCTCCGAAGTCTACTGATGTTATAATTACCATACATTTACCTTTAACTGTCTTTGAACTACGCTAAATGGAATTTGTTTTGAAGGTTTGCAACAAAATAAACAGTGTGGGTCATGTAATACAAGATTACACTGGGCAATAAAATAATAATTTTTGAATGCTTCGAACACTTCATGAGGCAATTCCAACTAATTTTGGGTTGAGAAAAAAATATAGAAATGGAAACTTTATTGGCTCTAGTTTCTATGATATACAAAAGGTGTAAGTATTACATATTAACGGATTGACAGAAAAGGATACATTTTAATTGCATGCTAACAACAATAAAAGGACATTTGACCTTTTAAACTGCTAATTATATGCTAAAAGTTCTAAATTGCTGGAAAAATACTTCGCAGATAGTCGTGTCTGAAGAGAATCATGTGGTGGCCTATTGACTACGTCGTCTTTTAGCTTGCCTTTTGTAATGGAGTTCCGCAGAATCCCTATACAAAGACCAACAGTAATCCGCAAGCATTACTTCATTCCAACGGCCCTGATATCTTTGTTCCATAACAGAAATGTCCTGATGGAATCTCTCCCCAGGTTCATCACTAACAGCTCCATAACTAGGAGGGAAGAGGTCTAGGTGGGAGTGGAGAAAATGGATCTTAAGGGACATGTTGCATCCAAGGTTACGGTATTTTTGCAGGAGCACTGTCATCCAATGCTTGTAGTTGTCATCTCTTTTGTTGCCTAAAAGTCCATGAACAACACCCTTGAAGGTTTCCCAAGCTTCTTTTCTTTCCCCTCCAAAACTTGGTCAAATGCAGCATCCTTTACAAGTTCTCTTATTTGTGGTCCGACAAAAATGCCTTCCTGAACAGCATTTGTCTTTTGTTATTTGACAGGTGTGCCAACTCCCAAAAAATTCCGCCAAATTTAAAATATTCACTCTAAAATATGTAATGTCACTTTATTTTCAAAACAAGAGCTAATGCATTATTTTATGGTGATTGTTTAATTCAGAAGATGGAAATACATGTAAATTCATTATTTTTAAGCCCGAAATATTTTCATTGTTGCCCAGTGTTATCTGTATGATATTTTATAGCTTTATTTCTCCGCTTATATTAAAATAATTATTTTATAAATTAATAATAATGCAGTTTGAGTAGCTTAGACAAAGAAGTTATTAGCAGAGGGTTTCATTGCAAATTTTAAAACTACGGTGGTAACTGAAGTTTTATTCACAACACTGACTGGAAGCATTAGATCATCAGTAGCAGGTCCTTAATTTCACGAAGCTGTGGTACCATAGCCTAAACAGTAACAATAAACTTAAAAACCATAAAACTGGAGTACCATGCAAGAATATTACTAATATTCTTACTATACCGGGTGAGTAAAAAGTATGTAACAATGTCTGTAACCCTGCTGTTGCAACTCTATGAGGAGATTTTTTTTTTTTTTCACAAAAGCTGTAAGATATAAACATGTCCTCAGCTGGCAACATTTCTTTTCTTGCACTCCTCCAGTACTCAAGTCTCAGAACGTATATTTCATCGCGAGGTCTATCCAAAAGTTCAAAGACTCCTGCCTTTAACAACACGGGAGTGATGGAAAACTCCGGGGTTCTTTCCATGGGGCAATACTTTGAGTCTAAAAGGCCTCCCCCCATCGACAACAACGTCAAGAAGGGTGGTAGTGGATACGACACTTATGCGCGTCAAACCTGCAGGGAAGAGTACCGAATAACCTCGGTGGGGACGCCCGGTGATCTAGTACACCTTCTACTAGCTCTGCAGGCTAGTACCTGTGACATTTTAGGCAACCCTCTGCCCCCTCCGGGCGGCTGAGGCGTGGCTGGAGGTACTCGATCTCCCACGGGGGTCATGAACACACTGCCCCCTCGAGTCCAACCCAATCCGAACAACTCCCATTCAGGAGGAGCTCGAATGTTCGGCCCGAGGTTCCTCTAGTAACGTCAGAGGTAGCACGAGTGCTGAGGGGCCACAGCGCCCGCACCACGGCAGCTGTAGGGGACAGATCCTTTCCTCTTCAACACATTATGGAAGGCAAGTGGTGAAATATCTAAATCATGAATTTCCTGGAAGGTGTATTGACAGACGCGGAAGAATTAAATGACCGCTAGGATCTCCTGACCTGAACCCCTTAGACGTTTTCTTGTGGGGATATCTGAAGTGGAGGATTTACAAGGACCGACCAAGAGATCTTGAAGTGTTAAGACGCAGAATTGGGCAAGAAATGCAACTGATCACTTTACAGTGTTGCTGTAAACATTAGCTAATTTCAAAGTCAGACCTTGGAATTGTTTGGCAGTAAATGGAGGCCATTTTGAGGAGCTTTTGAAGTGTATTCATCATGTGATACAACATAGCACCATTAGTGTTGTTATGAATGTGCTTTCTTGGTTTAAATTTCATGTACTGTAATACTCCTAATAAATTTAAATTAAAGTTGACACTGCATCTACCTGTAGAGACCAGATGACCAAAAATATGAAAGAAAATGTTGTTATTAAAAGAAAGTCACGACCTATTCACAATGATAGTAATATACAAACTATTGACAGATTTTTTAAAAGGTTCACAAAACAAAACTATAACAACTTCACAAAACTATAACAAAAATGGTCCAAATGTTGTTCCAAACTATTCAGTTACCTCGTATATTTCGTACCACTGAAAACAGTTGAAGTGTACAGGAGTATTTCAAGTAATGTTTAAGTTTATGCTTTAGATTACCGGTAAAAGAGAAAATCAAAGAGTAATAGAGATGCAAGAAGAACAGGAAGAACAAGCCTTTGAAACATTTAGACTGAAGTTGCTGAACCCATAATGCTTAATTCATTCGTACAACTTGAAAATACTTAAAATTGTAAGTATGAATCTCTACAACCAAATTGCAAACAAAAGCTTCAACGCTAGCTAGTGAAAAAACCAACATTTTTTAAAATTCAGCTGATAATCTGATAATATGAAAGTATAGACATAAAACTGTAAGGTCCAATTGAGTAAGAGGTTACACTTTTGTTAAAAGTTGTGGAGTAGAAAGATTAAAAACGAAAATTAAGACATTCCAAGAGAATAATCATTTAGGAATCAAAATTGTAATCGGTTTTTGGCATGTCATAAAGCAAAGGATGCACATAACTTAGTATCATTAAAGGGAACTGCCAAGGTACCAAAGAACCGTAAAAAGCTAGGTAATAATTGTACTCAAGTATATTGTGAATATCACAAGAGCTATATTCCCTTCCTAACAGAAGTCTGCCTTTATAGCGCTATTTTGTTTAGCGCTTCTTTGCCAAAGGTGACATTTGAAAGTGACAAAATGTGACAGTGTCATTTACACTGGCATACAACGGACGAAGTTAAGGTACATTAGGGACGTTATATTAATCTGGTGACTGTAACAGAGAAAAAGAATGGAAAGACCTTAGAGAAAAAATTTAAGACAAGTGCCATGAAGGATAAGGGGTGGTTCGGGAGTTAAAGGTAAACTTACGTTTTGTGACTCTATTTCTATAAAAGTTATGTGTGTGTGTTTGCTCTGTATATGAGCAGTGTAACCCCCGGCGAAGCGTGAAATGAAGTGCCAGAGGTGCAGCTTCCCCAAGAAGAATAACAAAATGTCCATGCCAAAGAATATTTTATATACTTTGGGTAGATTTTCAAAATTTAAATGCGAACATCTCGGTCAGGATGAGTTATCTGGATAAGGTTTTTCCGGGGTTTTCCCTTATCCTGAAAGACGAATGTTGGGTAACTCTAAGCTCCATGGACGCTGGAATCATTGGAGCATCATTTTATCCAATTCATTCACCTTCCGATATGACTTAACGTTGGAAGAAGCAAATTACAAAAAAAAAAAAAAAAAAAAAAAAAAAAACGAAAACTCTTCCACTTCATTAATGACGTCATTTGTGATGTCAAATCGGTGACCACGCAACGGATTCTTCATATCCGGGAACAAGAAAAAGTCACTTGGTGCGAGATCCGGCGAATAAATAAGGCGGATTCTGTAAGATCTCAAAACCACATTCCCTTGTTTTGTCAACTACAACTTGAGATGAATGAGCTGGTGCATTGTCAGACAGAAGACGAACACCTTTGCAGAGCATACCGCGTCGTTTCTTAATCAGAGCTTCTCGTAAATTAGACAGATGATTGCAGTAGTATCGTTTGACCCTTGGAAAGATAATCTGTAAGTATGACTCCACGACAGTCCCAGAAAACGGAAACCATGGCCTTCCCTGCTGACTTTTGCACCTGGGAAGGGAGAATCGGCACGTTTGCATTCCATACTCATGGTTTTCCTCTCTGAATCATACTGATAGATCCAGGATTCATTCATGGTTGCCAGACGATCAAAAAAGTCATCTCCATCCTCTTCCAACAACATCAGTATCTGACTTGAAAGGTCACGCCGTGTTTGCTTTTGGAAAGGGGTTAGCAAACGTGGAGCCCACCGTGCAGACACCTTAGACATGTGGAGTTCGTCATGAATAATTTTCCACACACTACCATAACTAAGATGTGACTCATTCATGATCATTTGGATGGTTGCTCCTCTGTCTTTCAGTATTAAACATTCCACTTTCTTCACTGTGACAGCATTGCTGTCATTGATGGTCTAACAGCTCTTGACCCATCTGTCAGGGACATGTGACCAGTTTAAAAATTCTTTCTGCGCCTCACAATATTGTCATACGATGGGCAATAATTTCCATAAACTGCCTTCATCTCATCATGTATTTCCCGGGCAGTTTTGCCCTTCAAATACAGGAACTTGATCACACTACGAGCCTCAATTTTCTCCATCTTTCACTTCTGACACTCCGGGTAAAAAAAAGCTAAAGGACTCAAATCACTGAAACTACCAAAATTATGTCCCGAGGGATCACTGATAACACTGATAAGTTTTCATCACTCGCGCATAAAAGCTACCAGGTGATAATTAAAATTTTACGATACCCCCTCGTCTGAAGCTTTAAGTTATTAGAAAAATTGTTTGATTGATATTTCATGTTGGACTAACAGTTCACGCGGTGTAGAAAAATGGCAACGTCTGAATGGACAGGGGAGGTTTGTAGTGTGACCAGTCTTGCAATGCAGGAATGGGCTACCTGTGACTGTACAATAGAAAGAGTACCGAAGTATTGCCTTAGTTCTTTGAGTCATTATTCTCTCTTATTTTTTGGAGCTTCCCTCGTTTTGAAAGGGACACCTCGTCACATTTCCAAGCCTTGTTCTACTGAAGACTAACATAAAGAATTATTAATTTTCATTAGCTATACTAATAGTGGTTTAAATTATGAACACCGGTTAAAGTACTTGCAGCATTGTAACTCGTCATTTAGGTGTGTAACCTCATGTGTAGTTTATGAGATCCTCTTGTGGTTTACCAGGGAAAATACAAGTCAGTTGCAGAATATACTGTCCTGCTGTCATGTTGTCAGTAGCTTAAGGGTGAGGTTAGCTGGACAGAGATATGGAGATCTATGTTTTGAATACTGCCTCTGGTATTTCATTTTTCAGTCTGCTTTAGCAAACTTTCCCTATACATGGCTAGTGAGAACGAAATTAATTTCCTGTTATACACCATCTCTTTTTCCACACAGAAAGACTAAAACACGTCCAAACACATATTTTTATTCAGGATCCTCCAAAAAATATATTTCTGCTGCATTTCAACAAAGACATTTTAGGTTGAATGTAATGCCTCTCCATGCTAGGTACGCCATAGAGAAAGTAAAAAAATACCTTCAAAGAAATAAAAATGAAATAAAAGTAAAAGTCTATATCACTTAGTTGCAACATTTCTCCTGATGTCAATATTAACTGGAGACTCATCAAGTTGAGAACCTTATACAGCTCACACGATTTATGCGCATTGACCTGTAAAATATCGAGCAACAGGTATTTATAGAATTAATTGCATTGGAGCGAGCTTCTGTTAATCCCAAAGGAGCAATGTTTCTAACTTTGCTCACTTCTGAGAACGTGCTTTCCGTAGCTACTTCATCAAGCGCTACGTAATAGCCAATTAAATATTATGCATCAATGAAAATTATTGCTGAAATAACTAAAATAAAATATTTTGATGGCATGTCACGTATAAAAGCAGTGAGGATTGACTTTTCTAAGTTGTCGTGAAACTTACAAGTTTATTTTTCTGTTTTATTCCATTTTATGGCATAGGCTTTAGACTTAGTTTATTTGGATTCTTATTCTTATGTTTGCATCTCTATTTCAGTCCACCTCGAAGCGGATTTCGTTGGGATGGATTGTGAGGCAATGATGGTGGATGAAGATTAATCTCACCTTTGTTGACGATTTTGAATGAATCTAGGAGTTTCTCCTGCAACTCTGGATAATTAGGCGCATCTATGATCCTTGAGTGATGAGAACTTTTTCTTTCCCATGATCGCAGTAACGGCACTGATAAAGATAGTATTGCTATGTTTGAAGAATGAATAATACTTCTCTCGTTCAAAGATGGAATTTTAATTCCCCATAAACAATTTTAAATGCTTTGAAACAATCACAAATATTATTTATTGAGTCTTTTTGTAGCCAACTGTAGATTCCACGGTGAACTATATCTTCTTTATCACACGCTACTTATACATCTTTCATGCACACACAAAATTGTTTCTGTTATACACTCGGATAGACAGCTATACGTCTTAGCCCTAATACTTTCAGAAACAGAAGAACAAACTCTTTTTTAAATATTCAACAACTCAGCATGATCCGTTGCCATGGTTACAACGTTACCCACTTTACATCGCTTCCTTATTTTATTATCACTACTAACATATTTAACTATTCCTGACAACATGAAGTATAAAAACAACTGCTACCACCTACCCCTCTTACCTCCATTTTCCACCGCCTTGTATACTTTTAGGCACTCGTACGTCATTCATCCAATCTGAATGTTGCAGCAGCCATTTATTATATTATTTAACACTGCAAAAAATAGGACTCATACATAACTTGCTGAAAACTATATCGTTAACACATTTAGCGCCAATAAAGCTGCTCTGCCAAATTGACTACCATAAATATGAATAAGGATCATAGTAATAAATAAGGATGCTTTTTGACTGCATATCAGTGTCGTTAATAATAATAATAATAATAATAATAATAATAATAATAATAATAATAATAATAATAATAATAATAATAATAATAATAATAATAATAATAATAATAATAATAATAATAATAATAATAATAATAATAATAATAATAATAATAATAATAATAATAATAATAATAATAATAATAATAATAATAATAATAATAATAATAATAATAATAATAATAATAATAATAATAATAATAATAATAATAATAATAATAATAATAATAATAATAATAATAATAATAATAATAATAATAATAATAATAATAATAATAACAATAATAACAATAACAATAATAATAATAACAATAATAATAATAACAATAATAACAATAACAATAATAACAATAACAATAATAACAATAACAACAATAACAATAATAACAACAATAACAATAATAACAATAATAACAATAATAACAATAATAACAATAATAACAATAATAACAATAATAACAATAATAACAATAATAACAATAATAACAATAATAACAATAATAACAATAATAACAATAATAACAATAATAACAATAATAACAATAATAACAATAATAACAATAATAACAATAATAACAATAATAATAATAATAATAATAATAATAATAATAATAATAATAATAATAATAATAATAATAATAATAATAATAATAATAATAATAATAATAATAATAATAATAATAATAATAATAATAATAATAATAATAATAATAATAATAATAATAATAATAATAAACAAATGTTTTCATTACTACATTCAGTTTGCTATTATATTGTTACCGATGGCATTGTTAAGCTGCCGCGACAAAAGGCAGCCCGGCGCGTGGGCAGGAGAGCTGGACGCTTGCCAAGAGAAAAAAAGAGACAGAGAGAGGCTTCGGAAATTTCTATCTTTCTCTTGCCGCCGCGAATGTCCTCGGAAAGTCATGACTGGAGGTGTAAATACCGGCAAAGTGTTAGAAGCGCCTGTTGTGTGTTGTTGCGAAGAAACAGTTGCTAGTTGTGTAATGGTGAGCATGATAGTTGTGTGATGGTTTTTGAGACAAAGGACGTTTGAAGTGTAACGCAGTAATTTCTTTCATTTGTTTATGTGCGGTGGGGCACCGAGTTGACCTTGAAGACAGCTGATTGTCAATTTCATACCTTTTTACTGTAATAAAGAGTGTTCTAAATTTCTACAAACCAAACTTTTGGTTCTCTTTTGATTCCCTCGTTGTCAAAATATTATTTATTATATTCTATATTACAACACAAAATGTTTTTAACATTAGTACCCATTGAAATTGAATATAAACTAAATTACAACCTGTTTATTTTCCCGCTAACAGACTTCAGTTTTACTTGGTATTTCACACAATTCAACATAGCTTAAGCACTGAGTTTTTCCCTGACGTGGGCAATAATTTGTGACTTACTTTCCATGTCCACTTCAAAAGAAACTTCTGGCTTATGTATTAGGTTTGTTCTACTTTGTAACTCATTTGTAACTCATTTGTAACTCTCATCGTCTGCTAAAAGTGGAGTCAATCGTAGTATACCGCCTATTTCTGATATTTATTTGGGCCACACTGAAAAGTGCTCAATTGTTTCCTTGAAATTTTTGAGGCCAGGTGATGAGTCTTGAGTAGAATTCAGTGCTGGTTAGATATATATGAAATCTTAACAACAAAGAAAATCACTATTGTGGGTAAATTTTATTGTGCACGAGTTTTTAATGCCTGTTCCTTAATTCCTTTCTAAAGTATTATTATTATAACCTGATATTCGCATAATAAACATTGAAATTTAGAGAATTATTTAGGTGTAATTCTTTTATCTTCGTTTATGGAAGACGATATAAATATTTGAAAACATAGTATGATATTAGATGTTTCTCAGTTATTTGAATTGACCCACTGTTCAAAATATGTTTGTTAATTTATATTTTAGAAATTGAATATACTTCTTTAAATGCATTAAATGCATAGCATCCTCGAACAAGCTTAAAAGCCTAATTTTTTTGTTTCATTTTTTTTTTTCAGAGCTAAAATTTACGTGGGAAACAGCTGTTAATGCTACTTGGGGCAAAGGCAGAGTGATATTGGAAGTGTTTTAACACTGGAATTTAACTTTTTCCTTAGTAAAAGTAAACTCTGGAAGAAAAAAAAAGTGTCACAACCAAGATCTACGGGAAGGCTGTCAAATTGGGTTTTCATTTTAATTCATAGCTTTTTTAACATTTTTAAACACATCTTAAAGCTGCAAAAATTATTCACAACTCTTACTTACTTTTGAACTTGTAAGTTTTTTTTGTAATGTTACGTACTCCAACGTTAGCTCATATGTGAATGAAACGGGTGAAATGATGCTCAAATGTGTCCAGGGTACATGGAGCTTAGAGCTACCTGACATTCGTCTTTTTAAGGATAAGGGAAAACTCCGGAAAAACCCTTATCCAGGTAACTCACCCTGACCGAGATTCGAACTCGGGACCTCTTGAACGTGACGCAGACACGCTGCCATCTACAAACTTGTAAGAAAAGAGAGTAATATACATATGCTTATTCCTATATATTGATAAATAAACTAAATAAGAAAACACATTTGAGAGTATTTTCATTTATGCTTACTGTTTTAGTTTTGAAAAGCTGTAAAACAATCATTCTTATATGAGTTGCCGGATGTTTGTATATAGTTATATCCCCGACAGTAAATGGGCCATTGTCCCCTAGTCCAAGACCACTGCGAAAGCACTATACTCTAACAATGAATGCACGGTAGATCTGACCTATAAACTACATTAATTATCGCAAGAATGAACGTTCTTGTAATTTTTGTTTCATATTAATGCATATATCAAACCTACATACTGTGTCTTTATGGGTTCTTAGAATTAAAAGTCCAGTTTGAAGAAATTTAAAGGGTTATTTACTTCAGTAGAAAAACGTTTTGTACACCCCTTACAGGCTCTCAAAATGACGTCTAATAGACAAAGCAGTCTTGAAGGTCGTCTGTCATACGTCCACAAACGAAAGAAATCACTTGTAATACACCTCAAATTATTACACAACTACACACACACACACACACACACACACACACACACACACACACACACACACACACACTCACACACCATTAACAGTTCTTAACTAGCAACTCCATTAACAGCCGCACTAGCAAGTGACTGTTCTTCCTTGCCGTTTATTTATGCCCGATCCATTGTTTCTCGAAAGCTGCCGGAGTTTCACGACCTTTCACGACGGCAAGAGAAGAAAGAATTACCCAGACATCACTGTCTCCTTCTCTCCCCGTTTCTGTCTCTATCGGCAAGTGTCCAGCGCTCGCGTAGCTCCCTGGCTCTTTCTTTCCCCAGCGCCCGGCACTGGCTTGTCACGGCTCCAATGAAATAATGCGATGGATAACAATACTTGTATTAATTAATCCGCAGAGAAGCATTAAATGAATGAGCGTATTAAAACAAAATATGAGACGAGGGTAAACATGTGAATAGTAAGGTAAATATATCCAAATGTAGCTTTTTCTTTTTTTTTTTTTTTTTTCCTTCTTTGTTTGGCTAGCTAACAACATGTAACTGTATTATCTGAGAAAACACTCAATTCTAGCACTCTAGGCTCTTGCACAGTCATTTATTTATTCACATTAAGTCTGCCAGTTTCAAAACAAACAGCTTTAAAATTGAAAACATTAGAAAATTCGGCTTTAGGGTTTCCCTAATTAGAAGTATTTTTGCCTGCCAGTAGCGCCCGGGCAAAAGATCGCGGATCATGCGTTCATGACTCATCTGCCTCACAAATGGGGTAGATTATTGTACCATTTCATCAATGATTTTTATGCTCTGCCATGTTTCAACTACTAGTTGACTTCATACCATATCAAGTCGAGTTCCTCATAATACTAAGAAATTAGGCTAAAAATTGTCGAGCACTTTGAGGTTCCCTGAGAGAAACGCGGAGAGCTTTTGGTTTATTTTTGCTAACAACCGGTGGAAATGCCATTGACATGCATATAACCTGTTGCTGCTCTTTAGTAAACAGCAGCCAGTGACGTTGACGAGGAGGTCGCAAATAAAAGGGGGGATTTACAAACGGAGCACGTAGCAAGTAAATTGGGTTGAAAATCCAACGCCCCCTGTTATGCGTTCCTAATAGGAATACAGAAGATGCGCCGCTCTCCGCCCACAGCTGCTGCTTTGTTCCTGCATGGACAAGTTCGAGTCCCGTTGTCAGCACCTTGTATCTCATTACTGGCCACCACCACGCACACCTAATTAAGCTGAGGCCTCTGCAGATGGCCTTTCAAATATAGATCTATAGGATCTAAAGCAAGTACATCAAGTGGATTCCTCTGCAAGTCTTTCTAGGTTTAGAAAATTACATAATAGTTGTTTCAGGTTTAGACCATGTCAGATTTGCTAAACAAATATAATAATTTTGAATGGATCTATTATGTTTATTGCTTTATTTCAGTCTGTTTATCCTTGATAATAATATCGAAAATAATAAACACATTTGAAATACTGAAATCATTAACTCTCTATTCTAGTGATGCTTCAAGAACCAGGCAACATTTTAAAGTCTGTTGATATATGCATATTCTCTTGTAATTTTTCTGTTGAAGTTTCCCTAAGACATAGACGCCATAATTTGTCCAGATATGAACTAGGAGACAATTAATATACCTAAAAATCGCCATAGAAATAACGTCAGTAGCTCAAATGCATTTATTAATCCAATCAATTCGTTTAGTAATACACAGAAAATATGCTGCCCATGAAAAGTGAAGCAAAGTTGTGAACAAAATGTTATTTTAAATATATATTCTGATGATCATATTTTAGAAAGATGTTTTTGAAGAGTTTTATCTATTTAATTGTTCAGGAAGAAACAGAATTCTGCATAACGTTGTGTCACTATTTGAATATACTGGAAACTTTCCATAATTTGGATAAGTTACTCCCAATACACTTTTCTTTGAAATTTCACTGCTGAGTGTTCCTTTAACAAAAACTGCTTTTTCGAACATTTAGACATTCCAGAAATATTCTACCTAGGATCCTCATGAAATAGCGGGCTTCGGCTTATACGAGGGCTGTTCAATAAACAATAATCATAATATTTTTACGGTCATAATTTGTGGCACAAAAATTCAATCTTATGATATTCTGTTAGCTTAATGTGAAACAAACACGCCGTGTGCCCACCTCGGTAGCGTAGATGGTAGCGAGTCTGCCACACGTTCAAGAGGTCCCGAGTTCGAGTCTTGCTCAGGGTGAGTTACCTGGATAAGGTTTTCCGGCGTTTTCCCTTATCCTGATAGACGAATGTCGGGTACCTCTAAGCTCCATGGACCCCGTCCGATATGACGTAATGTTGTAGGATGTAAAATGCAAAAAAAAAAAAAAAAAAAAAAAAAAATACCCACAACATGCTAGTTTCATTGTTCGTACTCCTGGTTCCCGCCTGTGAGAACCAGGTAAGTTCAGACATGTTCAGTATCGAGTATCGCCTACCGCTGCAATGGAGGTACCACGCAGTTAAAGTTGATGTAATCACTGCGGATGAAACTTGGCTAAATCATTTTGATCCTGGAAGAATACAGCAAAGCTCAGTGTGGAAATTTCCTTCATTACCAACCCCAAAAAAAGCAAAAGTGGTTGCTTCTGCTGGGAAAGTTATGGCCATCTCATTCTTTGATATTCATGGAATGGTTTATCAGCATGTTGTACCTGCACACATATCAGTTACTGGAAAATACTACAGGGATGTCCTGAAAACATAGCAAGTCCATATCAGGCGCAAAAGACCACATTTCCGTGAAACAGGCTGGATGCTGCACCACGATAATGCGCGGCCGCATATTGACAATGTTGTTGCTGAATATCTTGCAAAAATCAACGTGAAGTACATCCCTCACCCTCCCTATAGTCCGGATTTAGCCCCATGTGACATTTTTATATTCCCTAGTTTAAAAAAACGCCTTCGTGGGAGGCATTATCCATCATCAGAAGCAATGGTGAAGGCTGCGGAGGCGATTTTGAAGTATCTCTCAGAAATGGTTTGCAGCATGACTTTGAAAACTGGCAGAAACTCTGGGGTAAGTGCATCGCATTCAGGGGAGACTATTTTGAGAAGGCCCATCAAAATTATGAGGGTGAGTAAAGGTACGTTGTCAAAAAAAATTGTGATCATTCTTTATTTAACAGCCCTCGTATATAGAGAGAAGAAGTGAAAAATTTCAACAGGATATTTTAATATAGTATATTTTCCAATTTTCGCCTTATTTATTTCTTTATCTTTCAGTGACTTACATGATTTGTAGTTGAATTCTAAGCGAAATTTTTAGCAGCATTGATTTTGATATTTTTACTTTGAAGTACATATTTATAAGGATGCTGGCATTTCTAATTGAAATGACTTGAAAATTATGACGTTTCCGTAATAATATTTCTGCAATTCCTATAAATACTCTTTAGGTTACTATTTGATTTTTCCACCAAATTTAATATTCATAATGATATTTAAGTATAAGTTTCATACTAATAACATGCTTTATGGGTTAAATCGTGTCCAGATATTTTATAATTCAGTGAGATTTAGCATGAATCTTAACGAAAATTTTATACAGTTGGTTTGACTTATTGCATGTGTAGGAGAATCGCTTCCGAAGTTTCACAGCAAGCTTGAGTATAAAATCATTTTGAAACAGTTCTAAGTCTTAGTAGATCTCTAAAAACTACAATAGAAGAACTGACTTTAAATATGAAGAATATGATGTTAATACATGATAAGAAATGTTTGAATTGTAACTTAGAACTCAGTTTTAGACGTATAACAATGGTCCCGAAGGAATCAAAGTAAGTAATAGATAGTATAGCCATCTTTTTTGACACTGCATCAAGTTTGACCAACCAAGTTTTACCTTAAACTGTAAATAAAATGCTTAATTTCTTGCCTAGCTGTATTTTGTGGACAATAAACTTATAAAACTGTAATGGAGTGAGATATCAAAGCTGGTGACTCTAATTTCTGCACGTTGTTGTTTATAAACTCGCCCCCGTGCTTTTGCATTTATTTTACTCGGAGTCCGTTAACACTGCAGCTCGATTTCAAATAGTCAATAGGCTACTGCAGCTGATCAAGGCATTAAAACATTCACTGTGACATTTATGTTACAGTAAGTTTACACTGTGCCATTAAAAGGGAGAGATAAAAGAGATAATCTTGGTGCAGCAAACCACTGTCAATGAATCAAAGTATTTAATGAGATACGACCTCGAAAGTTTTAAGTAACTGTACATAAAATGTGTTGATTTTTAGTTTGGCGTACGATTAACGCATACTGAGAAGAAATTACAGCTTAATATTTTGAATCATAACCTCGGCGATTCGGGCCTGTAGAGGCTTTGGAAATGTTAGAGGCCCCGTGTGTGCTTGCGGATTTCTCTCCTGGATCTGCTCACCCTTCACGCTCCATCATTCTTCCCATAAAGGTATAAAGAGCTGCATTGACATCTATGTGTTGCTCCACCTCTATATGATATCACTTATTTTCTGCCTTTTAGTAAAAGATAAGGTCAAAGGTCAATAATCTGAAGGCAGTATATAACAAAATGTATGTCAAAGACTTGTCGCTTATTAGCATCTCAGCTGTAAAGTTTCAACACCATACTCAAGGCCCCGAGTTTCACCCGCTCGCTCTAAATGTTATATTTTGACGCAGAGAAGCATACGCTATTTTATCCCTTCAGAGTAAAGCCCTTAAGATATAAGCGCATTATTTTCAGACTGTGTTCCCTAAGGGTGACTACGCGTAAAGAATATATTTTTATTATTTTTCAGCTTTTCAGTGGGAGCCAACTGGAGCACACAAAGTTGTTGCCATGCCTACCGCCAGTAACCTGCAAGCATTCTCTTTGTGTGCTGATATAGATTTAGCGGTACTTCCGTAGAAAAACAAACAGCTAAAATAATATAATTTTCTGCGACAATCCCTTACTCTCATTCCGTTAGGAAAGTTCTACAAGGCTGTTATTTTTGGGATCAGAGTAACAAAAGATTTTATAAATTGGATAAATGCTTTTTATCCGGCATCATAAGAAGAAACACTTCATTAGGCGATATTTTTGTAACTGAAAAGTAGGAATTTTACTGTTAGACGTCAATAATCGCTACAAAGAGTCGAATTATCTCTACCAGAGTCAATATAGTAGGTCAAGCAGAATAATAAAGTTAAAATTTGCGAGACAAAAACACATTCTTCTTCAGGAACGCCTACTCCAGTATATTGTCAAAGATATTAGTTAAAATTATAATCTCTGTGACTATCGATTACCTCTATATCGCTTAGTTCGATGTTCAATTTTTCTTTATTTTTATGAAAAACAAGAAACAAACGTACGACATCCTAGCAATGTGCAGTATATAATAGACTATAATTCTTTTCACTCGCTAATGAACATCAAATTGCCTCACAAGACCCATAAATAACTAAACTACTTTTCTATATAGTATACAAAAAGTGTGCTCTTGTGTAATAAAGGTAATTAATCACAGATCATTGATAAACAGTGGCAAAGATGGTTTCTTTGCCTAATTTACTTTTGGCTTCGTCTTGTATCATTTATGTAGTATATGGTTACTATTTAATAGGCGTCGACTCTACGGGGGCCTGCGAAGAACAATTATTTAAAGTAAGGACTCCAAATATTTCTGGGGTAGTTTTGCACTCAGTTGACCTAGTTCCTGAACCTAGGCTAAGAAAATTTCATTTTATTTCCCTTCCTCTACCCTTTCATATACTCTCCTCCTTCATTTCGACTGCTCTCTTCTTTTTCTCCATTCTGATTCTCTGCTGCGTTTTGGATCCTTCTCCACAAAACACATTTAATTTTTTATTTGATAATTGTTTATACTATTTCTGTTACAGCGTCACTACAGTGACTTTAACATCGTACATGCACTTATTACACCCTGTGCAAATACATGAAGTCGCTGACCCTAATATTTACTCGCTGACTCAGGTCCCCTGGCCATAAGTCTTTGGTTTTCCTGAGCATATAAGTATCATTTCTTCTTGACCTTGTAACAGTAGTTTCGGGTTATGTTTGGAGGAGGAATGAAAAGTTTATAGATTTATAAAAAAAACCAAATGATTATGTAAATTTGTTTAGTCATTTAAATAAGTAAAAGTATATGTAATTTTGTAATCGACCGTAGTAATAATTGTATGATGTAGTGCTGTGACATGGAATTAAATCGGCCAATCACAAAATTAGGATAGGAGTAACGACAGTTACGAAAAATCAATAATCTTGATAGAGATATTTTGTAATCGTGAGTGTGATGAATAGTGGAGCAGGATCAAGAACTTTTATGTAATAGTTGGAACTGTTTAAATATAACAAAGTAAGAATTTATCGATATGTTGGAAGTAACCTGCAAGTGACTGGGAAAGGAAGCTCAAGTAAAATGTAACCCAAATAATACAATTAAATAGTTACAAGATTTGACTTCTCCGAAACTTTATTCCGAACCACGCCTGAAACCAAGATTCTCATGACTCTTATTTAATCAAACACAATCATCAAGAAACAACTCAAAATACAACAATTAACCCTGTTATATCTGGCTTCCCGACGTGGGTCTTCGAAAAGTCAACGTGCATCCCATCTCCAACATAGAAGTCCCGCAACAAATTGCGCCCGAACGTGTGGCTGATTAAGATGGAGAGAAATTAACTACGGATAAAGAATTCCTGTCCCAACCTTCGCTTCTTTTACGTTAATCCACTTTTCTCTTAACTTACATAAGAATTCTCCATCCCCGTTAACATGCGTAACGAACGTCACTACCTCGTTCCTCACACTGTCCCATTTCTTATCCCCTATTTTTTTCCTGCAATTTGTTAACTCCTTACATTCTACCAGGTAAAAGAATGCTGTCTTCATCTCCACAAAATTCACATATCCCTACCTTATTACTTCTCAACCCTTTATGATATATTATTCCTACGCTCATAGATGGTATGCCTCCTCTTCCACTTTTGTCACATTGAAATTAAATGCATTCCATCTCTATGTAGCACACTCACTCTGTATATCCCTGCAAAAAATTTCGTGCACATTATAAGATTAACACACTCGTTAGGTGCAAGAGTACAAAACGATTTCTTAAATCGTTGGGCAATTACTAAAAGACTGCAGAAAAATTAAAGAAATAAGATACATGGCTTGAAACCAACGTTAGTAAGGTAATAGTAGTTGAGTTTTTATTTCTAGACGCTATGCTATAGTGTCCCATTCTATCAGGTGGCCCAGCTGCTCCTGTCTTTCGCGCAAGCAGAATGCAACGGAGAAATTCCAGTTAAACGTGCGGCAATGGCATAAGTGAGCTACATAGGCTAGTTCAATACTGGGAACTACCTCTTGTCGCTCGGAGTAGAACCAAGATCGCGTACACCACCGCCATGCGTTTAACCGGAATTTCCTCGTTGCACTCTGCAACTGTTTTAACGCACCAAAGTATAACTACTTGTGTGAAAGACGGGGCAGTTGGGCCACCTGGTATATTAAGCGTGAAAGACCTCTTAACATTTGCTATAAAGCCTGTTTATCAGACTAATCGGTTACGCGTTACCTTCCGACAGGTTTGAACCTATGACTTTGGGAACCACAGGATTGTATGTAACCCCTGCAAGTAAAACAAAAATGGGCCAGAAATGTTAAGAATATAAGAAAGGAAGATGAGGGGGGAAGAATGGGACTAATTAACTAACAAGGAGGCATGGATGTTGAGAGCTATCTGGCAGAGCAGAAGACCAGGGTGTCATGTAAGCCAGGGTAGCAACATGGTAAAGACAAATAAATGTAGCCAAAAGTTGTAAATAGTAAAATTTTGGAATATGCACAATAAAAATATAATCTAATGTAACCCTAGATTTCAGAGGGCGATACCTTTCGAATATGTTCATCTTTATTTTCAAGATAAGTTGAAAATCAGTTTATACAAAAAATGTAGACAAAATGACAAAATTTGTCAGCTGTTTTCTAGAATTAACGTTTCTGGAATGTTGGTTGCTAAGTATTTGAGTTTTGAAAATAAAAATTTTCTGAAAACAGAAGTATTTTCGCCTCTCTCTCTCTCTCTCTCTCTCTCTCTCTCTCTCTCTCTCTCTCTCTCTCTCTCTCTCTCTCTCTCTCTCTCTCTCTCTCTCTCTCTCTCTCTCTCTCTTTCTCTCTCTCTCTCTACGTTTCTTCTTATAGCCATACAAAGAATATGAAATTTCAAAGCTATTTCACGGCGACATACTCTTCAAAAATGTTACTATCGCTTTATTTTACTGTATTGTGTATTGAACATTTGTTGCTAGTAATGAGTGGATAGAAGAGAGATCTTTGTAAGAATAATGTGTTAAAGGGTAGAAATATTTACAAAAATGTTACACATCAGGTATTTTAAGTGTTTAAATATATTACCCAACAGTTATTTTAAACACATGTACTGTTTTGTAAAATTTAATTATTCTCACTGCTTAATTTCCTTCGTGCCCTTGTAAGTGCTTTAAAAATCCATTAGAATTGTTCCCCACAAATGAAGTAAAACCAATTTGTTATGAACACTCATTGCCCCGATACTGTTTTATACATTTAGTTCGTTATTGCCTCCAGTGATAATCAATACTTGTAAACCAAACTACTTCGAAACGAATTCAGCTTGGAATAGGGAATTGATAAAAGATTGATTAAAAGTCACTCAGGCGTCTACGTCCGCATTGCGCTTGAAACAGAGTAGAAAAATTGGAAATCAGAAGCGATGTTTCCAATATAAATGGTTTGTATGGGGAGGGACGTTTTGTTTCTGCAGACCACCCACACAGTGCTTTCAGTGGAAAACCTCAGTGTATTACAGAGCACTCCATCTTCTAATGGATCTTGCTCTCCGCATGCCTCACATTGTCTTTCGTTGACATTTCGTGACTCGGTACAATTGGGACCATCTACAAAAATACAGCCCATTGAAACCTCTATTTGCAGAACTATATTTTCCTCAAATTTTCTTATATATAAATGGTTAGATATTTTCTCCTTCAGTACTTATGTATTTGTGGCTACTTTTACGTCACATGTCTATTCGATTATAGTAGTTTTGCTTGCAATTTGAGGCTTGAAAACAATATGAAATGAACGTTTGATGGGTTCCTCAAATAGAAGGGTTTAATTACTAGGATTCATAAAGTTTGGTAGTTTATTCCTTGTTGATGATTTAGCTGTAATTGCATGAAATGAAGATGAAGTAAGTATTCCTGAATAATCCAGAAATAATTAGCACTAAATACGTCTTGGAAACTAACATAGAACAAGCAGAAATCATGGAATAATGTGGAAAATACAGAGCACAAGTAAAATTTGTTTAAACAATCAGTTAGTAAAAGCATGAATAGTTTTGTTATAATTTAACATTTTCTGATAAAACCGAGATAAATTCTAATTTTTTTAAATGTAATAAAGCAATATATATATCATTAAAGGAATTATGAAGTCTTTCCGTAAAACAACACACAGGTATTCGTCTGTATAAGGTTATAAGGCTTGTCTGTGCTAACGAGTTTTCCGTCATTTGTAGGAAGAATTTTACACGGCAGAACAGAAATTGTAAATTGTAGTTACTGTGGAACGTCAGGGATCATAAATTGTGGCTGTCTGACGTTATTTTAACATTAAAATAAAAAAATATATAGGGCTGTAAAATCAACTATTTATTCCCACATTTATTGGAACAGTCAGAACAAAAGAAAGACGTTATATCAACTTTTATAAATCTCCAAGTTGACCAACCTGAGAACAATTGCAACAAGTGCACTGCGTTAAGAAAGTGAAGCACGGACCATGAGAAATCTTAATATTTGCAGAATTTTGGGCAGGGAAATGAGATTTATGAGACCACAAACGAAATTAGTAATAATGCAACTATCTTCTTTCACTTACATTTTCTGACTTCGATAGGAGATTTACATAATGACTCAGAGTACTGTAATATTCATAAATAATATATACATTGTATATAAACAATGCATAATAAACTATTTATATTTACATGTATTCTAAAATATAATGGTTAGAATTTTAGAGTAGTTTAAATGAGGGTAAGCGATTAATAATGCAAAATGTGGTTTATAAACAATGAGTGCAGTATACGGGGTTTGATAAAAAATTAAAGGGAATGTCTATTTTTCTTTAAGAATATTTATTAATTTACAACAGCTATTTTGTTCCCTTAAAAGTAATCCTCCTTGGTTATATAGCTGTGTCAGGTGCTCTTTCCAATCTTGGAAGTACTCCTGGAACTTATTTTTTCGATGTGCTGTTCTACTTATCTCATTAATGGAGAAAAAGGGACATCCTTTCATAATTCTCTTCAACCTAAGAATATAAATAATCGAAATCAAATAAAAGTTCGTCGGGTACTTTTCGCCTTTTTGAGTACCAATAATAAACCAAATATTCAAGTTAGCTATAAAGGTAAGCATGCATCAAGCACGTACGTATCAACAAGTTAAAGACAGTTATCAAAACGGATCTGTTCTGCATTTTCTTCACTAGTTTCCGCAAATTTACGCAATATTTCCTCGTACACCAACCTTTACTGGGACAATGGATTCTTAGAAACAATTATTTGGCTGCTACATTTTCCCTTCTGTTTATGGCGATTGTGTCTATTCTTTGATTTCCGCCAGTTTATAGAAGTTACCGGCTGCAATGTAAAACTCATGTACAGCAAATGAGTAAATGACTTCCCAAAATCGTGCTTCAATACCGACCATAGGTAAAAGTTGCATTGAGAAAGTTTTGCTGAGGTCGTAACAGGATTTAGCTTTACATTAGATTTCTATCGGACCATAATAACACTTAATTCTTTTTAGGCATAATGTACAAATATTCGACCAGAGCTTGTTTCGAGATGTCTGACATTGATTTCATTACCAAGGAAATTGCCTCAATCCGACAACTTGAATGCCATAAACAAGGCTCAGAAGTTTAGTCAAAAACATTGCTTTCAATTTAGAAATGAGTTAAGTTACGTAAAGTCCTCCGTAAACACGGAGTATTTCACCGTCCGCATAGGTAGAGTCTGTTTCAAAATCCGACTGACGTACAGGTTCCGGAAAAACAATGTGCAGAAATTGTGGATTTGAGTTGCGGTGTCTAACTATATATCTTGAGGTTAGGAAGAGAATTAAGGGACGTTAGTAACGGGAATGCTGAATGAATATAGTTCAAATGACTTTTAAGGTATGTTCATTTGCCAGCCAAAACGAAATGGAACTCATATGAAAAGTGCATACGTCGAAAATTTGAATCGTGCGGATATAACGTGCACTAGTTTGTTAAAGGTATACCTTCCAGTCAGTTACATGTAAGTATAGTTTAGGCTGGGTAATTTTGCTGAACATTTACATATGAATCTCTAAAGATGCGATACATAAATGCCAAGATTGACCCCTCGTTTGTTAAGTTATGCCGATCGCAAAATCTTTGCCTATTTTTTTTTCACAGGGCTCCAAACCTGTACTTACGAGGGTGGTCTGAAAATATTTCGACCTCAACATGAAGATGGTAGTACTCGTAAATAAAAGCTAGTGATTTCGTTGTTCATCTGTTGACAGTTACTCACCAAAGTTTCAGCCATTTTGGACGCTCGGTTGTTATGCAAGTCGTTTGAGTGAGTTGATGTGAGTGTTTTTTATGAAAATGAACAAAACCGAGTATCTAGTTGTCAATAAATATTTGTTTTTGAAAGGGTATACGCCTACGCATTTCAAAAATGAGTTGGATTCTGTGTATGGGGACTCTGCACCATAATTTACCACAGTGAAATTTTAGTCAGCTGAATTTAAACGTGGCCGTAAGAGCTTGGGAGATGATGAACGTTTGGGACGTCCAAAAACTGCAACTACCGACGAACATATCACCAAAGTTCACCAAATGGTGCTAGACGACCTCCGAATTAATGTGAGAGAGACAGCAGAAGCTATGAACATGTCAATAGAACGTGTTTCTCACACATTAAATCAATATTTAGACATGAGAAAGCCGTCCGCGCGTTGTGTACCTCGTTTGCTCACGTTAGACCAAAACTTCGTTCGAATAAATGTTTTCAACGCTCTGTTAGCGCGGTTTATGCGCAATAAATCCGAGTTTTGGTGCCAATTAATTACCGTCATTATAGGCCCGAAACAAAATTACTGACCAAACAGTGGACTGCAAAGAGGAAACCGGCTCCAAAAAAAAACACTCTTTTTTCGGTTGGAAAAGTGATAATTATGGAAAAAAGGAAAAGCCATTACAGGAGCATACTACACATCGTCACTTGACAAGCTAAAGGCAGAACTTGAAGATAAAACGACTACATTTGCAGAAAAAGAAAATCTTGTTTCACATAGACAACACACCTCAGCGGTTGCAATGGCGAAAATCCACGAATTACGGTTTGAAGTGCTTGACCATCCGCCCTACTCACCAGATCTAGCCACAAGTGACTTCATTTTGTTCCCTCATCTGAAAATTGCGCTCGGAGGACAGAGATTTTCGTCAAATGAAGAGACAATCATCTTCTTATTTTGCAGAGAAAAACGCCGAGTAGTATCTGGACGGGTTACAGAGATGTGTGATGATGATATATATAAGGGCGCTCAACTACGGCGGTCATCAGCGCCCTTTAAAAAACTAGTCATGGCAAGAGCCAGATATAAAACTTTCTAAAAACTATACAAGTGTAACAAAACCTATTAAAAATACACGTACATAAAAAACATCAATCAAAACCTACTAAAAATTTCGTTCACTAAATCCTAAACTCTAAACTAGACAAGAATCTAAAAACCTTCTCCACGGATCTCTACGCACGGCCTACACGTGGGTGGGCCTGTTGACCGTCTCCCTCAACCACGAAGAGGAGCCCACACGAGGGAGACTGTTGGCTCGGGACCCCGGGTGCGCCAAACCCGCACCTACCGTAGTAGGCCCCAGGGGGGGGGGGGGTTAGGCGAAGCAGAAGCCAAAGTAGTGTATCAGAAATGCGCACCCTCCCCGAATTCAGAACACTGTTACGAGCTCAGATACGCATCCCTCAACCACCAGGACAAACCTTTCCACCGACACGGGTCTCCACGCACGGCCTCCACGTGGGTGGGCCTGTTGACCGTCGCCCTCAGCCACGAAGAGGAGCCCACACGAGGGAGACTTACAGAGATGGGAGCATCGCTGGGAGAAGTATGAAGAGTTACAAGTAGACCATGTTGAAAAATAAAAAATAAATAAAATAAAAAAAGGATCTGAAAGAATGTCTTATATCGTTATTGGGTCCGAAACTTTTCAGATCACCTATGTGTGGTCAAATACCTATTTGGACTTTTTAGTACAATTTAATAACTTTAACTACTATGTATATTATGAGAAAAGCTACAGAGAAATGTCTCTGTGCCTTCGCAATCATTTATAAATAATCCCAAGCTTCAAAATGATTAATCGAGGAACTGAAAGCTATACAGCTTCCTGAGAAGATTTTGTGGTAATTTATTTTCAATTTTGATGTAAGGAATTTAGATAATGAATTGGATTTAACTTCCTTGACTGAAAGGCTTTTATAATGCCTTTCCATGTTAAATCAAGCTTGAAATTTCTTGTGCACAGTTAAAAGGAAACACAGCTCTGCTCTGTGGAGCAGAACGGAATGAATGGCATGGTCTTCGATAGGCTGTATATAATGTTTAACAGCTCCTTATAGCGTAACGAATCTGCTTACCATTATGTTTATGTGTGGCTCCGGAGGGGATGAAGAATATGGTCTGTGACTTTGATCGTGTTATACTATAGCCCGGATTTATATGCAAAAAAATGTGTATAAGAATAAATAAATTTCAGCTTGTGATGCTCAGATTACCTTCCTTCTAATTTTAAAAATAAAGGAAGGGGTCAATTCTCTTTGATACTACACATTGACACTACATCTCTGTGTTACAAACACTAATTCTGTTAAATTAGAGGACGCTTCCATCGAGATGTAACCGTTAAGTGAGTAGGTCGTGGAGAACACAATTGCCAAGCCATGTTCACTACATGATACAATATAGCAGGAGGCTAATGAGCAAGAACTTCTGGTATCGCAATTCTGTCAATGTTGGTGTTCTTGCTAATGAAGCTGGCCTTTCTAGAGTCAAGTACAAAGTGCAAGTAATAAATAAGGACACAAAAATACGCCAACATTGAAAGTACTTGAAATAATTAGATACAAAACGAGACTTAAGTTATGTAGAATACGAAAACTAAATAAGACCTACGTAAAGACGAGATACGCCACGAAATATCACATTTTATTGCGTTTCAAAACATAAAGAAATTCACTCTGAAGTCTTTATTTATTTTGTTATGGTATTTCTTTTGTTAAGTTCCAAATAGTGCCCCATGTGTGCATAAATGGTAAATTGATATGATTATTAGTGTTCAGATGAATTTCAAAACCAGAGGGATATTAAATGTCTGCATGGACTGGGGATAAATACCTCGCACCTAGGTGCGGCCCAGCTGGTACCAAGTTCGGGCTTAATTTTAAAATTATTTATTGGACATAGGCGGGAAATAAAAACCTAAAGGTATTTTATGGCACTTAACGTATTCATTTATATATCATAAAGATATATTAATTTAAATTCATAGCAGCATATGTGAGAAAGTTGTAACAAAAGTAAACGTTTCTTTGACGGAAAATAAAGACAAAGTATTTTTTTTTTTTTTTTTTTTTACTTGTTCCAGTTACACCCCTCCTTTAACTACAATGGTCATATCGGCGGCCGTTCTCCTTTGGAACATCCTGAAGTTGTTAACCCGTATTCGTTAGGTAACAAAGTAATTATAACACCTGATCCACAGTATTTAAATGACTATTGCTGATACTACACAACTATCTGGGAAATAACAATAACAATGGAAATTAATTGTTCTTTCACACTAGCCGTGTGTAGGACGCACTATGAAAGTGTATGAAATTTCCATTAATTGTACCTAATAGTGATCCGAACTATAAAGCCCAGGCCTTAAAGTACTTACAGCATAGTAAGCCGCCATTAAGGTAGTTGTCTCATGTGTTTATGAGAACTCCTAAGTGGTTTACCGGGAGGAACACGAGTCAGTTGGAGAATTTAATGTCATGTTGGCATGTTGGCCATAGTAGCTCAAATGGTTAGAGCGGCTGGACGGAAACCAGAAGATCCGTGTTTTAAATCTCAGCTATGGCATTTAATTTTTTAGTGTGGCTCTACCCTGTCAACAATAGGAATATTAATGTTCACTCCGGCCAATTGCTCATAACTGTGGCTGCAAACTCCACCTCCTTCCATCCACCTACACCCAGGATATCCTGGACAGAGTTCATGTGGTCAATAAGGCAGGATACCGTCAGCTTGCTGCTTACCACATGTGAATCAAGTTCTATTTGTGTGAGGTGGCTTTTAATTTGGTGCCAAAGCCCTTGGTGCTTCCCTTACTAGGCCTTTCGACAGGGAAAAAACTGATGCGCATACTAAAAATCGAACTCTGGTCCCCTCGCACTGCAGATAACAGCGTTTGATTACTGATGATGATGTTGATGATGATGATGATGAAATGTGTAGTGTTTAACGCCCGCTTTTACTACACACGGCACCGCAGGCGGTGACACTGATGATACATGAGATGAAGATGGAGCACTGGTGGAATGAGATGGCGGGGGAAACCGGAGGTCCCGGACAAAACCCGCCCCAGCGCCCTGTTGTCCACCACAAATCTCACTTTGCGGTCACCTGGGATCGAACCCGGGCCGCCTTGGTGAGAGCCAAACAGTCTAAAAACTGAGCCACGGCGCGGCCGATGATGATGATGATGATGATGATGATCATGATCATGATGATTATAAACATAACTTCAAAATAATTTCGTTAAACAGATTAGGCAATCGGTGCTGTCCCAGGTGGTACATTATGCACTATTCTGGGGCTCCAAGCAGATCAAACTAGGACAGACAGAACCTAAGAAGTTTCCACCCATATCTCTATATACTCGTTGTCCGTTTCTGTAGAAGAGCATCACAGCTCATAGAATAGAGAAGTTTAGTCCTGAAGTGCTTATTCAACTCTAGCTGTGCAGATAGCATCGTTTGTGCCTCACATTGAAAATGGTTCGATTCTCGGTCAAGTTGAGTTAAAAGTGGTTCTCCCTTATCCTGAAAGATGAATTTCTGGTAACTCTATGCTCTATGGAACCTAGGCTCATTTTAGGATCATTTCACCCATTTCATTGATCGTCCGATATGACTTAAGGTTAGTTGAGCTGTTTAAAAAAAAGAGAAAGAAAAGAAAGAAAGAAAGAAAGAAAGAAAGAAAGAAAGAAAGAAAGAAAGAAAGAAAGAAAGAAAGAAAGAAAGAAAGAAAGAAAGAAAGAAAGAAAGAAAGAAAGAAAGAAAGAAAGAAAGAAAGAAAGAAAGAAAGAAAGAAAAGAAAACCCTTTCTGTGTAGTATCGCCCGCCTCGGTAGCGTAGATGATAGCGTATCTGCCTCACGATCAAGAGGTCCCGAGTTCGAATCTCGTTTAGGGTGAGTTACCTGGGTAAGGTTTTTTCCCGGGGTTTCCCTTATACTGAAAGACGAATGTCGGGCAACCCTAAGCTCCTTGGACCCCGGACTCATTTGAGCATCAGTTCACCCATTTCCTTCACCGTCCGATATGACTTAACGTTGGAGGACGTAAATTACAAAAAAAGTATAATATCTCTTCTCTTTCTTGCTTACTTTTTATCCAGTAGCGAAAGATCTGAGACGTGTTGGCATATGTCTTTATATCCTCCATATGCTGATGCTGTTAAATTTTTAATTTGAATTCATTCATCTGTACCCATTTCTAGCTGCTCTCTGCTGTTGGAATTACCTTTATTTCACAGCTGGATATGCATACGCTCTTGGTGGATTGTGGCTAAACTCACCGTGAGCTGTATCTCGCCTGTAGATATGGATGGGGTGGATCCAGGTTACATAAACGGTGGTACGGCATGATTGGATGTTGACCGGGGAGGTACAAGCAGTATAAGACCTGCTTTGTGAATTAGCATATTGTGACTTTGTGGGTTCGTGAAATAAAAAGTCCAATTACACCACTCCAAAATGTGCTTTATTTCCACCGACTTACAGTTTAACTCTTGCCAATTACACAGAATTACTTGCTGCACACAGTTACAATTCACCAGTCCGTCCGTTACAATTTCACTTGTCCTCGCGATTACATAAACTCCGATGCACATACCAGCTACGTACAGTCTTCCGTTGCACAATCCTTTCGTTCATTAACACGTCACTGACTAACACTGCCTTCTTACACCAAGAACTGTCCTCACTCACACACTAACCAACTGACTGACTCACTCACTGACTAGCTGCAGCCCTTTTTATAAGCATCTCACCGTCTTCTAGACGTTTCCAGATGATGAAAGATCCCGTAATTTCTGGAACCAGGTGGAAGAGAAACAGACCGCACAATTATGTTTCTTTCCCCAGTCGTCCCTGTCACCACTATAAGACAAACGAGGGGAGGGCGTAGCTAACATTGACCTCCCCCGTCTTCCGCTCCCAGCTGCTTTACAGGGTGTTCCAACGGTCGCGTTACACTGCTCCCTCCTCAAAGCTGTTCGCCCCGAACAGCCCCAACGTAGCGTGCGAGGCGGTCCAGGTGTACCACCAGCATCCACTCGGAGTCTCAGCCAGAAGTAGCGCTGCCGTAGTTTGCGAATCATTCGGTTCGCTCCCAGGTGTCCTCCTGAAGTACCGGCGTGCTCTTCCTCCAAAACTTCCGGGACCTTGCTCCGGGGAAGTACCAACTGTTCTCTCTGCGCCTTCCCATCGGGTGACTCCCATACCTGGAACAGCACGCCCTCTCTGGTCTTCAACGAGTCCCATTGGGCCCAGTGCGACTTGTAGGTGGCGCTCCTCGGTGCGATGTCCTCCCAGGTTGGTCTCGTCCCTGCGTCCACTTCCCTCAAGAGTGGCCCCAAGTCTGCGTCCGCCAGCTGCTCCCTCCTCAGGCCTGCGCTATCCCAGCCTTCAGCAGGCACTGCCACAACTACTCGGACTGCTGCGGCACGCTCCTCCTCTTCCACTCTTGTGCGCTCGTGGCCGTCCGGGATCTGCGATAGGACACCTCCAATGCAATGGTCGCTGGCGTCGGTGTTCACAATGAAGGCGCCACCCGGTTGTGGGAAACCCAAAATTGAAGCACTGCACAGGGTCCCCCTCGGGTGCTGGAAAGCGTCTTCGGCGTCCTCCGTCCACACATAAGGCCGGTTTTCCTCCGTCAGGCGGGTGAGGGGTTTTGCGATGTTGTCGGCCTTTTCCTCTAAATCATTAAGGCGGTCGTCTACTTGACCCTTCCGTTTGCCCAGGTTCGCGACGTCATCCCTCACGCCGGCCAACCGTTCCTCAAACTTTGCGGCGAGAGCCTCGTTCGCCGCCTTCATTTCCGTGGCCAGACTGCCGTTCGCTGCTCTCATTTCTGTGGTTAACTCGGCCTTCATTTCTTCCATCTTCTCGGTGATGTTGTCGTTGGCCGTCTTCATTTGTTTCAGTTCCGCGGTGATGTTGTCGTTGGCCGTCTTCATTTGTTTCAGTTCCGCGGTGATGTTGTCGTTGGCCGTCTTCACTTGTTTCAATTCTGCGGTGATGTTGTTACTTGCCGCTTCTGTTTTTGTTATTAACTCGTTCATCTTCGCCAAAAGCATTTCCAATGCGGATTCCATGGCTGTAGTGTTCGGTGATGTTATCTTCCCGCTTCCTGACACCAGTGTGACTTTGTGGGTTCGTGAAATAAAAAGTCCAATTACACCACTCCAAAATGTGCTTTATTTCCACCGACTTACAGTTTAACTCTTGCCAATTACACAGAATTACTTGCTGCACACAGTTACAATTCACCAGTCCGTCCGTTACAATTTCACTTGTCCTCGCGATTACATAAACTCCGATGCACATACCAGTTACGTACAGTCTTCCGTTGCACAATCCTTTCGTTCATTAACACGTCACTGACTAACACTGCCTTCTTACACCAAGAACTGTCCTCACTCACACACTAACCAACTGACTGACTCACTCACTGACTAGCTGCAGCCCTTTTTATAAGCATCTCGCCGTCTTCTAGACGTTTCCAGATGATGAAAGATCCCGTAATTTCTGGAACCAGGTGGAAGAGAAACAGACCGCACAATTATGTTTCTTTCCCCAGTCGTCCCTGTCACCACTATAAGACAAACGAGGGGAGGGCGTAGCTAACATTGACCTCCCCCGTCTTCCGCTCCCAGCTGCTTTACAGGGTGTTCCAACGGTCGCGTTACAATATCACTATACTCACCTTTTAACACTCACTGCATTCTGAAGAATTTTAAAGGAAGAAATAGCAATTAACATTGAAAAAATACACATATTTGTTGCCTATTTGAGAAAGCTTGTGTCATAGTTGAACTACCAAGTTACTTAAATTCTTAAATGAACTTAGAGGTGGAAAAAGGTTAAATTACTCAATAAATATGTTGGGAAAGGTCACTTTCTTGAAAAATTCTACCCATATCTACCGTTAATCTGTTGCTTTGACGGTGAAACAGCCATTAATCGGAATGGTAATGAGATAATTAAATAACCACCGTAGGGGAACTTGGTAGTTTAATTTTATTCCATTGTTATTAAAATCCGAGAAACCTACTTCATTTTTATACAATATATAAGTATTTAACTAACACAGAGATTTAAGGGTGAAGCATTCCACACTTAAAGGGCCGTGTTTAACACTTTCAGTAAATAAGTATCTATATTCGAAAAAGCTATACCTCTTTTGGTCTATTTATTATATTTGTAAAGTACTGTTAATTAGGTAAACATAATTTTTCCCTCGTACTTAGCATAAGGTTGCCAAGTTCAAAGGAAAGCGTTGCTAAGTTTCGCATATATTTATTGTTACATTACAAAGAAAATAGCATGCTCTGCAACATGGTCTTTGGAAACGCGAAATGTTGTATACAGCTATTATACACTTTGCCGCATGTAGTGAATTTAATGTCAAAGAATGCCGATGCTGTAACTGTATGAAGACAGTGATCGGGTTTATTGCTCCAGTTTGAATACTTCTACCGGTTGTTACACGTGAAATATGATGCTATTGTACTCAAGAAATAAGATGTTTGTGAATGGCGAGTCAGCATCCACATTCTCCACTTTAAACAAATGTTTGGAAGTGCGGGACATCTCTGTTTGATAGTCTGTAAACACATCCATCTCTAACGAATAAAATACGTAGAAAATAATGCATTTTTTTCATAATGAAAGCAGAGATCACAAATTTTTAGTTGTACATGTTAGGATCTTCTCTCAGCACAATATTTTTCTTAATAAATTACCTAATTTGGATTGATAATGAATTTGTAAGTACTTTATACATTTATCAATATCAATAAACTGGAACACTTTAAAAATTTCAAATATGTGTTCAAATTTGGCAAATTAAGTTGTCCAGGATCTAGAATTATGGAATAAATTAATATTAGAATGCTCTGTTAACAAAAATAAAATGACAACACTCAAAAGTGATGTAATAAAAGGTATAATAAGTCAAAATATTAGGCACATTTAAAAATAAAAACGGAAATAAAGAATTGAAAGAGAAAATATAGTATATTTTAGAAAAAGAATAAAACTGGAGGATGAATAAATATATAACAAGGTAAACCAAATTGTTAAACTGTTAATTGTTAACGTATATTAAATTTGATGGACCAGGAAGCTTAAACTGAAGAAGGATGTTTTGATGTGCTGAGAGTAAAATTTTGAGAATCTGTAGAGGTCGCTCCAGTATAGCGGAGCAACTGTCTCTGGCGCATGGAACCCGGGGTCTATTCCTGCTCCCGAAGTGAGGAAAGTATGGTCTGGGGTACACTTAGCCTTGTGATCCCTAATGGAAAGTTCAAGTAGTCGCCTTATGGTCGTGGGAGGTCGACATTCATACCCCCACATACTTGCACTCCTCCGTAGCCTTGTCGGGCCGGGAGATGGGTACTCTGTGTATAGAGGAGACGCTTTAAGAATAATTATTATTAAGTCACAGAGGTAAAAGATGATTCCGTTAATTTAATGACATAAAACTATGTAGGAGCACGAACTGGTGCTTTTCTATTATTCCTTTAGGTTTTAATACCAAAACTCCCTAATAAAAGACATGTAGTTTATAAGAACAATCTTAAAACAATAAAAAATAGATACCAATAGTTAATTTTAGTTGATTTATGGAAAAAAATCATTTCTCCACACTAGCCGTATACAGACTAAGGCTTTTAATAGATAGAGTCAACATGAAAAATTCAATTCCATGGCTGGGATTTGAACCACGGCTCTCCTGGTTTCCGTCCAGTCCCTCTTAACCTTTGAGCTACCATGGCCAACGTGCCGTCCTGACTAGTTGTCTACCGGGGAAATATATGAGTCAGATGGAGAATTTAATGTCAGGACGGCACGTTGGCCATGGTAGCTCAAAGGTTAACAGCGACTGGACTGAAACCAGGAGATCCGTGTTTCAAATCCCAGCCATGGCATTGAATGTGTCATGTTGACTATTCATTACAAACCTTAGTCTATATACAGCTAGTGTGGAGAAATGATTGATTTCCATCAATTAACTAAAATAGTGGGAGTTAATGATGAACCCTGGGACTTAAGTACTTACGATAGTAAGTCGCCACAAACGGTGTATCTCTGATGCGAGGGCCCCTACTGGTCTACCGGGCAAATATATCAGTCAGATGGAGAATTTAATGTCAGGACGGCACGTTGACCATGGTAGCTCAAAGGTTAAGAGCGACTGGACGGAAACAGGAGATCCGTGATTCAAATCCCGGCCATGGCATTGAAATTTTATGTTGACTCTAACAAATAGTTAAGTTCGCTTTTGTTATTATTATTATTATTATTATTATTATTATTATTATTATTATTATTATTATTATTATTATTATTATTATTATTATTATTATTATTATTATTATTATTATTATTATTATTATTATTATTATTATTATTATTATTATTATTATTATTATTATTATTATTATTATTATTATTATTATTATTATTATTATTATTATTATTATTATTATTATTATTATTATTATTATTATTATTATTATTATTATTATTATTATTATTATTATTATTATTATTATTATTATTATTATTATTATTATTATTATTATTATTATTATTATTATTATTATTATTATTATTATTATTATTATTATTATTATTATTATTATTATTATTATTATTATTATTATTATTATTATTATTATTATTATTATTATTATTATTATTATTATTATTATTATTATTATTATTATTATTATTATTATTATTATTATTATTATTATTATTATTATTATTATTATTATTATTATTATTATTATTATTATTATTATTATTATTATTATTATTATTATTATTATTATTATTATTATTATTATTATTATTATTATTATTATTATTATTATTATTATTATTATTATTATTATTATTATTATTATTATTATTATTATTATTATTATTATTATTATTATTATTATTATTATTATTATTATTATTATTATTATTATTATTATTATTATTATTATTATTATTATTATTATCATTATTATTATCATTATTATCATTATTATCATTATTATCATTATTATCATCATTATTATCATCATTATTATCATCATTATTATCATCATTATCATTATCATTATCATTATCATTATTATCATTATCATCATTATCATCATTATCATCATTATCATCATTATCATCATTATCATCATTATCATCATTATCATCATTATCATCATTATCATCATTATCATCATCATCATCATCATCATCATCATCGTTGTTGTTGCGAATGAGTGCATGCAAGATTACCAATGTACTTAGAGACGTTTCTTAGCTCTTCAACTTCTCTCATTCTTTGCCTGTAGGCTTTCTTTCTCTTGTCTTTCCACGTTGTTGCCGTCTTTTTCTTCGGTTTATCCTTTCGGTCAACTTGATACTTATGTCCCTTCATTCTAAAGACGTTTCTGACTAGCATACCGTCTCGAGTGATTCCTGCCAATTTTAAATCAATTTCTACTGCACCAATCGATTTCGTAATGTCTCCTGTACTTCTATTTTCCTAAAGTTTCTTCATTTGTTTTGTGAACCTATTTGAAGTTAATCGTTTACTACGACCATAAACTTTTAACTTTCATTTCCTAATATCACTATGTATATATGTATGTCTTTTATATTTACTTTTTAATTGTAAATATGCGTTCTTCATTTACGACATGTGGACCTAACATTTTTCTAATAATTTTACGTCCTTCTTTTTCTATATCACCACCGTCTCCGCCGCCACCGTGGTCGTCATCTCGTATTGTATAATATTATTATAGAATATATAGAATTATATCTATAATATTATTACTGCCATCTATATTCACACCGTATAATTTGCCGTTTGCCTTAGGTTACACACTACTTAATAATTCTGGTCTTCATTTGAATATAACCTTTTCCATTTTCCTTTCCCTGTTATTATTAAGTTACTAAAATTGACAAACAGTGGTTTAGTCTTCCATATGAAACATTATTTATGCTCGGTAACGGGTTCAACTGTATAAGTAGCATTATTATTGCAATGCAAATTATCTTTTAAAATTCTTCTTCTTGTACCGCTTCCTTAACTGTTTACCATCTTAACTAATGTACAGGACTTACACCCCCAGGACCCATAAGTGAGCGTTTTAAAATTCTAAAACATATTCCAACATAAGAATTCCAATATCCCTGAAGCGTATGCATCTAGTTGTCTGACATTTGTGAGAAAAGTTTCGCAGACAAAATGAATTCAAGTCCCAGGACGATCACTGTCGTTCCTAGCTGAAGCAATATATGTGCAAACTCGCGGGAAGATTCTGTAACTTCGCTCTTAACTCTCTGGTCCCAGAAGACGGCAGTGCAGCCAACTGAATATTCCGCCGCACCACTGTATAGTTGCAGAGAACGTCGAAAGTTACTCTACAGATGTTAACACCGGAACAAAAACATCTGAGCGACTGGCTTATTGGTTTTGGAGATAACAATAGAGCATCGATAAAACGTATAGTACATTTTGTAATTAGACTGGCATCGCAACAAACACGAACGATTGCAACACGATACCGAACATAATCTTAAGCAGCATTAAATATAACATGATTTTGTGATTAGTCAGCGCAGGAACCAATGGTGTGCGCACCTCAAAAGTTGTTATTGGGAGGCACTGGCCACGAAAACAAAATCATTGATCTTTACCACTGACCCCAGCTTCGCTTTCAGATAATGGGCAAAGGGCAGTTACTTGTGAAAAAGTCGAATAATGACTCGGACAATTTTCAACGTTGCTCAGTTTGCTATAATCTTTATTGTACAGTGCTTTCAAACATTTACAATTAAATCAACAACTTCCTTTAGAGCTACAAATGCTTTATGTAGTATTATTAAATACCATGAAATAAAATGCTTGTCTGATTGCATAAGGTTAACTTTTTCTACAATTCTTTGACATTGTTCTCTGTTCTTTTTATCATTTAATGCTTTTATCCTCAGCCTCACTAACATTAACTTCCTTCTAAAAGTTTAAGTTGCATATGTCCACCAGCTTATTTGTCATGGACTGCTATAACGGAAATTTGAAAACGTTAAGGAATAATTAAGCAATAGCAAGCAACTGCGGAGTATGCACGGTATGTATATAAACAGTTACAGCACGTGGCATGGCGTGTGATGACTCTGGCAGGTTGGTGGGAATCAAGCCACAGTTTCGAGGTATCAGGTTTTCGGTAATCTGCCGTTTTTTATCACAAGAGAGAATTCTGTGGACAAATCTATCATCCACGGTATTACTAATAAGCTGACGATAGATGATGATGATGATGATGATGATGATGATGATGATGATGATGATGATTTTAATGGCGCTCAACTGCTAAGTCATCAACGCCCATAAAAAACCAGCTGAGTTAAAAACCAATTAAAAGGCTAAAGCACTAAACGACTAAAAGGCTATCAATCAAATAAAAGCAACATAAAACACCTGAACGACGGTGGCAAATACTAAAAAAGAAACTAAAACCAGTAAAACCAGAAAAGAGATTGAAATGCTTAAAATACCCAAACTCTTAAGGCATAAATCCTAAAATTTACAGATAAAACGAACGCTAAAGCATTGCCTACCGCCGTCTCGTCATCCACGAGTATCTCTGCCAAGCTGGCTCGGTAAATTGCATGGAGCTCTGCAGTGTAAATGGAATTGCTGCCATGGAGACCGAATGTAAAGGATTCGGCCCCATGGACATAGGCGCATCCAACACCAGCAGAGCTCTTGGACCTGTCGGTAAAAATTAAAATAAAATCTTTATAATCCGATAAAAATTCCAGAAACAAAGTGCGGTTAGTACTCGTGGGGGTTGTGGACCTGCTGTGCGCAGCCATGCTAAGATCCACGGTAGATGCAATTCGCAGCCATGGTGGATACAGCCTTTCACTCTTAGGACTTAACCGAGTGTTCCTATAATGTATGTCAAAGCATGTTTCGGTGTAAGGTGCAAATGTCGGATGCCAAGGCATACTAAGTAACCCACAGCCATAGTTCCCCAGCAACACGTCCCGCCGATATTGCAGAGGAGGTTCTGCCGCTTCGGCGTAGAGGCTCACGACTGGGCTAGTTGGAAATGCCCAAGTAGCTAAACGAATTCCAGAGTTATGGACCGTGTCTAAGAATTTCAGCACAGATGGACGAGCTGAAGTATAAACGATACACCCATAGTCCAGCTTCGATCGTATCAGTGTGCGATATAAGCTGAGCAGTACTGCGTGATCCGCTCCCCACGATTTCCCAATAAGTATCCACAAAATATTAAGAGAACGTTCACATCGTGCTTTCAACTGCGCTGTATGCGAGGACCAGGACAGTTTTCTATCGAAAACCAGCCCGAGGAGCCTAGTTTAATCGGCGAATGGTACAACATGGCGACCAAGTCGGAGCAACGGTGGTAGTGGACGTTTCCGGCGCCAGAAATTAACGCAGACTGTCTTCTGAGTGGAGAACCGAAAGCCGTTCTTAGATCTCCAGTCGTGAAGGTACTAACGATAGATATCCACCCAACGTTCAGCCTGTGGAAGTGTCAGTTCATGATGTACAGATCTACAGCTACAGCTTCTGTATGACTTTGCAAGTGTCCTAATGTGGCGAAGCACCAAGTTCTGAAAGCCTGCAGATTTTCTAAGCGTGTATTCTCAATATTCCATACTTTAGGCCATCCAGAACTTGATAAATATTTAATATTTTCGTCTCCATTGTTGAAACGTTGGAACCATCTTTGTGCTACACGCTCACTAACGGCACCTTCTCCTTCCAATTCACATTTTCTTCGAGCAGTGGCCTTATAATCTTGTTTCCAGCAGAGTTTTAGAAGGACTCCGGTTCAAACTTTGTTATCTCTATTTTGTGATTGTTTATTAACAACTGAAAACTGATACATGCTCGCAGTGTACACAACACTAGCCATGGAATCCTATAAATAACATTGTCAAACCAAAGAAACCCAATAAACTTTCCAAAACAGCAAAATCAATTTCCACTGATTTCCTCTGGATGGAAGCGGGCTAACAACGAACTCTAGTCCAACCAATGAAAGATACAGGCGCACGTTTACTTCCCCTGTCAGTTACCATCATTAGGTAAGGGGATGTATTGTTCTGCAACAATGGATGGCATTATTTCGTTATAAATATATGCTTTGAGTTTCATTGAATTCTTTAATTTGTTCTTCTGTGTGTAAACACATAACTAGTAATGAAGTGGGTTAAATACCAGACTTACAGGTTGTGTAAGTGTCTTCAAATATATATAACAAATATTTTCAAGAAAATGCTCCACATCAAACTATTTGCATGGAAAATGTTCAAAATATTTTGATCTCTTTTCAAAGTTTACAAATTTTTATTAAAATACCCTATGATTAGGACAAAATGAAGTGTGCTTGTTAATTTTCCTGGGAATAGCATCTGAAATCCCCCCTTTGTAAATCGTAAGAAACTGACAGAAGTTTACTACATAAATAAAGAAGAAACAAAAAAGGGAATGCAAGTCTCTGTAAAACACGCAATTCATAATTTGTGGAAAAGGTATATCATTTCCTACATACTCTGTCTTATGATTTTCAAATGGTCATTTGTTTTTTCTATGTCCTGGCCTTTCAAACAGAATGGAATTTCAAAGCTATTTTGGTTAATGCTACTCTTTATCCATTTAACTACAGGGAAATACATAACGAAACCATTTTTATGCATATCTAAATCAATTAATGTAGCTACCTCCAGTAGATATAAGTATAACATTTTGTAAAACCATCAGGTGGGGAGTGTCATGTAAACTACAAATTTGCAGAAAAAACTTATGTGTATTTCTCTGGAAAGCATAAGCTAACAAGCAAAAGGCATTAAATACCAAATGGTACTTTGGTTCAGCGTCACCAACTTTGTCAAGAAATGGATAATTCTTCAGAAATGTTCACTACTCGAAGTAGTTCTAATGATTTGGTTTAAAGTATCCCATGTATAAGATGCTTTGATAACAAATGATAAGTATTCCAGGAATAGCTGAAACGCTTTTGATTATATTGGTTATTGTTGGTCTAATGCTCTTCGATTACAAAGTTGACGATTCAAATATGTGAAGTGTTCTAATTGTTGTTGATAAGCATATTTATATATTGGTTTTATCTCTTGACTTCTGATTCGCAAATGACTGTTGTGATTTTACAACGTTCCACAGTTTCTGAGTATCATAGCTTTTAATTTTGGAATTGAGTTTTTGATTAGCTCATACTCTGAGCTGGTTCAGTGCTTCCTTTATTGGTACTTGGTATTTAGTGGTGCTTATAAAATAATGGAAGAAAAGAAAATTCCTAGGAAATGGAGGACAAGCATGGTATTGCCAATTTAAAAGGGAAAGGGAGATAAAAATAACCCAGTTAACTACAGAGGGATTAGTTTATTGTCTATTCTAGGGAAGATTTTCACGGGAATTCTAGCAAATAGGTTGCAAAATTGGGTTGAGAAGGTGAATAAACTATCGGAGTTCCAAGTAGGTTTTAGTCCGGGCAGGAGAACATCGGACAACATCTTTATTATTGAAACAATTATACACAAATATCTGAGCAAAAAAGGGGAAGGGTATATATGATATTTATTGATCTAGAAAAGGCATTTGATTCTATTAACAGGGATGCATTGTGGATAAAATTAAGCAGTAAGGGGATAAGTCAGGCATTTATAGAAGTAATTAAAACGATATACCAAGAGAATGAGTTGTTTATAAAACTACCAGGCAACAAAGTAACTAAATCTATATCGAGTAAGGCAGGAGTACGGCAGGGATGTAAACTTAGTCCAGTATTATTTAATCTTTATATCGATGGAATTTTAGAGGAGATATCAAGTTGTAGGGTACATTCACCAGTTATTAATAATAAAGAAATACCGGGGCTACTGTTTGCAGATGACCTAGTAGTTGGGTCCATATCAAGTGGAGGGCTGAGAAGAGCAATCGAAGCAGCCAATTCTTATTGCACTAAATGGGGTTTGAAAGTGAATGAAAACAAAACAAAGATTATGGTCTTCAAAAAAGGATACAGGTTGCGTAAGGATGAGAAATAGAGGTAGTAAGGAGATTTGATTATTTGGGGACAAGGTTGAGTTCAGATGGTAGCTGGAAAGAAAAAAAAAAGATGTCTGTGGCAAAAGGTAAAATGGCCATGAGAGTGATAAGATCATGCTACAGTAAACTACCGAATATAAATGTCAAATGGTTGGAGAGGATTTATACGGCAGTAGTAGAAAATAGAATGTTACATGGATCAGAGGTTTGGGGAATAGATGAGGCTTGGAGAGAGACTGATAGAGTGCATAGATCCTTTTGTAAATACATATTGGGATTACCAATAGCATCACCTAATGGGGCAGCACAATTAGAAATAGGCAGGCATTCTACTAAAATTAAAATCTTGTCAAGGGCAATGAAATATCTATACAGAATCACTAACTTGGAAGATGGCAATATAATTAAAGAAGGTTTTCATATTCAAAAGAGAAGTAACTGGGGTGGGTCTTGGGCACATAAAATGAATGACGTGTTGAAGCAGATAGGTATGGGTCATTCTTGGATAAATGCAGAGTATGGGTATAGAGGCTTCTGGAAAGAAGTTAAACTAAGATTAGAAGATATTGACAGACAAGGCATTTTCGCCAATACAAGTGACAAAAGCTCACTGAGATTATATAGAGAAATAAAAAGAACCTGGGGGAGGGAAGGATATATAGATATATGTAGTAAGTTAGGGGGAGAAGGTTTTGCTTGGCCGAGAACAGGAGTAAGAAACTTGAAAGGTATAGGTCAAGAGAGGGAGCTAAATAAATGGCCATTGTGTGGAGAAGAGAATGCAGATTTCCATTGTATATTAAATTGTAGTCAAACTAAGATATGAAGAGAGCAGGCTTGGCTGCGTAAATGGGACAGTTTGGGGGATGAAGTAGTAATTAGAAAAATGTTGTCCGTAAAAGGAGAAAAGAACAGGAGAAATATAGGGAATTATTTAGGGAAAGTTAAAGAGAGATGGCTAAGAACAATTAAGAGAAAAATGTAGAGTGGGGTAGGTGAAATGGCAGAAAGTGTAAAATGGAGCAGAGGGCTTCCAATACACAAAAACCAAGGGTTAGGTGTATGGGGACTGAATTATTTTTCAATGGTGGGAAACATGATAACATGATATGATTTTCGGGATCTAGGAATATATGGCATATTTCAGTATGGATTTTATAATTTGTAATCTTGATTTTCTATTTCCATTTGGTGGTGTAAAAGGAAATAAATTACTATTACTATTACTAGTGGTGCTTATCATACCTTCAGCACGCAAATGTATATTTATATTCTTGAAAACTAATTTTTACTCCTTCTGTTAATCCCATGTTGTATTTGAAATATTATAGGGCTTTAAGTATCACCTAGCAGTGCTCCATTCAACAGGAATGTTTCTTCTGATGTTGTCATTCACAGTAACATGAAGTCCTCCTTTTGTCTTTGAGAACTGGGACCAGATAGGAACTTCTCTTTTTTTAAAATACACATGGATTCTTTGTGAATGCGTGCCAGAGTTGTCAGTAGTGTATAGTGTATAGATCTCTAGTAGCATCAACGAGAGTTACGACTGCTTTTGATACTTAAAATGGTGAGTTTTAATTGCAAGAACATGAAAGAGGAACGTTGCTCTCGGATCAATTATTCATTTAATTAATTAATATCTTAAATAATCATACATACACTTGAGAACTGTAACTAGCTATGTTAGTGAAAGTAAAATTGTAGACTTTGATGTAAAGTATTTTAACGAACCTGGGCAAATATTCGTGAGAAACACTGCACTCCCGGACGACAGTCTATGAAGGGCGGATGTCAGACAATAGAATGGAATGTTAGCTATTTTACTGTCCGTTAAACAGGTCAATAACATCTTAGTTTTTCCTTGTGACGCCCTGCTGTGTATATAAGAGGGTAGCAAACACCATTCAGTCTTCATTTATTTTGCTCATTTCAGTCAAGTGTATTGCATACATCCATCTGGTGTATCCGATGACGTTCCGCGTCCAGTAAAATGTATTATAAAATGCTCGCCGATAGTGCAGTTATTTAAGGGTGCCCGGGTTCCAAAAGTGTATTTATTATTTATTATTATTTGGTATATATAAGGGCGCTCAACTACGACGGTCATCAGCGCCCTTTAAAAAACTAGTCATGGCAAAAGCCAGATATAAAACTTTCTAAAAACTATACAAGTGTAACAAAACCTATTAAAAATACACGTACATGAAAAACATAAATCAAAACCTAATAAAAATTTCGTTCACTAAATCCTAAACTCTAAACTAGACAAGAATCTAAAAACCTTCTCCACGGGTCTCCACGCACGGCCTACACGTGGGTGGGCCTGTTGACTGTCTCCCTCAACCACGAAGAGGAGCCCACACGAGGGAGACTGTTGGCTCGGGACCCCGGGTACTCCAAACCCGTACCTACCGAAGTAGGCCCCTGGAGGGTCCACAAGTGTAAGGACAAATTAAAGCAGTTCAGAGATTATCGTTGGTATGTGTTGTCTCAACCTTAAAACCCTGAGAACCCAAAAAAGGATCCATGTAGAAGACAGCAGCTAGAGCCAAGGGTAAAGCAAGCAGTCAACGATGACATGGAGACCGAGGAAGGAGTCCCGAAGTCGACCCAGGTACGTGCAGCTGTGAGGCGGAGAGGTAGTACTGCCGCAAACAGCGTGTAACAATTAATGGTGTGACACCTATTGAAATTCATAACCAGTTGAGTGAGGTATGTGGTGATGGTACCATGGATGTGTCTAATGTGCATTCCTGGGTACGACAGTTCAATGAAGGCAAAACATCGTGTGACAACAAGCCAAGGCAGTCAAGGCCTCGCACCAACCAGTCTGACGACATGATCCAGCGAGTGGAGAACGTTGTTTTGGAGGATAGACGATTGAGCGCTTCAGACATATCCCCCAAAATTGGCATTTCCGTAAGAACTGTGCACACAATGAGAAAAAAGCGAAAAGCATCTTCCAGGTTTCTTTCAGGAGTTTCTTCGTGACAAGAACTTTGAAGCAATTGCTCATGCTTCCTACTCAGCTGACTTTTGGCTGTTTCCCATGATGAAAAAACACTCTCCGTGGTCGCAGATTCACTAGTCATGCCGATATTGCTTCAGCGATTTTCCAGTGGTCAAAACACACTTTTAAAGAAACGTTCGCAGCGGCCATGGAATCATGGCAACGATGTTGTGAAAAATGTGTACGCTAGAGGGCGATTACATTGAGAACTGACACTAGTTTCACATTTTTCCTGTTGTTACTTTGTGAGAAAAAAAATAGGAAGTGTTATAACTTGAATACACCTCGTATAGTTTTGAGCTAGAATACTATGAATCTTCAAGGCTATTGGATGATGTTATCTTATAAATCTCTCAGTTTTTTATTATGGGTTTCTACCTATTAGGTAGAGGTCTTCCTATAACCTCTTTTCGTGGTTATCTTAATTATTTCATAAAAGGCAATGGGCTGTAGTTTCTGCAATTGTATTCTCGAAGTTAGCCCAAAGATGAAATAATTAATGATGATGATGATGATGATGATGATGATGATGATGATGATGATGATGATGATGTAATTCACATACAAGGATGATCACAATAAGCTTGCAGCAGTGAATTAATAATTGCCGAGGCTGAAATTTATGGCAGTGGGCCATGCTCCGGCAAAATTCAGACCCTCTTGACTACATCCGTAGCCTAGATTCCTGAGCTCAAGGTAGTATGCGAGTATTACCTGTATTGCAAATAATTTTTCTCCTTTTACATCCATGTCCTCTAGTCTAATTTGAATTTAGTGGAATATACTGTCTGTCCGGCGAGTAGATTGGTCCCAACGGAATCACTTAAGTTTCGCTGTTCTGAGCAACTTCTTTGCTATAATAATCTGTCGCGAATACACATTCCGAAGTTGGTATTGGTGTTATCGCGACCCCAACAGGTCTCTAATTTCAAATATTGTTCCTGCAATTATTGTTGTTCACATTGGATTCCTGCCAGAGGAGGCCATGTGCTGATGGATATACTTGTACTTTTTTCGAAATTCAAATAGTTGTCCTGATATATACTTATTAAGAAGTTTTTTAATTCAATTCAAATATTGAGCAATTCTGGTGGAAACTCTGTATAAAAAGTAATAAGACAGACTTTAAGATACCGTAGGGTTATAGTTCTTGCTTACTTATTATTATAAATGCGCAATTACGGTAAAGACAATTATGAGATTTATATAAACTTAACAATTTCCAAGTTAAGTCGCCATTGATGTGTACCTTATGCCCTTACTTGCTTTATGTTTATTTGTTTTCTTAAATTGTTTAGAAAAACTGTGTATGGTGCCATCTACAATTGAAAGCATTTAAAATAATTCTCGTCCGTATACGTAGATGGCAGAATGGTTTTATGAAGAGCGCTCTGTTGATCAAAATTAGCACTTAATGTATGTCTTCCTAGGGCTTCAAGTGATAGCAGCCTTCGATATGTCAAGAATATCATCCACAATAATATATTTGCAGTCTATTGCTAGCTGATATACGCTTGTGAGGGGTTAATGACACATATCCATTGTAATTGTTGTTACACACTTTCCTGTATTAGAAGGCAGGATTTTCTCGGACTTTAATGAAAAACTCCCATTGGGGTCGAATAGCAGAGCAATGCACTGTGATAGGACCCAGGGCAGAACTCATTGTAAATTCAGCTAAGCGGAGATTTAATGTGTCCGAAATATTACTGTTACAGCTCAGCGTGTTATTATAATAACAAAAGCTATTAGTAAGCAGCAAGGGAACGATAATATCAACAACATGTGGTTCAGCAACTGGGATCATCGTTATCTTCTTGTACGGCCATTGTTTCCTAAGCCAATATGGCCTAAACAAATAACGTAAGTGACAGTTGTTGCTTCTATCCGCACCGGTTCGCACAGTTTGTTATAAACCGCGGTATAATCCACTTTATACTTAGACTGACATCACAACTAAACGGTTCACTAAGTTAGATTTGCGATCGCATCTTTCATTGGCTGAAGAAGGGTTCACTACTACCATTAACATCGATTCATATCTAACTTTAGGTAATGTGAGGCATGGAATATCCTTCTCGCGTGGAGTAAATCACGTGACAGGAACTATTTCGACTTTACTATGTAAAGTCTGTAAAGTGTAAAGAACATCTAAGTCAGCATGCACTATAGACAGCCTCACAGAGATTCCTAAACTCTGCAGCAATACATTTACACAGAAATTATAAGGAGATGTTGAAAAAATTGTAATTTAATATCAATGCATAATAGAAGAATCACTTACGATAATTCTGCCAAGCTATAAGAAGTCAATAACCAAGAATAGTCATGTGATGAAGTCAGTGTAGCTAAGACAGTTCCAGTGTAATCTTACGATTTAGCAAGTCGCGTAGTAAAATCTGTGTTTCATATGTGAAAGGAAGCATTTAAGATTTGGTAACGTGTTGGTAATGTGGGGTAGTCATTTTGTAGGCGTGTGTTTCGTGTTTTACATAAATTAACGTGTCGCTACGGCTATAAAATTCGAAACTTTTTGCATGATCAAGGGAAATAAAGCAAATAACGAGTTGCCTCTTAAAAAGCACAAATATTTGCACATTTAAACTCAGGATATTTACGAAAATACCAGAAAAATGCTGAGATGTAATGGAAAGTATGGTGCAAAATTATAAATGTTTCATTTCGGAAACCTAAAGCTCCCAACCTTAAATAATAATAATTATGATGATAATCATCATCGGTATATTAATAAACATACTTTATAACCAAATATGAATATATTTAAGCATCTATACTATGCCCAACGAGACAATAAAGCACCGTAAACGAAACACCGCTTTATATCACTACGCGTCCAGGTGTTCGGAATGATAGTACTGCTACCGCTTTGTTAAGTATAATATTAGTATAAATTTTCGACACTAAAGGCACGTTTTTTGAGCTAAGCATCACGTAGCTCACTATTAATATCCATTAAAATTAACTGATACTTACGTATTTTTCGTACTCTTTAGCACGAAACTGGACCATTGCCTGCAATTCCGCCTTAACATGACCCTCGTGGAAAATTATATTTTTTACTCTGTAGCCATTTTATGGTGTCACTTGTGGTTTGGTACTTGATAGTAATTTATTTCTCATCTTTACTTTTACATAAAAAAATGGAAATACAAAATCAAGATTACAATTATAACATCCATACAGAAATAAATCCTGGAAATCCTACCATATTGCCCACCATTGAATAATAATTCGGTCCCCATACACCTAACCCTAGGTTTTTGTGTATTGGAGGCCCTCTACTCCTTTTTACACTTTCTTCCATTTCACCTATCCCACTCTACATTTTTCTCTTAATTGTTCTTAGCCATCTCTCTTTAACTTTCCCTAAATAATTCCCTATATTTCTCCTGTTCCTTTCCCCTATTACTGTCAAAGTTTTTCTAATTACTACTTCACCCCCCAAATTATCCTATTTACGTAGCCAGGCCTGCTCCCTCCATATCTTTGTTTGACTACAATATAATATACAATGTAAGTCTGCATTCTCTTCTCCACAAAATGGACATTTATCTAGCTCCCTCTCTTGACCTATACCTTTCAAGTTTCTCACTCCTGTTCTCGCCCAAGCAAAACCTTCTCTCCCTAACTTACTACATATATCTGTATATCCTTCCCTCCCCCAGGTTGTTTTCATTTCTCTATATAATCTCAGTGAGCTTTTGTCACTTGTATTGGCGAAAATGTCTTGTCTGTCAATATTTTCTAATCTTAGCTTACTTCCTTCCAGAAGCCTCTATACCCATAATCTGCATTTATCCAAGAATGACCCGTACCTATCTGCTTCAACACGTCATTCATTTTATGTGCCCAAGACCCACCTGTTGTTTCGTATGCGTTCTAACCTCACACTGTGATAGGGGGCATTAACGATATTCGGTTGTAATTTGGGGAGAAGCTTCTCAAATCAGGATTTGAAAACGTCGCCATTCATTTCTTCATGATAGTCTCCCGTTGTTTAGGAGAGAAACACAAACTCGCTACCCTCAACAAAGCCATCATCACTTCCTATGTGCAAAACTATAAGACGCTTACCTCTCCCTGTAGGATTTATAAGTGCTGCACTTAAACCAGATCAAAATGCAATTTTTTCACTGTGGTGTCAGTCCATATTTTACTTGTCGTGTGTCTGTCGTTAATCCACGTCTCGTGCTTTCCGAGTTTTACAGAGTTCCTTCGATATGCGCGTGCAGCATGAGTTACTTTAATTATAAACTAACTTAACTATTAGTATATGTTTTTATAGTTGAAATATGCTTAGTACGTACTTGTGCGCTTTAGCCAAACGAACTCAAGACTCCACACCTCAGTAGAAGTACTTTTCCTAAGGACTACTTACACGGCGGAAGCATCATGGAAATTGTGAAGAAGGCGCGCTACGATCAACGGTCACGTGGTTTTGTTTACATCTAATTTATTCTCCCACTGTAAGCAGTATACGCATCTATTCTCAATAGAAAATGAGCTTCATTTGTTCTGTATTTCATTTGTTTGCTTCGTTAATTTTTTCTCGATTTTATAACATCTGTGGCTGCAATGTTCAAGGCGAAGAATCCTAGCTTCCTGCTTTACTCGAACACCTAATTTTGGTTTTAAATTCGGCGGTAGTATGTATGACTCAGGTCTAGAGGCATCGACTTGGACGTGCATAGCACCGCAGATGCTCTCGAAGGTGTAATTTGCAGTTGCTTGGGTTCTGGTACGCGAACCGGATTTCTACTATGGGAGCAGATTGTCATAAGTTTCAATCCCCGCGGCATTCTTTTCGGAGTCAATGACAGCTGTACTAGTAGACCGTATGACATCATCTACCACTGAGAGTGCTCACAGTCATTTGGTAAAGAAAGATAGAGAAACAGGAACTGAAAGTCCAAGAAAGACATGCTGACCTGACCCAACATTTCCAAATCGAAATTTTAACGGGAATATACGCCTTGGGGCGTCTCAAATAAAAACAAAGGTATATTTAGAAATGATTAATCGATTAATTCTTTATTTTAGAATCAAGATCAAATAATTTTAATAGATTATTCGAGTCGATTAAAATCAATCAATTCCAATAAATATTAATCAAAACTCTTTTAGCCAAATTTCGCCCTCTTTGTGTTGATATATTGTTTCCAACCTAAACAGCCTTCCCAACGCATCAAACTTTCACTAGACACGTAATTTTCTTTGAACGTTTAGATAATATAACTCTTGATAGCTAAAGAAATCACTCTGAACCCAGAGAGAGTCTAAATAACACTTGTCAAATATTCTAAGAGGTACAGATATATTTTTTTTTTATCTTGGAAAGTGCAGAGCGATGCGCAGTGGTATCTGGACGAGTCCACCTCCGAACGGTTGCAACTAGAGGGGAGGGCAGGTCAGTTGCGTACCAGTTGCGAGCAACTAAACACGTGCAGAGCTACTCGGTAACGCTACAGCTTGTTTCAAAATGAGCTTGTCTCCTGGTTCCAAGAGAGCATTTATAAATGACGCCTCCTAGCAGCCCACTAGGAAATAAAGTGCTACATTTAAAAACACGAGAAGTAATAACAAATATCCATAGATTTATAAAAAAGGAACAGTGGTCTGGGTCAGCTATAAAAATCTGGGGAAGGGTATCTGAGGCAACAGTTGTGTCTGAAAGCAGTTTAGGAGAGTTATTAAGGAAAGAAAAGCCATTGGCGCTAGTGCAACAACGTCCTTCTCTATACCCAGTAAACAAAGATTAAGAACGTGCACAAGATCTAATTCGGATGTTTTAATTCAGAAGTAGTTAGGCGAACTATGAATAATGTTTAAAGCACAGAAAAACAAAGACTAACTTTGAAGAAAGTGCTTATGAAGCTAAAAATTCTACTGACTTCCAAGGCAGTGTCTGAACATTAAGAAGAGTTCTTTTGAAGCTAGGATTATTTGAAAAAAAAAAAAAAAAAAAAAAAAAACACTAAGCGTGACAGAAAATTTTTAATCAAACATCGCACCATACGTGCAAAAAGGCGTAAGTATTTACGAAATATTCGGAGATATCGAAGTGAAGTGTATATAGCTTATATGGATGAAACTTATATAAATACAGCACATACTGGACCATATGCCTGGAGTGAAATACGTCACAGGGACTCTGCAGCGATATTAAAAGGCCGACAGTTGTTTATCATGCCTGCTGGAGGAGAACAGGGTTTTGTTCCAAATGCCTATGTACTATTTAAGATCCAACAAAAGCGTGGCGAGTACTACCATAGTAAGAATTACAACTTAGTTTATAAGAGCTGCAAAACTGGCTTTGAGAATGAAATTTGCTTTTAGACACCTTATGCACTACCCTCCCCTCTCGTAATGTTACGCGTGTGACGCATTGTGGCGATATGTGCACTATCCCCACCACAGTTGCTACTCATCCTTACCGCGCAGGATTCCTGTCAAGATAAAATAATACATCTGTACATAACTACATACAAATGATGACAGAGAAGTTTCTTTCCTTACAGCTTGTGTGTGACAACATATCGTATACAACTGATTATTTATCGCTTGTTAGCATAAACTGAACTTGAAAACCTTGAACCGAACACTCCGATTACGCAGCTATGGAAGCAACAGCCGGTCCCTCTTCTCAGGGCTGCTGGTGGTGTAACTTTACTGTAAACTGTAGTAAGCCAGTAACGTTTATGAGTTCGTGACACTGGGTGAAAGTTTTGTGTTAAAAAAGTTAAAATAAGGATAAATGTTACAAAATACAACTGCATGTAAGTCTCACAAATCTTAGAAGGTATTGATATAATACGTTACTAAATAATTACTTACAAAAATATTGTAGATATAATTCAATACATATTATCACCTAATTATCGGAAGGCACGGCCAGCTAGCAGCGGGAACCATTTAGACCACGCCTATCCATTTGTCCATGTCGCTAACTGAAGGGATCGCAGGCCACTGTGCCGTCTCTTTCCCCTCTCTCTGAGTTCTGGAACATCCAGGATGTTTCATCTAACCCGGAAGCTTCTCTATTGGCCAGCTGGTCTTATATAAGCGACGCGTCGGGCTGGAGGAGAGTCAGTTCTTGGTGAGCAGCCGTGAGGAGCGCCGCTGAGTTAACGGACCGGAAGATTGTGAACGTGCATCAAAGGAGTTGTACGTAACTGTGAGCGTGCAGTGGACCTGTGACAGACGAACTGGTGAATTGCAATTGTGTGCATTACGTAATTCTGTGTAACCGTCAAGTGTTCCGACTGTAATTCGGTGGAAATAAAGAACATCTTTGAGTTATGTAATTGGACTTTTAATTTCACGAACCCATAGAGTCGCAATATATAAAGCATGTGCACTTGATGCAAACACAAATTTTGAATCTAAACATGTAAAAGTTTCATAAACTATGAAATGTACAGAGTATTAAAGTGTTTTGTGTAATCATTACACCTAATTTTGAGCAGTAATATTTCGATTAATCGATTAAAGTAGCACGGTTAATAGATTAAACATTTCGATCAATCTACAGCACTAATATTTATGCATGTCACAACACATTTTCCGCATATGAATTGCTTCTTTCCCACAGCGTCCACACAGATTTCGTGATAACATTTACCATTTTTCTGGCTCATTGAGCATCATTTCTCTCATTTAATTTATCGTCTGGTATGACTTAACGTTGGAGGAGGTAAATAAAAAGATTAAACAAATGAATACCGGCCACCTTAACTTAAGTCTGCTTCACTCGCTTTTGTTATGGTATTTATTTCTCCCCGTTTGCAACACTGTTTAAGTAACCATCATAACAAGGAGGTTAATGGATGTAAGAGAGCCTGTATTTTCTCTTTGTAAACGTTTCTGGAGAAGCTTCAATGCACATTCGTTATAAATCTGTCTTAAATAAACTTAAATAACAAAATGTCAGAAATGAAGCAGTTACATGCCTCCTTTCCGGAAAAGAAGCTCAATTTCTCATTTATACTGAAGAAACACAATCGTCTGAACAAAACGGGTGGATAATGTTAAACCTGAGAAATCCGTTGATACCGTCCCTGTTAGGCATAACATTGGCATAAAAAACGCGAAAGTCATATTAAATGCATAATAAGGACGGATAGATACCACACTATAAATTAGGCTAAATTATGACAAGTATAGGGGATAGTGATCAAATTTACAGGTGCAGAAACCAAACAGGCAGTCGCAATACATATATTTTGTTGCAAGAACGAGAACCCAACGTGTAAAGAGAGCCGGGAAAATGAACATTTACCCTCACAGGAATTTTCCCTATGTTGAGCCGACAAAGGGGGCACTGTTCGACAACTGCCCGAGGCTAGACCCTAGTCGCCAGCCGATGCACTGGTCCGCACATGATACGTGATGAGAGAATAGACACCGGGGATTTTAGCTACACACTTTCAAAAGTGCTTTTGCATTAATAACCTAGACCGTGGGGAAGTGAAAGTTGCGTGGAATACATGCCTCAGAAACTAGAAATTGCGATAAAATTTAAGAGTAGGGATGAAACACAACCTATAAGGAACGAGTAACAGGTCACATGACCTCTAAAGTGTCAAAAATTTGGCGAAAGGAAGGGGAAATTTGTGCAATTGCGACTTTGGATGTTTGCTAGGAAAGACACTCTGTTCTGGCGAATGAAAGGAGCAACACGTACTAAAAGTTCGTCAAAGTCTGTGTTCGTGAATGGACGGAACAACACCTATTAGGTAGTTATCAAACACCCTGAAGTGGCAATTGAAGGGAGCAACAAGTGGAGAAAGTTCATCAGAGTCAGTGTTCGCGAATGGACGGAGCAACACACATTAGGTGCGAGAAACTGCACACATTACATTATCAAGATTTTACCAAACTCTGTTGCTGTATAATCCTTTGGAAATACTCTATTGCGCGAAGTAATGCTCTCGACGTCCAGGAACGACAACGCGTACACAGCTGCATACACCACTCAGCGCGTCTTAGTAATTTACAGGTTCACTCGCGACTGTGACTCAAACTAGCCGTTATGTCACGCGCACAGCAACGGGCAAATACTAAATCTCGCGCCTGATGTGCGAGATACATCAACACAACAGTGACGAGTGGAGAGGGCGACTTGTATATGTATAAACTTGACATTCAACGGTCATGGTATCTTCTATGTGATAATACCCCTACACTGTTAGGACACACCCACTCCCTGAAACCCAAAAGAGAGAATCCATGCAGACCTACCCTGAGCAAACCCCGACCTGTTGTAAACCTCCCATCCGTAGCCGTCACCCGTCACATATCCTCTCATATGAGGTGTTGAGACCCGGAAGGTACTTAACGGGCAAGTACCGCCTCACCGTGACTCATTATTTCAAAATATATTACGATACCAGACTGAAAATGTTAGAGAATATAGGTGAACGCCTTTTAACATATATTTTTAAAATAAATTTTTCTGAGAATATGGTTCATTTATACAAGAAAAAAGTGTTCACGAAAAAGTAAAACTGAACAAAACAAAGAGGCACGTATTTAAAAAAATTATAATAATAAAAAACTAAAAGAAATTATTAAAATAATAAATCAATAAATAAAAGAAATATGACTTGAAGCTGATTATTTTATTCTATAGATAAGCATTCGCATAATTTATATTTTTAGCTCATTTTCTTGCCTGTGCTGTGGCAATACAGTAGACTTCAAGTGACAGTCAAATGTTTTATTAACCTTGACGTTTGCTCCTCCTTGCTTCTTTGTAACATTAATAACACGCATGACTGCCTTTGAGAAAAGTATAAGTACTGAAAAATCCGAAAAAAATTCCGAAGATATGAGCAACAATGTCTAGAAAACAGATATAAAATTTTTGTTTCCGTCATTTAATTTAACGTCTTACAACTTTAACTCATATCGGGCAATGAATGAAATGGGTGAAAAGATCCTAAAATGAGCCGAGGATCTTTCGAACGACTCCACATTCATCTTTCGTCTTCCGAAAAGCCATATCTAGCTTACCCTGATTCAAGCTAGAATGTGAAGCAGACACCAACCGATTCGGGCTTATATTTTGTGAATTGATATTTTGTAAATGCCCTATGCTTTAACAGTTATCAAAATTATTCACCACAAAGATTCCACATTCGCCATATTTTGAAAATGAAGGCTATTAATTCATCCTCGCGTCATTGTGCTGACTTCATATCAAAACCCTAATACAGACTTTATGACACAGAGCTTTATAGGTTTTCCTTATTTATTAATATAAATTGAAAAGTTTCATTTAGCTAACTATTTACTTCATTTCACCTTATAATTTCTAACTCAAGGCCATAATTATGCCCATCCTTCCTCTTACTTGCTTTATGTTTATTTTCTTTATCCAAATAAATTAGAAAAAATGCTTATCGTGCCCTCTATACATGAAATGATTTCGAATAGTTCTTATCTGTGTATGTAGATGGCAGACATTAAGTCAGTGAGACTTACTGGCGCGCTCTGCCGGTCAAAATTGCCACTTACTTAACCTCTACTCACAACACAGTGAAATGATTCTGCAGGAACAGTGCCGTAGCTCAAGTCATCTTACATATTTCATGTGTGTTCACAGTTTGTAAGCCCACATACGCGCCAGAAGCATACAAGAAATCAGTTTATTGTTTTTCGCCGATTTAAAATATAATCTTATCGTTGCCAACAAACGAACAGCATTTCTCGTTTCCTTGGTGTTAGAAAGTCACAATAATTTCGTTAAAAATACTAAAAAGTAGCGAAATTCTCCAGAAAGGAAGGCAGTTTTCACTGTTTACTAGCCCCATTTTATATAAAAACCTTTAAAATGTCCATTTTCTGACAAGAGTTACTTTATGTTTAATTTGTGGTGCAAATCGTTTTGTCCATTAGGCATTCTGTCTTCTGCAACTACTGAGTTTAGCCGCTGGCTAAGCCACCCCATATCTCCGTCCGTGTGTTGGCGGGGCAAATAACTTCCGTGTAGCCGTTTGTAGACCAAGTACCTAAATTAATTAGTTAATTACTACAATTTTGATAATTCTGATTGTTTCACTTTTTTTGTAATTTACGTATTCCAGCGATAAGTCACACCCGCCAATGAACGGAATGGGTGAAATGGTTCTCAAATGAGCCCAGGGTCCATAGACCGTAGAGTTAACCGACATTCGTCTTTCAGGATAAGGGAAAACCCCGGAAAAAGCCTTATCCAGTTAACTCGCCCTGACCGAGATACGAACTGGGGACGTCTTTGAACGTGAGGCAGACGTGCTATCACCACGCTACTGAAGCGGGCTTTACTTCTGGTGCAGTCTATTTACACTGTTTAATATTATATGGTACACAAATGAACTAGAGTTCCTTATTGTTCCCTATTATTCTATGTTCTTAAACGTTTACTGCATTCTTAATGTCTTGAATCACACCAGTTCAATTCCTGATTGTGTAAGGATATTAAACCGTTGTCATGCATTGTTGTGAGCTTTTAAATCTGTTTTATGAACTTTCGTTAAGAGAAATATAATTTATAGTTGCTACCTAAAGTTGGGTACTCGCTTGCATTAATTTATAGGGGAGGCAGATGTGATCTTTTATACCAGCATATCTATAAAGTTTTCATAAGTTCAATACTTCAGTATGTCAGCGGGCACATAATCTGAATATTGAGTATGATGCTTTAAAGTAAATGTTTATTCCAACAGGTTTTCTGAGGGTGGTGTGAAGTTTCCGATCTCAACATGAAGATGGCAGCACTGGTACATAAAATTTAGTGAATTAATCTATTGACAGTTACTCACTAAAGTTTCAAACATTTCCGACGCTCAGTTGTTATGTAACAGTCGTTTGAGAGAGTTCATGTGAGCGTTTTTATGAAAATGGACAAAATCGAATATCGAGCTGTCATTAAATATTTGTTTTTGAAAGGCAATACGCCTACGCAAAGCAAAGATGAGTTGGATTCTGTGTATGGGGACTCTGAGCCATCAGTTACCACAGTGAAATTTTGAGCAGCTGAATTTACATGTGGCCGTAAGAGCTTGGGAAAAGATGAACGTTCGGGACGTCCAAAAACTACAATTACCAACGCAAACATCGCCCAAGTTCACCAAATGGTGCTAGAGGACTGCTGAATTAAATTGAGAGAGATAGCAGAGGCAATGAACATGTCATAACAATGTGTTTGTCACATATTAAATCAACATTTAGACATGAGAAAGCTCTCCGCGTGTTGGGTGCTGCGTTTGCTCACGTTAGACCAAAAACGTGTTTGAATGAACATTTCCAACGCACTGTTGGCGCAGTTTAGGCGCAATATATCCGAGGTTTGGTACCGATTAATTACTTTAGATGAAACTTGCATACACCATTATACGCCCAAAACAAAATTACAGTCCAAACAGTGGACTGCAAAGCGAGAACCGGGTCTAAAAAAAGGAAACAACTGTTGTTTTTTCGGCAGGGAAAGTGATGGCGACTGTTTTTGGGTAGTCATGGAGCCATTTTAATCGATTTTCTTCAAAAAAGAAAAAATTACAGAAGTATACTCGCATCGTTACTTGACAAGCCAAAGGCAGAACTTGCAGAAAAACGGCCACATTTGCAGAGAAAGAAAATCCTGTATCACCAAGACAGGACACCTCAGCGGTTGCAATGGCGAAAATCCACGAATTACGGTTTGAGCTGTTTGACCATCCACCTTACTCACCAGATCTAACCCCAAGCGACTTCCTTTTGTTATCTCATCTGAAAATTGCGCTCGGAGGACAGAGATTTTCAGCAAATGAAGAGGCAATCCCCTTCGTGAACAATTATTTTGCAAAGAAAATCGTCGCGTACTATTTGGACGGGTTACAGAGATGGGAGCATATCTGGGAGAAGTGTGTAGAGTTACAAGGAGAATATGTTGAAAAACGCCGAGTACTATTTGGACGGGTTACAGAGATGGGAGCATCGCTGGGAGAAGTGTGTAGAGTTACAAGGAGACTATGTCGAAAAACGACGAGTACTATTTGGACGGGTTACAGAGATGAGAGCATCGTCGGGAGAAGTGTGTAGAGTTACAAGGAGACTATGTTGAAAAACCTCGAGTATTATTTGGACGGGTTACAGAGATGGGAGCATCGCTGAGAGAAGTGTGTAGAGTTACAAGGAGACTATGTTGAGAAACGCCGAGTACTATTTGGACGAGTTACGGAGATGAGAGCATCGCTGAGAGAAGTGTGTAGAGTTACCAGGAGACTATGTTGAAAAACGTCGAGTGCTATTTGGACGGGTTACAGATATGGTAACACCGCTGGGATAAGTGTGTAGAGTTACAAGGAGACTATGTTGAAAAACGCCGAGTACTATTTGGACGGGTTACAGAGATGGGAACATCGCTGAGAGAAGTGTGTAGAGCTACAAGGAGACTATGTTGAAAAACCTCGAGTATTATTTGGACGGGTTACAGAGATGGGAGCATCGCTGAGAGAAGTGTGTAGAGTTACAAGGAGACTATGTTGAAAAACGCCGAGTACTATTTGGACGGGTTACAGAGATGGGAGCATCGCTGAGAGAAGTGTGTAGAGTTACAAGGAGACTATGTTGAGAAACGCCGAGTACTATTTGGACGAGTTACGGAGATGAGAGCATCGCTGGGAGAAGTGTGTAGAGTTACAAGGAGGCTATGTTGAAAAACGCCGAGTACTATTTGGACGGATTACAGATATGGTAACACCGCTGGGATAAGTGTGTAGAGTTACAAGGAGACTATGTTGAAAAACGCCGAGTACTATTTGGACGGGTTACAGAGATGGGAGCATCGCTGAGAGAAGTGTGTAGAGTTACAAGGAGACTATGTTGAGAAACGCCGAGTACTATTTGGACGAGTTACGGAGATGAGAGCATCGCTGGGAGAAGTGTGTAGAGTTGCAAGGAGACTATGTTGAGAAACGCCGAGTACTATTTGGACGAGTTACGGAGATGAGAGCATCGCTGAGAGAAGTGTGTAGAGTTACCAGGAGACTATGTTGAAAAACGTCGAGTGCTATTTGGACGGATTACAGATATGGTAACACCGCTGGGATAAGTGTGTAGAGTTACAAGGAGACTATGTTGAAAAACGCCGAGTACTATTTGGACGGGTTACAGATATGGTAACACCGCTGGGATAAGTGTGTAGAGTTACAAGGAGACTATGTTGAAAAACGCCGAGTACTATTTGGACGGGTTACAGAGATGGGAACATCGCTGAGAGAAGTGTGTAGAGTTACAAGGAGACTATGCTGAAAAACGCTGAGTACTATTTGGACGGGTTACAGAGATGGGAACATCGCTGGGAGAAGTGTGTAGAGTTACAAGGAGACTATGTTGAAAAACGCCGGGTACTGTTTGGACGGGTTACAGACATGGGAGCATCGCTGGGAGAAGTGTGTAGAGTTACAAAGAGACTATGTTGAAAAACGCCGATTACTATTTGGACGGGTTACAGAGATGGGAGCATCGCTGAGAGAAGTGTTTAGAGTTACAAGGAGACTATGTTGAAAAACCTCGAGTATTATTTGGACGGGTTACAGAGATGGGAGCATCACTGGGAGAAGTGTGTAGAGTTACAAGGAGACTATGTTGAAAAACGCCGAATACTATTTGGACGGGTTACAGAGATGGGAACATCTCTGGGAGAAGTGTGTAGAGTTACAAGGAGACTATGTTGAGAAACGCCGAGTATTATTTGGACGAGTTACGGAGATGAGAGCATCGCTGAGAGAAGTGTGTAGAGTTACCAGGAGACTATGTTGAAAAACGTCGAGTGCTATTTGGACGGGTTACAGATATGGTAACACCGCTGGGATAAGTGTGTAGAGTTACAAGGAGACTATGTTGAAAAACCTCGAGTATTATTTGGACGGGTTACAGAGATGGGAGCATCGCTGAGAGAAGTGTGTAGAGTTACAAGGAGACTATGTTGAGAAACGCCGAGTACTATTTGGACGAGTTACGGAGATGAGAGCATCTCTGAGAGAAGTGTGTAGAGTTACCAGGAGACTATGTTGAAAAACGTCGAGTGCTATTTGGACGGGTTACAGATATGGTAACACCGCTGGGATAAGTGTGTAGAGTTACAAGGAGACTGTGTTGAAAAACGCCGAGTACTATTTGGACGGGTTACAGAGATGGGAACATCGCTGAGAGAAGTGTGTAGAGTTACAAGGAGACTATGTTGAAAAACGCTGAGTACTATTTGGACTGGTTACAGAGATGGGAACATCGCTGAGAGAAGTGTGTAGAGCTACAAGGAGACTATGTTGAAAAACGTCGAGTACTATTTGGACGGGTAACAGAGATGGGAACATCGCTGGGAGAAGTGTGTAGAGTTACAAGGAGACTATGTTGAAAAACGCCGGGTACTATTTGGACGGGTTACAGAGATGGGAGCATCGCTGGGAGAAGTGTGTAGAGTTACAAAGAGACTATGTTGAAAAACGCCGATTACTATTTGGACGGGTTACAGAGATGGGAGCATCACTGGGAGAAGTGTGTAGAGTTACAAGGGGAATATGTTGAAAAACGCCGAGTACTATTTGGACGGGTTACAGAGATGGGAACATCTCTGGGAGAAGTGTGTAGAGTTACAAGGAGACTATGTTGAAAAACCTCGAGTATTATTTGGACGGGTTACAGAGATGGGAGCATCGCTGAGAGAAGTGTGTAGAGTTACAAGGAGACTATGTTGAGAAACGCCGAGTACTATTTGGACGAGTTACGGAGATGAGCATCGCTGAGAGAAGTGTGTAGAGTTACCAGGAGACTATGTTGAAAATCGTCGAGTGCTATTTGGACGGGTTACAGATATGGTAACACCGCTGGGAGAAGTGTGTAGAGTTACAAGGAGACTGTGTTGAAAAACGCCGAGTACTATTTGGACGGGTTACAGAGATGGGAACATCGCTGAGAGAAGTGTGTAGAGTTACAAGGAGACTATGTTGAAAAACCTCGAGTATTATTTGGACGGGTTACAGAGATGGGAGCATCGCTGAGAGAAGTGTGTAGAGTTACAAGGAGACTATGTTGAGAAACGCCGAGTACTATTTGGACGAGTTACGGAGATGAGAGCATCGCTGAGAGAAGTGTGTAGAGTTACCAGGAGACTATGTTGAAAAACGTCGAGTGCTATTTGGACGGGTTACAGATATGGTAACACCGCTGGGATAAGTGTGTAGAGTTATAAGGAGTCTATGTTGAAAAACGCCGAGTACTATTTGGACGGGTTACAGAGATGGGAACATCGCTGAGAGAAATGTGTAGAGTTACAAGGAGACTATGTTGAAAAACGCTGAGTACTATTTGGACTGGTTACAGAGATGGGAACATCGCTGAGAGAAGTGTGTAGAGCTACAAGGAGACTATGTTGAAAAACGTCGAGTGCTATTTGGACGGGTTACAGAGATGGGAACATCGCTGGGAGAAGTGTGTAGAGTTACAAGGAGACTATGTTGAAAAACGCCGGGTACTATTTTGACGGGTTACAGAGATGGGAGCATCGCTGGGAGAAGTGTGTAGAGTTACAAGGAGACTATATTGAAAAATAAAATTATAAAAAATGTCATATCTTTATTAAGTCGGAAAATTTTCAGACCACCTATGTGCTTACAAATGATTGAATTTGTTACTTTGCAATATGTATGAATATCTTACATCTTTAAATGGGACATTTACTTGTTAGTAAATTAAATTTATTGACCCTTCCTTATGACCTATCGAAGAAATTTCTTTCACAAAGTAATTTACTCAGCTTAATAGGCACAAAGATTTAAACACAGTGCAAGAGATAATTAATACTTTTGAAATCCGACCTACTTAACTATGCCTTACAAAAAACACATCATCGGTAGGTGTATATTACCAGAACTAATTAGTGTTAAACATAAAATAATGCAACACCTATAAATTATAGATTCTCTAGAAAGCATTACCAAATGTGCGTGAAAACAGTATACGTAATTAAATGTATCTAGCAGAATGGAAGGATTGTTCAAGTACACAGAAGTGATGTAAGTTGAAAGCTAAAGGTAGGTAATTAAAGTATTAATAAGTTTAATTAGCATGCCTTGGAGAGCCATACTAAGGATATTGGAGCAGCAGCAAGCTAATCTGCTGCAACCCACTGGCGGATTGCGTTAATGAAGCCTGGCTTGCCTTTCTGCGAACTGCTCTTTGTATATGTCTCATTTGCAGGCAGTTAGTGTTAAAATGACACAGTTCACAACGCTTGGCGAGCGGGAATGTTCTTAAAGCAACAGGGCTTTGCTTCTAACAGTAATTTCCACTTCACCGAGAGAAATCTGGATATATGACATTAAGGGCGGCGTATAAACTTAACAAGCTGTATTGCTGCTTTTGAGTTAAGTGGTTTCATTAAGAACTCCTTAGCTTTGAAGAGGCGAGATATAGCGCTGTCGATCAAAGCTGTATTCTACTATATTATGAGAAATGACACCAAACTCATTTTATTTGCCACTAGAATCGTTAATCCAATGCTAACTTGCAGTCAATTTCATTTTTACACATTGTCGAGTAAGCACGCCAGTCTAATGTTTATTTTTGTCTCTGTTGCACGCCCTAACAAGTGCCGCTCGAATTTCTCGACGTTCACTGCTCGCAGACCAGTACTGCATGCACATAACAAGAAGGCTAGAGGGGAATGAAGAGCAGAGAGGCTTGAACTGTTTATCTGCACCGGTAGCGGGTCTGTTTACTAGGAAATGAGTGTATGAGAGTGCATATGAGTCACCGATGCAGTAAGATCTAATGTTTGTTGTAGTAAATTCATCGGTAGGTATTATGTATGGGTGAGTTATGTGACAACACTTGTGTATTTTAAACAAATCTATAACTAGACAGCGAATAAAATACATCTAATCCACAGTTTCCTCTACGACCGCAGCTTTTCAGTACGCATTGATGGAAAGCTTCCATCTCCACGTAATATTACCGCAGGTGTCCCACAGTGTTCTATCTTGGCCCCGACTGTATTTAATATATACATTTCTGATATTCTTGACTTAGCTACGACTTCTTTAGCTCTTTACGCTGATGACACAGTACTATATTATTATTATGTTAATCTCCAGCACGCACAACAAGTAGTACAACTCTCTTTAGATCGCCTAACTCATTGGTTCAGCACTTGGCGGATCTCATTGAACCCTCAGAAAACCGAAGCTAAGATCTTCACTCTTCGCCGATATACTCCGCTTACTCCGTTGTGTCTCTACAGGAACAATGTCCCTTGGCTCCCCACTACAACTCCCGTTAAATACCTTGGAGTGCTTTTTGGACTTTCGACTGATCTGGCGTGCTCATATCGATGGTCTTATATCACTGGCCTCCGGGCGACTTTCAAAACTCTCACCTCTGTTGCATCGCCGTTCCAGCCTCGGCCTACAGTCTTCATTGTTACTCTACAAATCACTCGTTCGTCCGCTTATTATATATGCCTGCCAAGTGTGGGGGGCCGCACACACATGTCATCTGCGTCGTCTTCAGGTCATACAGAATCGCTTCATGCTCATCGCTACCAACGCTCCATGGTTCATCCGTAATCAGCAGCTCCATCACGAACTAGGACTGTTACCTCTTCACGACTACATTCGTAGGATCGCTCGTCGTTTCTTTTCCACGCTGCAAGAAGTTCCAGGAGCTGTGCATTATAACATCGGCGTCCGCACGCGCCAGCCCTCACGCTTGAAGAGGAGACTATCACAGGACCTGCTTCTAAATGATACATCTGATTCGAGTGATTCTGGTGCTTGATGTCTGTCTTACATCTTCAATATTGACATAATTTCTCAGAGAGTATTATTGGAGTTCTAACTTAATGTAGTTAGGGGGCGGCCTGCTAGCCTACCCCTGAGTGTTATTGTTCTTATTGTACTGTTACCTTCTTTTCACTCTGATCTGTAAAGCATTGTACTGCTGATCGAAAAATAAAAATTATATAAAAAAAGAATAAAATGCAGTTGGAGGCGTGGCTTACCACCACTGGAGTCCTCTAGCTGTCCCCCTCCATCGCTATTTTTGGTCGCTTCTCCTACATCGTGCGGGCTGCACTGGCTATCTGTTTAACTCGCTTTCCCGTTCACTCTTACATTCACTCCTGGCATTTTCTGTAGAATCACTGCTTTGTTCCTCAGGGTTTAAAGAAACTATGATTCTATCTATTTGTTGATCGATTCTGATGTCATTTCCGAGGTAATTATTTTCTGTTAACTTTGAATATAAAAAAAACATCAAAATACATGCATTTCGTGTTGTTTGCGGTCTGTCGCGTGGAAGAAGGGAGGGATGGGAGTCACGTGATGCTTGGATGGTGAGAAGGGGAGAAGGCTCTCCTCGTGCATGCTCACACCAACCGCAGTATGTTTGCGGTCTACCTGTACCATCCTTGTCATACTGGGAAGGTGAGTATAAACACCGTTGGGAAGGCAAAATGATTACGCTACACATTCCTCTAGCTTGCCTTCTTGTCGTGGATCTACAGTGCTCACTTTGAAATGCACACCTGCTGTAGCCAATTGTTTCAGAACAACGCAGGTACCCACTGGTCAGCTCAACTGAGTTTATGTGCCCTCCCCCTTTATAGGCTGCCGGCCATAGCAGAAATGTTCAGAAAGCTGAAATCTCTCGAATAGAAATAGTAGTTCACTGTCGAAGTCAAATATGCTAGACTTCCCGAAACCGAATATTTTGGAATACATCAGCGGGGTACAACGAAAGGGTTACTTTAGCTTATGAAGCCAGCGGAGTGCTTAAATGTTCCTCTGTTTTATTCTCTTTCGGCAAACAAAACCGGCAGAATCGGGTGATTCCACACAATTCTTTTGTGATAGGCATTCGCTGCCACCGTGACAAATATCAGCGTGTTCATATTAAACTTTTATAGATAATAGCTATACTAGAAGCAGGAACATTATATGTAGTCGAGTGCACTGAATCGTACCAATTTGGTCTTACATTCTCTGGGTCGCTGAGCTAAAACCGAACTGGGTTCATAGGTTTATTTGCGTATCATGCTTTCGAGGCGTACATCCAGTCACTCTAACAGAAGTGCTTCCATACTCCATCCATTTGCCGCTTACCTAGGCCTGATGTTTGTTCACAGCCTAACGCGTGTGTATCGAGCTCTACTCAAGCACATTAATACCTTAATTGCTATCAAATAGCAATAAAATTCAGATTAACATGAACAGATACAGAATACAACGTTTAATACAACACTCTTGTAGTTATGTTTTGGTTTTCACAGTCGCTTATTCTCTTAGTAAAGAGCTTCTGATGACACTGTTTACAGAAATAATTACATAGTTTTATAGTGTTAAAGCCATGAACTGCCATTATTATAAAACTGTCTTATTTCAACATTTTTCTTTGCCCATGATCGATATTCATGGCCCCCTATGATTAACTTTTGATTTGCTTTTTCTCGTCTTTCCAAAGTTTTCCTGTACACTGGTAGAGGCATCAGAATTGGCAATATTTCATCTCTGAATAATAAGGTAGGCTGAGGAATCTAAATGTAGCTTATTTCTGCATAGCCATTATTGCTTGTATTGTATGCTCTAATATATTATAAAGGAAATAGAAAACTAATAAAAAGTTGGTTCATCCAGGGCTGGTGTGGAAGCTTGGTGATAGATGATTCTGTCAAGTTAAATTCGAAAACATTGTCGGTCAAGTGTTTTATTGTGTTTTGTCATATTCCTTTGCTTCGGGGCTTATACAGTAAATAAACTATCATAACCTATAATGTAATTCTAGAGGTTTTAGATAGAAGATTAAAAAAAGTACACATACTGACTGTACTGTGGCTGATAACACTAGTCAACAATGAAAAACGTTTAGGGCTTAAAAATAGTGAATTTATATGTATTTCCATCTGCTGAATTCAAATATCACCATAAAATGATAGATTAACTCTTGTTTTGAAGATAAAGTGACATTTCATTGTTTAGAGTGAAGATTTTAAATTTGGGGAAATTTTGGGGGGAGTTGGCATACCTGTCAAATAACAAAACACAATCTGAGAAAAATTTTGGAAATTAAGTGATGCAAAATGTAAGGAAGGCATTTTTTCGGACCACAAATAAGAGAACTTGTAAAGGATCCTGCATTTGACCAAATTTTGGAGGAGAAAGAAACGGAAGCCTGGGAAGCCTTCGAAGGTGTTGTTCATGGATTTTTAGGCAACAAAAGAGATGAAAACTAGAAGCATTTAGTGACTGTGCTGCCGCAAAAATACTGTGACTTTGGATGCAACCTGTCCCTTAAGATCCATTTTCTCCACTCCCACCTAGACTTTTTCCCTCCTAGTTGTGGAGCTGTTAGTGATGAACATGGGGAGAGATTCCATCAGGACATTTCTGTTATGGAACAAAGATATCAGGGCCGTTGGAATGAAGTAGTGCTTGCGGATTACTGTTGGTCTTTGTATAGGCATTCTGCGGAACTCCATCACAAGAGGAAAGCTAAAATACGACGAAGTCAATAGGCACCACATGATTCTCTTCAGACACGACTGTCTGCGAAGTATTTTTCCAGCAATTTAGAACTCTTAGCATGTAATTACGAGTTAAAGAATCAAATGCCTTTGCGGTTCGCTCTCAGAATCAAAATGATGTAGCCAAGTTTCATCAGCAGTGATTACGTTTGAATGAAACTTCTAATCTTCCCCTAACACCAACTTAAACTGTATGCAAACCTGCATGCGTATGTCCTTTTGTTTGGGAAACAACAGTCTTGTAACCCATCGCGCACAAACACGTCTCATGTGTAATGTTTCTGTCACCATCGTGCGGGTGGCACCCAATGAAATGTTCAGTATTTCAGAAAGTGATCTAAAGGTCATCGATCCTCTCTCACAATAGCTGTAGCAGTTTTGATGTTTTCTTCCGGTCCACCTTCCTTTGAAATTGATTGTCTCTCCTCTTTAAACGTTTTAAACCACCTTCGAGCTGTGCTGTAGGGAAGAAAGGACTCTCCATAGGCTTCCTGTGACATTGTATAGGCCTCATCTGAAGATTTGTTGAGACTAAAGCAGAATTTCAAAGCCGCATATTGTTCCTCGCGTGTTACCTCCATTGCAGCGGTAGACGATACTGAAAATATCTGAACTTGCCTGGTTCTCACATGCGGGAACCAGGAGTACCAACAATGAAATTACTACGGCGTGTTTGTTTCACTTTAAGCTAACAGGATATAATAAGATTGAATTTTAGTGCGAAAAATTATGATCGTAAAAAATGATGACCATTCTTTATTGAACAGCCCTCGTGATATAAAATATATATTTAACTCTCGAAGCAATCAGGACGAAATAAGTATACTATACAAAACTTCTGCCTTGAAAAGAGTTACGCCGTTATTATTCTATTCATTACAAGGTTTACCTCAGAAGCCCTCAATAAAACGGGGGCAGCAGAAACCTAACTTTACCTGAAGTGGCATACACATTTAAAGCCACTTGACTTTATACACTGCAATATGAATATCTCAAATTTGGCTATACAGTTTTGTCTGAGCTCTTATGAAGCAATTTCCTCTACAGCACAGCAATGGTACAACGGGCGAAAAGAGATTAATGGGCTAGGAGCAGAAAGGTCAAGCCAAATGTCTGACTGGTCGAGAAATAAAAGAGAGCGCTTTAGATAAAATATGTGCTGTTATATACTACATGTCACGTAAATTTTTCTTTGGAGAGTCGAGTTATACTTTGTTATTACGAATACAAAATGAACATATTAAAGAAGAAGCATTTCAAAAGAACAAAATTATAGAAATTTGCTTGATTTTGAATGATTATGACTCCAGAATTGTTGGTTTGTAACATAATTTGCAGTGAAAATGTCTATATTAAAAGATTATCTTAATAGGATAGAAGATCTAGTGCTGAAAATACAAAATATCCACGGATATGGCTTTAAAATACACTCTTTAAATAATTAATATTATGTTTAGTACATCTTTAATTCCTTTATAAGTTTCCATACTTCACTATCACTTTCACTTTTAGCAGATCCCATATGAACAACTCTCACGTTTGATGCATATTATTTTTTTATATTAATCAGTTGCTCCATTGTTTCTGGTTGTTCTCAGAGGCACTTTTTCAACAAATAGTTTGTTTTCTTGATTGTACTAAGTTTTAAATGGAATGATCTTTGTCGTTCAGCGTGGCTAGTTGAGCAACCAATCGGAGTCCTGCGGTGTTGTCGTATTGTATTCCCGCTAAGTGTTCTGTGACGAGCGCCTAACTAACCAATCTCTAATAAATACTATTCCTACTAAGACAAAATTTCAGATTTGACAAAAACTGATCCATGAGGAAGGAGAGAGTAATGTATTTAGCATAACCGTAAAAACCCCCATACTTTTAACTCATAAAGTTTTCCTAATACAAATAAATATAATATAACAATGCATAGCAACGAAAGCACTGTAATGAATATCATTGTTGGTTGGCATATATGCGGGAACGTATGTTTCAAATTACTCAGAACTGAAAGACAAACATTTGACATGACGTGATAAAAGAAATATGTACTTTGAATAAGCCAAGATGCTTGCTAAATTCGACGAGAGGAAACAATACACTTCTTGCTACTCTCGTCAGATCGTGTCTGATGGTTAAGGTTAACAGCGACTGGACGGAAACCAGGAGATCGGTGGTTCAAATCTCGGCCATGGCATTGAATTTTTCATGTTGACTCTGTCCATCAAATATATTTAGCCTGTATAAGGCTAGTGTGGAGAAATGATTAATTTCCATCAATTAACTAAAATAATAAGAGTTAAATGATGAAGCCTGGGACTTAAGTACTTACAATACTAAGTCGCCACAAACGGTGTATCTCGGATGCGAGAGCCCCTAGTGGTTTACCGGGGAAATATACGAGTCAACTGGAGAATTTAATGTCAGGAAGGCACGTTGGCCATGGTAGCTCAAAGGTTAAGAGCGACTGGACGGAAACCAGGAGATCCGTGGTTCAAATCCCGGCCATGGCTTTGAATTTTTCATGTTGACTCTATCCATCAAATATCTTAGCCTATATACGGCTAGTGTGGAGAAATGATTAATTTCCATCAATTATCTAAAACATTATATCTTTGTTTATGAATGGTTCGTAATCTCTATTTACTCTAGAGAGTTCAAAGCAGTACCATTTAGTTACTCTTCCATGAAAAATTGTATCAGGTGGAACAATGAGACACGATGCATCTTGTCCCCTACTACTGCCAGAACAATCCAATAGAGTTACTGTGGGCTCAAATTTTGTTGCAAACAGAAATAATAATTTTAAACTAACTGACATTGAACGACTTATTCACGAAGAAATTGACAAAGAACATAACAAGACTGGGAAAACTGCGTGAGACATCACAAACTACAAGAAGACGATATTTGGAAGGAAATAGCACCTAACGAGATTCTGGAACCTATCATCATAATTTTGCAGTACTCAGACGTTGAAGAAAATGACGATGACGAATTATCTCTTAACATAAGTAACATTCACAGCTATATGGATGCACCTCTGGTATTTTCGTTGGATTATAAAAATAAGTAATTCATAAACTATAATTAATTTTAAACTAAATATTTAAACCATTTACGTAATATACGAATATCCATGTTTGCAATTGTTGATTTCAACACCTTTGGAAAATTCGGTTTGCGTTCCCTTACGTATAGTGTGTGTGTGTGTGTGTGTGTGTGTGTGTGTGTGTGTGTGTGTGTGTGTGTGTGTGTGTGAGAGAGAGAGAGAGAGAGAGAAACATAAATGGAGTGGGGAGTAAGGAGATGGCAACGTTGAATGCGGTAACGCTTCTGATTCGCTACAAGCCAGAACTCTTTCCATTTGAAACACATAATAGCACCAGCGACTCTCTTTAATGTAACAATAGCCAAGTTCATTTTCCACGAGGTCTCGAGGTCTTTTAGGCAAATTTCTCCTTTTTTTTTTTTTTTTTTTTTTTTTTTTTAACTCTTCAGTGCATACATGTGTCACACTTCTTTGCTATCATTAATTTTAATTACCTGTTGAATAAACCCGTTTTTGTGTTCGTTGCTGAGGATTTTATGTCTTTTATGTTTTGTGTTATGATGACGAATAATTGCATTTGGGTTTAAACTACAAAGCAATTTGTGCACAGTATAAAAAGTAAAAGTCATCTATATGAATATATTCCTTATACATGAGGGGATTTGTAGAAAATCTAGGCTCAGATATGCACTGGAGGATTGTGCTGTTTCAGCATCAAAGCGAAACAGGGAAATAATGACATATTGATTTCAAATAATGTGGGCTTCGAAAGCAAGAGTTATTGGAAGACTTTCACTCCTAATGTGAAAGGAAAGATTTACAGTTGCTGGTACAAAAGACAACTAAAATGGAGTAACGCATTGTCGCAGATATTTATGAAAAGACGGATGATGTGTAACCATACCTTCAAGAAGATGTTCTAGACGGAAAATAACTCTGATAAAATGCCCAAACGTAAATTGTAGTCATACGGGTATGGTTCGAACTTGCACATTTTTAAATCAGTAATGCATTAGCATTAACGGCATCTCACTGTACATTCATATGAAATTTAAGAGATATAAATATACTTTAAGATACAATCTGTTATCTCTGCGAGGAATGAAATTTCTCTCTTTAAATAAAGAGGAAATATAAAGCACTTCGTTCTATGAAATGTGAAATGTGTAGTGCTTAACTCCCGCGTTTACTACATATGGCACCGCAGGCGGTGACACTGATGATACATGAGATGAAGATGGAGCACCGATGGAATGAAATGGCGGGGGAAACCGGAGGTCCCGGAGAAAACCCGCCCCAGCGCCGTGTTGTCCACCACTAATCTCACTTTACGGTCACCTGAGATCGAACCCGGGCCGCCTTGGTGAGAGCCAAGCGGTCTAACCACTGAGCCACGGCGCGGCCTACGTTCTATGAGATAGAACGTTTTATAGAAGGTGCATTCAAGTTAAAAAAAAAACAACTCCTGTTTTGTTTTTCAGAACAGGCACCAGATAGGAACTACTGTTCTTTCTTTTAATACACGCGGACGTTTTGAGAATGCCTGTCAGAGATGGTAGCACTGTAGAATGCACTGATGAGAGTTAGGACTGTTTTTGATACTTAAAATGTCGACGTTTTCATTGCAAGAACAGCATGTACTCATTCGTTTTCTCCATTTTCGTGGTGTGACACCTATTGAAATTCATCGGCAGTTGAGTGAGGCATGTGGTGATGATACCATGGATGTGTCCAATGTGCGTTCCTGGGTGTGACAGTTCAATGAAGGCAGAACATCGTGTGACAACAAACCAAGACAGTCACGGCCGGTCTGACGACATGATCCAGCGAGTGAAGAACGCTGTTTTGGAGGATCGCCGATTGTGCGTTGCAGACATCGCCTCCAAAATTGGCATTTCCGTGGGATCTGTGCACACAATCCTGCATGAAGATCTGAAAATGCGAAAAGTGTCTTCCTTGTGGGGGCCAGGAATGCTGACGGATGATCATAAGGCTGCGCGCGTGACAAATTGTCAGTCGAAGTTGACGCATGATGTCGGTATGAATGGAATGTCAGTTACACGTTATTCTTGTGTTTCAAAAAAACCAGAAGCTCCTATCTGGTCCCATTCCTGGAAAAAAGGTGTTATAACTTGAATGCATCTCGTATTGCACGGAAATAAAAAAGGAATAAAATCTTTAAAAAATAGTTTTGGAAAATAAATACGCATATAAGCTCGATGGTATCCACCAGGACAATCCACACAGGGTGGAGTGCCGCTCTAATGACCGAGGAGTTACCGAGCTGTTACAAAAGCACGCCCGGCGCCTCCGTGGAGCTTTCTATAGGGCAAGACCTAGAGACTAACAAGCCCCCCACCCTCCATCTGATCCTGTGGACTGAAGACGGGATGGAAGTGGATACGCCACTTACGCGCGCCAACCCCAAAGGGAAAGGCTACCGATCAACCTCGGTATGGCACCTGGTGATCTAGCACACCTTCTACTAGCTATGTTGGCTAGTACGCGGGAATATATGGCTTCCCTCAACCCCGACCGGAGACGTACCTGATCTCCCACGGGTATCGGGAACCACTGCCCCCTCGAGTACAACCCAATCCAAACAACTCCCAATCAGGGAGGGACTCGGCAGTTCGGCCCGAGGTTCCTCTAGTAACGTCAGAGGTACCACGAGTGCTAGGGGTCCGCAGTGCCCGTACCACGGTAGCTGAAGGGGATGGATCCGCTCCCCTACTGGGGGAAAATAAATACAACAGCATCCATTGGAATTCTATAGGTTTACTGATAACTCCTTCTAGATTATCAGCACTTTCAGATATAATATTGCCTCGCCGTATATTTTACAGGTTTCTCTCTTCTACAGTCAGAGCTTTTCCTTTCATTGTTTAATGAGTAGTTACCTATTGCGAAACCACAAAATGCATATTCATTTTCAAAAGTATTTGAGTGATATCAGCTTCATATACATAAAAGAAATTCGAAGATTGCTGGCGTTAAGGGGAGACGTATGCAAATGTTCAGGGTCTTACATAAAGAGCTATAACATCCAAAGTTTTGAAGTTAGAGAAGTGAAACTTAGTATATTCATTTAAGATAATACAGTTAATATGCACAATGTTTTTCATAATTTTCTATTGTTTATAACTAATGCTACATATTTTTTCTATATGCAGAGATATTTACAAACTTAAACCTACTTTTTTCAAAATTCACCTATGCTACCTTTCTGAAATTTGGTATGTTATTTTAAAACACAGTAAAAATGAATTTTTTGGATTTAGATTTCTTGTTGAAGCTGTATAGAATTTAAAAAAATGTTAATCATATGCATCCTTTAAAAATTAAAATAATTTCATATATTTTGTATCATCACATTCCATCTGGAGCTTAATCTTAAATTCTAGAATCAACAAAATGTTCATTGTAGCATAAGAAAGCTGTGTGCTAAATTGCATCACTGTAGATGAAGCAGTTTGAGAGAAAAATTGGTTGAAGTTGTAGAAAATGCAAGTTACGGGGAAATGCAATTAAAAATACAATAAGTATTACTCAGTTTGCCTTTTAATTTTAAGTCAGAACTTCCCACATGCATAGTCTGTATTCTCATTCTGGTCTTTTTCAGCCTTTCTTTTTAAATTCCTCTTCTGTCTTGCTTCTTTCTGCATTAATTTCATAGCTCTGTCTGCACCAGCGATGCGAATGCTGTCGATACTCTGCAAAATTGTTTCCATAAACACACCAGGTTGATACCCTAACTGATGCATAACTTTCTGCCAACATTCCCATCATTAAACACTATTACAGCATCAAATGTAGCAATTTTCAGCACTATAGAAGACACAAATGATGTTTTGGGACATCTTTTACATATCAAACTGTTGAGGCTTTCATTTGAATTTTGTGTCTCTCTATAGACATATGTTTTAGATCTGGGTGTCTGGGTGTGCTGCAAGTCTGGGTGTGCTAAGAATTCGTAGGTGGGCTTTATAAATTCCAAGACAGCTGATGGAAGACTATGTGTTGCTACTATGCTACTATGTAACACTAGGGCATTTAATTTTTAAAGGTACATACAGACTACTTACAGTCATAATATTTTGGTGTTTGATAGTTAATACTATATACCATTTTACAAAACAATAAAAAATTATATTTTTGAACATTTTCTCGTACGTCCCACCTTAACGTCAAGTGGTTTCATTGAGAAATGCAACGTTTTGGACTTACGTGAGAAAGTAGCAGCTACAAAGCATTAAATATTCAAAATAAACTGCACAAATTATTTACGTCATAAATAAAATGTATACAACGAAGATTACAAGTGCAGCATGCATAAATACGAGAAATAGATTAAAGGTAATTTGTGAACTCCGTGTATAAGGATCAGCAAGCAGTTTTGTGTCGACGGCTATTAATCATGCTGTCTTCATGTTCTTGCTTTTACGCCCTTCCATTCATTTCTTTACTCTCCAAAATAATGTTCCAGGATGTTGATTGTTGCATGTTTTCACCTTGTGATCTATGCAACACAAGCCGTGCGTTACTAATATGAGAGAAGGTGCAAGGTCGAGGGGTTGCAGGCGTGTATCATTAATGCACGCACGGATTAGAGAGGCATTATTATCTCTCTTTAACCTGGAAACATCCCTTTTGTTATGGTTTAATTACTATCTTATTGATTATAAATTACCTAAGCAGGAAATTCGCCGTCCTTTTCTGGGGGTTTATAGATTTCATCAATTTTCTGCCCATCTCTGACTCGTTTAAACTGGCATTCCAACGCTAGTATTACTGCTTTGAGCGAATTCGTTTGGAATTCAGAATTATAACAGATGACTGGAATGTTGTTGCGAAATAATGATCAACAAAGACACTAGAATGCTGTTTTATACATTTCTTCCACATCGTGGCGAACAATATAGTGCGAAATGTAGTTATTCATTGAAGTTATTTACTTGACAGAGTTAACTAATATGGCAATATATTCTGGATCTGTTAGTAGTCATTAAAGAAAACTTTTAGAAGTAGTAATTTAGCATTTACCGAGCGGAATTCGTGAAGCAGTTTCTCCTAAGTTCATATATTACCATATATAACCATAAAGGAAATTATGGTTTCGTGTCTGTAACCTCATTTAATTGAGCTAACCTGTGTAAAAATCAGGTAAAAAAAACACTTAGTTTCTGCGCCTGCATCACACACACAGACCATATAATGTTTAAAGTGATTTTAGTATAAATTTTAGGAAAATATCCATAAATATACTTCTACATGTACCTAATATCAACCAGTAATCACATTCTGGCATAAATGTTTCTTCCAGTAAAACCTTCTTGCAAAACAAAGAAAAATCGCTCAAAGGAGACTACAGTTTTTCTTCTATAAGTTGCGACATTTTCGAGATGGTTTCTCGGTTTCATATGCTTCAATAAATATGAAAAGTGGTGTCTTGGTAGCGCGTCTAGCTCTTGAGTTCGCGAGTTCAAATCTCGTTTAGAAAGGGTAACCTTAATAGAGATAACTGTAAGGTCTATGAACTCCAGGTTCATTTAATAACTCTGGTACTTGTGAGGCAGTTTCTGACTGCTATTTTAGTGCCATATTTGATTTTCAGTTTCTCAACAACTATTTATCATAAATACTAGGGCTGCTCAATAAAGAGTGATCACAATATATATACTATATATATATATTGACAACGTACCTTTACTCATCCTCATAATTTTGATAGTTCTTCTCAAAATAGCCTCCCCTGAATGCGATGTACTTGTCCCAGTGTTTCTGCCAGTCTTCTAAGATATGCTGGAAACCATTTTTCACAGATCCTTCTAAATCGCCTCCGCAGCCTTCACCACAGCTTCTGATGATGGATAATGCCACCCACATATGCGTTTCTTCAAGTTACGGAATAGAAAAAAGTCACAAGGGGCTAAATCTGGACTATAGGGAGGGTGAGGGATGCATTTCACGTTGATTTTTGAAAGATATTCAGCAACAACATTGGCAATATGCGGCCGCGCATTATCGTGGTGCAGCATCCAGTCTGCTTCACGGAAATGTGGTCTTTTGCGCCTGATATGGACTTGCAATGTTTTCAGGACATCCCTTTAGTATTGTCCAGTTACTGATGTGAGTGCAGGTACAACATGCTGATAAATCATTCCATGAATATCAAAGAATGAAATGACCATAACTTTCTCAGCAGAAGCAACCACTTTTACCTTTTGGGGGGGTTGGTGATGAAGGAGATGTCCACACTGAGCTTTGCTGTTTGCTCTCAGGATCAAAATGATGTAGCCAAGTTTCATCAGCAGTGATTACGTTTGAAAGAAACTCCGGATCTTCCTCTAACATCAACTTTAACTGCATGTTACCTGCATTGCAGCGGTAGGCGATACTGAACATGTCTGAACTTGCCTAGTTCACACAGACGGGAATCAGGAGTACCAACAATGAAACTACTACGGCGTGTTTGTTTCACATTAAGCTAACAGAATATAATAAGTTTGAATTTTAGTGCGAAAAATTATGACCGTAAAAAATTATGACCATTCTTTATTGAACAGCCCTCGTAAATGAGACCTTGACACTTAATACAGCAATCCTTTTTAACACAAACCATGTAAAATGATCTCTATGTTGAAAGGCAATGCTCTAAACATGTCATAAACAAAATTAAAGATTTCAAAATTGTCAGTGGTATGACAATATTCAGTCACACCTTTCTCTAGAACTGTCGATTATCTTTTTACTATATTTTATATGCTTTACTAGCTGCATTACTTGACAATTTGTACCTACTTTTTTACACATTTGAAAATATCAGCCCCCAGAAATGTGGTATTTATGAACACAGAATTCATGCAAATTTTACTTTGAATTTTTACATTTTTACATTAAAATTATGCTTATCAGTTTGAGGAATAATTTTACGTGAAATCAGTATTTCCTTGACTGAGAAATGAAGAGCAAAACTTTCATCTATGTAGCTCAACTGGTTGCAGAGAAAAGTGTTCCCAAAATATGAAAAATACAAGTTATGGTAAACTGCAATGAAAGGTAAATCTGTACATAACAGCATTGCCTCACCAAGTAAGAACTTGCACATTAAAATCCCTTTATCAGGATCCCATAAGGTCCTATATATTTTGAAACTTCAGATTTTCTAGTACTTTTAAGCATGACAGCAAATATCGACTTTTTTAACCCACCTAAATGACTACCCTGTGTCCTTGCAACAGTTCACCCATTTAACCATTGTCCAGTGTGGTTTTAAATATATAGTGCTGTTATATTTATAACAGAAATTGTGGAGAAAGTTTTATAAAAGCCAAATGTGATCGAATTTCTTTTCTTAAAGAAATTTTTGAGGTTAAATGATCAGAAACTTTAATTAAATTCTCTATGTTTTAGACAGGAGTGATAATAATGAACTTCCATATGTATTTGTCAAATTCTTAGCTTTTTAAGTTACTACTTCTTAATGAAAGACACTTACAAACTGCTTTTGCGTATCGTAAAATTCCTCTCCTTTTGGTGTAACCAAAGATTGAAAGAATATTAATATGTCCGAGTAAAAATAGTTTGTATTCAAGAATGAGAAAGTTTAAGGCTATTTGTTATCATTTAATGGATTTCAATCCAGTGGTAGATATAAGCAATAAACCGCTTGTTTAAGAATGAAGTGAACAGCCAGGCTATTTCCTTTCGTCCCTTACAAATTTCGCTGCCAGGGATATCGGTGAGTGGTCCAATATTCAGCTGCTACAAACGTCGAAATGCTTTAAAATTTTACTCACGCATGTTTTTTCCCAAGTGGTGAACAATACAGTTATTGAAAAATGGCTAAAAGCAAACAGAAAAGTTCCCCTTTGTTTTACAATACCATGCTTCGATATTGAAACAGGGGAGGGGGTTGTGAGGGATTGGCACGAGATTCGCAGACAGTTAGTGCATAATGGAATGCGCATGATTGGATGCTGTGAAATATTTTATCATTGTGGAAGCCTGCATAGAGAAAGAGGCACTGAGGGAAAATGGAGGGAGGTAGAGAAAACTGTTTGTCATGTAAAGAGCAGTTGTATCGGATATGCTGCTATTTTATTACGAATATATTCTTCAGCTAAATACGTTAAAATAATGCTCACATTTAAATAACCTTATGCTTTAGGAATAGGGAAATCACCTAAAGCTTTATACAATATATTGGCAATAGTGTAATTTCTATCCACTGCGTATGCTTCATAGAAAATCTCAGCTTTGTTGTTTTTCTTTTGTCCATTTCTAAGCCCCCTTTAACTGCTTGGCCATATCGGTGGTTTTGACTGAAGCTGTTATGTTCTTAAACGTGGTTTACTGGTTTTTATGGTACGAATAGTTAGTAAGTTTTTAACTTATTTTCACGAATACATTTACTCTCATATCCACTTAAAGACGCTGGAGGGCAGAGAAAGTTCTTAATTAAAGCAAAATTCCGACCCCTTGGCCGGGAATTAATCTGGAACCTACGGATGAGAAGTCAGTTTGCTGACAATCGACCAAGGTGGCAGTCGGATTGGGAGAAGGAAATGTGTTTGTAATTAACCTCGTGTAATGTAATTAACCCTAAATGTAATTAACTAACTTTAATGTAATTATGTTACAACGTGGCAATATATGTAACAAGGCGGTACAATGCTTGGGTGGCAAATATATTTTGAATAGCTTTTACTTTCTTCACTATTACTTAAGTAAGCAGTGCACCTGTAAAACAGGCTTCGACGGAAAAATACCCTAGTGTGAATTTGTGAATGTCTGTGTGCATCTGAGAGCGCATAAGTCCTTAAGTACCAGACTTTTTGCTTAATTTTAGGATCTTCTGAAGATTCGACAGGTTAAAGAAAAACTCTCCATCAATCCAAACTATTTTTTTATTAATTAGTTTATTTATTGTCGCTTTACCTATGTAGGTCTTATCGCAACTTGGTTTACATGTTACAGATTAAATTTGCAGTAAGTTTTACCTTATTACATTACATTTACATGTGATATTGTTGAACGACAGTGAAGATTGTAACATTAACATTTCAACAGTCGTAGTTTTGAAAATAATCCAGTGTCTTTTAAGAACTTAATGATGATATCAATAGATGACGGCAAGGAGAGGGCTTCTTCGATCTTGTTGGGAATACCATGGTACTGACGCTGTTGGTTGTAAAGGAGGCAATCGATGATGATGTGCTTCACAGTTAGTACACATTACGTAAAATGGTTGTCATGTGTGCTATGTTAAAAATGACCCTAAAGTTTTGTCTAAAACATCACAGGTAAAAGCTTACATGACACACAAAATAAATATCCTGATTTTGGTAAACAGGCTGTTAAATCCTCTTCGTACTGATGGCAAATGCATACTATTAAGGTAAACTAAACATTATATTGCTACTTTGACCATGTGGCTCTTTATCCCTGTATCCCACAAGCCCCGGAAATGGAGGGAATGGGGTACGAGGATACAGGGTCGGTCGATCCAGGAACCGCGATACATCAGAGGCCTAACAGTTACGGATTGAAGCACCCCGGTAGCGTCTATTACAACCGGCTCTCCTGCTGGAGGAGGACAGCTCGGCATCGGAAGCCTGGTTACGGGAGTTTACACAGATGCTCTCTTTTCCCCAGCCATGTCGCACTCAAAACACCTTTGATCCGGGTCAACTCTGAAATAAACCAGGTGGATGAAGGGTGAAGTGAATAATAGTGGTTAAATGGAGTGTTAAGTTAAGTGAAGTGCATCCCTCACGCTCCCTATAGTCCGGATTTAGCCCCATGTGACTTTTTTCTATTCCCTATCTTGAAGAAACGCCTTCATGGGAGACATTATCCATCAACCAACTAATTAAAAATATTAAGCTGTAGGGGAGAAAAGAAGATTCGTATGACCTACCCGGGGAACAAATGTCTATCCAAAGTTAGTTGGCTGAAAAGTCGTGTGTTAGCACTCGGGAAGAAACCGCGTTCATTAAACTTAGTTGGCGTCTGCGGGTCAAACTGAAAAGTCGTATGATAGTTCACGGAAGAAACCGCGTCCATCAAAGAGTTGGTGTTTGAGTGCCAAGCTAAAAGGTCGTGTGATGATGCGCGGTAAACAACCACGCCAGCGCGAAGCCAACCATTCAAAGTTCGTCTAACCAAAATGTATTTCAATAGTAACTGAAATATAACCAATCGTCGTAAGAGAATAAAACTGTGTTTGTTTCCAAGTACCCAAATTGATCCACCCACAAAACCCTGAATCAAGAGATCCTTGCTACACATCCTATATCCATGCGCTTTAGGATAACTCCAAGAGCAGCCGCGGACTTCAGTATTCTCAAATCTTCATTGACGAGCCTGACGACGGAGTAACCTTGCAAATTGTCAAAATGTGTTCTAAAATTGTAAGGGAAGAATAGTAATTATCTTCAGAAAAAGTAAAATCATGCAATCGTGCCAAAGGATTAATATAATTACATAGCTAACCAATTCATTTGTTTTCTAGATTTTACGTAAATACATTATTAGGAACAACATTTTAACAAAAATGAAACTAAAACGTTTAGTGCATAACTGTCGACCCAGCAAGCTCTGAAAGTATTTTCTAAATGACTAGTTTTCTTGCCAGGTTTAATGCGAGAATCAATCACTTTCCCCTTTTTTGTAAACCATAGCTTAAACTTTATGGTGACTTCAGCAGTGCCTGCGATGTAGAGCAAAACCGATTGAATAATATTTATTCTCGAAGGATTAAAATACCTTCACTATTTACATAAGAATTTCGCTTTTCTGTTTCGGAGGACTTTTATTGAAAATCCTCAAGGGGACGTCTCCGTTTATCATCTGCGGCTTTATTCATTTGGTTAAAGTGACGTATCTGACAGAACAATCCTATGTGTCCCAATGAAAGAAGTAAAAACATTGTTCTGCTAGACTCTTTAGATTCCACGTTTGTTCACTGAAGTCTCAATTTGCGGACAGTTGAGTGGAAGCGACGTGAACGTAGCAAGTGAGGAAAAGCGTTCAGCTACCGCAGAGTTCATCTCTGATGTCAATATTAGCATTAAGCCCCAAGAGTATAACATTTTATTTCCAAAGCGCTCTTGGCTTTATAAAAGAGAACGCGCATCACTTCGAAAAAGGTACTCATGAGGTTGGAATGTGGCCTTTCAAACCACGAATATGGAAGTTACAGAACATTTTAGCATAATAAACTGCAATCATTCCAAAATGAATTTCGGAATTTAGTAATAGAATCAGCCAATATTATAAGTTCAGGATTTAGTTGATATCCTTCTGAAAGTAAAAGCTTGAAAACATCACAAAGAAAGCGTACATGGCATGCATATAATAAAAATATTAGCCAAACATGTCAGGAAGGGAATAATGTTGAGTAAATAGCTTAGCTTTGAGCTGTATACGTAATGTTATCTAAATTGCCCACGTTTTATTTTCCGCATTGCCTAACATAAGTATATGGAGTGCTTTTGTTAAATAAATGTATTTTGGAGACATGATCTTCAATAGTTGACAGAAACAATGAACTGTAAGACCGTTTCAAACAGGCGATAGGTGCTAAAGGTTATATCTTCCAAGGTATGTAGTTCGAAGGTTGTGTTGAGTGAAGGAATCTAGTTTTTCTGAATTATAAATTTCTGTGTATGTTTGCTTTATTGGAAATTTGTCTCTGATTGAAATAATGGTAGTAGGTGCACCGCAGCCCAACGCGACGCGACAATGATCTATTATGATCCAAAGGAAAGGAGTGACTACAAGCCAGCTGAAGGGGACCCAGCAAAGCTACAGAAACGCGCAGAAGTACCTAACAGCTCGATAGATTAACACCTGGTGCACCAGGAAGCTTTCCATTGGCACCCAGGAAAACGACGGTGACACGTACTCAGTGGCGTGGGGAGCAATTTAAAGGGGTGCTAGGGAGGCAGTTTTGCAGTGACCCAACAAGACGTCGGCTTCGACTTGCCCGCATGGTTTGCGGGCATCCGAGGTAACCACGGAGCAAGTCCACCAGCAGCAAAAGCTGAGCTCTTACAAATAAAACCAAGGGTTTTTGGCCTCAAAATTACTTTAATTTTAAATTTAACCTACTTCATTGCCAGGGTGCATTAGGTATAGAATCCTGTCTTCCTTCAGAGAAGTAACTTCCTACCTCACAGTGTTTTCCTTCGTAAACCACAACACTCCATTCTTAACCCATCCTAATAAAATAAAATCCTGGGTGGGCACGCAGCAAACATTTGGGCTGAACACAGCCTGCCAGTTTCTCGGCTTCGTCGTGGTCGTCGTCGTCGTCGTCGTCGTCAGTTATGCAGAGCACACGCGTTTCTTTTATCTGCATCCACCTGGTCAACCACACTGAAAGATGACAAGGCAGTGAATTGAAAAAGGAAGGAATTGGAGTCTGTGGATATTCCATCTCAGCATTTGTCAAAATACAAGTAGAAACCACAGAGAAACTCGGTCAAAGTGACGGGGGATAAACGCGCGATCTCCCAAGTGCCAGTCGCAGGGCTATCTCTTGTTTTACTTTTAACTATACTAACGGGTTCTCTCTCTCTTCATTTGACATTGTGCCTGTTTGAACCTGGCTTTCTTTTATTTATTCTCATCAGTTTCGATGTCTTCTTTTCTTTTAAGATATATAACTATTAATCAAAAGTGGCATCATTTCTTACCTCATATGGTTGTTCATGAGCTTACCTAGTGGTGCTATTTTCTGCAGTTGTATCACGCAGTTCATGAATACTCAGTTTTTCTGTAATATTTTTCTTTAGAATTAAGATTAGTTTTTGCACGTTTTACTTGTGGTAATAATCTGTCTAACTTATGTTCTTTTGTTTCACTGTCAACCATTTCCTACTATCCTGAAACATAGAGTCTGCCTTGGTTTGTAGGACTTCAATTGTTTCTTTCGTTGTATTGTTATGGTTGCATGTATCTATAGAAATTTGTATTTATTAATTTGTATATGTCTATGAACATTGAAACTTACGCCACTTCCTAACTAATTAAAGCATAGCTACAGTTCTAGGATATTATTTCAAAGACTTATTTTTGTTACTTGGTATTTTCCTTAGTGTGCCATTAATTTTGAAGTTTTATGAGTATATTCTATAAAGATTATGTTATAAAGAATTTTGTGCCTTTACGTTATCATTTGTGCATAATTTTAATTATTTTGGTAATTAATTTTTGGTATATAGTACTCTCGAATGCCTTTCTGCACTTCCTATATGCATGTTTCGAGGAAAAATTTGGAAAACTGCATCCTTTTCTTGCTTCATATTTATCATTACTGCTTCCCATTTGGATCTGTCTAAATATGTAGTAATTTTAATTTTATGAATAGAGCTTTCTGGTGGAAAATAATGTTAAAAGAGGATATTGGTGGTACATTTTAAAGGTATGCATATAAATATTAAGTGCCTCTTTAAGCTAGTGTATTTGTTTTCATTCAGATATATACAGAATTAACACACTGAAAAGATATTCCATATCAATGTAGTAACATCAAACTATAAATAATTTGGATATATACAAAATTTCTTGCACATTTCGTTGGTTATTTAGACAAAGTTAATAAGAATCAATATTTTAACAGCAACTTCTTCAGGAAATTGTACTTCAGGAAGATTGATTATGAAGCACTATTTGCTGATGTCATAACTGCGTACAAAAGGTATTCTGTCCATGATGTTATGAGACAACTCCCCCGTCTCAAAGCTTTTGCTGAAGAGTCCTTTATTCTCCCCCCTGCCAATGTCACTTAAAGGATAAAAGGTGCTTCAATTTTGGGTTCACATTTCTACCACATCATCTCTAATGGAAGAGTTTCTTACCCTCTTAAGAGCTGAACAACTCAAGCTTGAAGAACAGAGCAAATACAGTCTTCTGACTACGTCTATGCAAACAAAAATGACATCGTCTGATGTCAAGATACTGCTTTCATTATGAATTCACTGGTGTATGTGACAGAATGAGATCCTGGTATTACTGTTGACTGTCCGAGTAATTCAAAGGTTGGTAATGGTTTATTATCATCGGAACCAGAAGGAAAACAATATTATCTTCTCAGTTATTAATTTTCTGAAAAATACGAAGGACAAGAGAGGAAGAATAAAAATGGATAATGTGAAGTGCGGTAAATGAATTAAGTTGTGTTTTTTAACAACACACAATTTTAACCATAGTTTTCTCTTACGAGGTTCCATAGCTTCGCTTTTTATTAGAAAGCTTATAATTATTATGCTGAAAGGAAGGAGTCGTGTTTTAACGACTGTGGATGTCATTCAAGAGGTATAAATTATAGGTATATCCAACCTGAAATGAGTTGTATTGTGATTATTGTGATTTCTCGAAGAGTTGGTAAGCACTGGTCTAGAAGATAAAAAGGTGACATTTTCTAGGTATATCTATATATAACAATAAAATATAAATGCATTAGGTCAGTTTGTATCGGAATATACTGGTTACGTGTACACCAAAAGAACAGGTTAATCTTCCAAGCTCCCAATACAGTAAATTACAAAAACTCCAATGTCTTATATTAACTGGACTTTCCTACCCATTCTATTGTAAACTAATCTTGTTTAAAGATTAGTTTATCATATATTTCATTCGAAATAATTATTTACTGAATATCTAACTCTTCTTACACATACTTTCAGGAACGTAGTAGGCTAAAACCATATTCAAATATTTTGAAAAGTCTGTTGTCTAGACGACGGCTTTGGAATTCTTCTTTTATTGCATATTCACGAGAAAACCGTATAGTGACATAACCATTTAGAAACGCATATATAAGTAGTACTTAACATTTGAAATCAATAATAAAGAGTTCCTCAGAAGTGGTTAATGCAAAAAATTGACATGTTTGTTTTAATGGGAGATACATTTTTACGTCTTTATCTCGCTATTACGTTTCCAAGTTATACAAAATATTCAGTTGGAATATTGTTGTAGAAGCTATTAAAACTTTTGTTTAGAAAATAAAAAATTTCGATTTAATCCATGTTTGTCTCTAATAATGCACCAGTTATTCAAAATTAATTAAGAATAAGGCATACATCTAAGGCTTCATGATTTACGAAATGCATTTATTTTTTATGAAAATGTGACATATGCTAATTTAATCAAAGTGATTATTAATTTTCTGAGAAATTCAAAATTTTCGAACCATTTTCCCTCTAAAGGATGGTTTTATATGGGTAACTTTTCTGAGAACCTTTGAGTCAAATCCCGGCTAGACTGAATTTAAATATCACATTTGGTAGATATTTTATCACCTTTAAATAAAAATACTTTTATGTTATTCAGATTGTCCTAAAACGCATTTTCAATAAGGATTGTTACTCTAGGTATACAGTAGAGATGGCAAATACCAGTAAAAAGTATATTATAGAATAATTTCCAGATGAGATAGAAAGTAAATTATAATGGGTACAAAAATGTGATAATAACAAAAGAACGTTACGTAAACTGAATTTCAAGTAAGTTACTGATAATTCCAATGAATTCCAAATTATTTTTATTATTAAAATAGGTTATATGCCGTTCTATATCGTAAGTTCTACGAAATGTTCTCGTCAATTCTGCGTCCAACTATTAATGGGTTGTCCCCACAGAGCAACTTGCAGATATTTCTTCTTTTCACGCATCGCCCGCGTTAACTACAATTTGAGACCATTCCATTCCCTTCATTTCGCCTGAGGCGGACGTAGAATCATTAGTGGGAAGTTGGTTGAAGCGGACGTAGGGGGGGGGGGGCTATTTCGATATTCCCCTAAACTCGCGAAACTCTATTACCAAAAACTCCATTAACCACGAAAATTCCAGACCAACAGATAGACTTCCTTCCGTTCTCTCTCAATATTCACTGTTAGAATTACTGTCCATCCTTGTGCATTTACTACAAACTGTATGATAAATTAAATAAGGAATCTAAAATCAATGACTATTGCATTCTTGATTAACATAAATTCTATTTTTAAGTAACTAATAAGAAGTGGACAATTTGCCTTTCAATCAAATTGCATTTTCTGGTGTCTCTTTGTTTCATAGTTATGACAACATACGTTTGCTTGATTTTAATATCCTGCTACATTTTTTTTTAATTATATAGAACCAAGTGCATCCTATTTAGAAGCCCAAAAAATTGGATGCGATCCGAAGAGAATTGGTAAATTTGGAGTTTATAGAGAGATATTCAAATACGTTTTATTATTGAATATTTGATCAGTATTAAAATTATGTGCCACAAAAAGTTAGATATTTAAGCTTTATCAAATTTGTGAGTAATGTAAAATGAAAATATCTACTGAAAAAATAAAGGCACTATGATCTTCAAGATGATAATTTATAAGAACGAAAATAATAGTCAATGAATAGTGTAATAGAACGGTTTAGGATAGGGCATTAGCTATGACAGTTATTACGATACACAAAAATAACTTTGCAGTTTCATAAGTCTATAGAGAGATCCAGAGAACGTTCAGGATGAAGGTGAATAATTAGGCAAAACCATCTTAGAAAGTCATGGAGTGCATCTAAGTGAATACACACGTTAAATGTTTAAGGGAAGGTAAAATATAAATCTGAATGTCCTAAAATAACGATACTGAAAATAATTACGAATTTCACATAGAATGACCAATTTAAAGATATTAAGTGATACGGGGAAAAATACAAAATAATGCAAAATAAAGAACCATCAAAGAAAATATACATACGTATGTATTCTGATTCTCAGATCTATAAGCAGACCAAGAAAGAGGTGACTGGAGAATCTTTGAAGTCAAAACAGCCACTTAACTGAGTCTATTGTGAAGTGCTAGAAAATAGAAAGTACATGTAGCTAAAATGTTTATGGGTGCACACAATTCCACGTTGTGGACGCCACTTTGAAGCAATAATTTAATGGCGAGCAAATAAGTTGGCGAGCAATGAAGTTTCTCTCAGGGTATGCGTGGATGTGTGTGAGAAGGAGAGTTTAGTAACACTGGAATGCCCGTTTCCAATTTATTTATTTATTTACTGCTTCTTCTTTTAAAACATAGAAATAAAAGTTGCCGACCAAGGGTTACCAAACTCTGTTTAGAGTTACCGACGGCAGAATGTTTATTCCTCGATAAACTTTATTCGTTCCTCACGTATATATGAACCGACAAATATCAAACACAGAACACGTTGACCGCCCTAATAGGCGTCACGCCTCGGACTCTTCTCATCGGCCTGACGCCGAAGACTCCTCTAATGGCTTCCTAGCCACGAACTGCCCGCATCGGCTCCACACCGAAGACTGTCCTCCATGACCGCAGCTGCGTGTGTGTGTATCACTTTCCCTTACTGAAAACTCATTTTCAACCAAAGTCCCTTTGTGGCTGTTATGTCGCCATTGTAAATGATCCAAAGAATTCCCTATTCATACAAGTCAAGTGCGCCCCTTTAGAAAACTGCTAAGGACGCTGTTTCTTACATTGCTTTTGTTATAACACTTTCCCGCAACTCAACTGGCCTTGCCCTTGTCGTAACAAAGAACCAACATTCCTTTGACATCCATCATGATTCTTTACTTCTGGCAAACCTTAATTTCTGTATCAAACAGCAGCTCTACAACATTTTATGATTATAAACAACCGAAAATATTTCAAGATCTTCTCGGAAACAAGCGAGGAGAAAAGGCGATTGGAAATTGACGTTTTGGGAGTGTGCATCTCTCCCATCATCAGGATATTTTAATAAACGTTATGACCACAAATGTATCACTGGATATACAACAAATATAAAGAAAGACAAAATACTATCAATGCTTGCATCACTGAACAAAAGACTGTTTTTATTAAATTAAATGTCAGGTCAGGAGATGGCGTGAGTATAGAAAACTGATTGGGTCAAAGAAGCGTAACTACGTAGCTTGACGAGCTGTATAGTCCTGCGCTTCTTGAGCCCATAGATTTCCATTTTTAAGGCCGGTTTCCAAGAGCGGCTGAACTGAAATCCAGCATCACGATTAAGCGTGCTCCTCTCGGAGGAAATAGCCAAAGCCTCCTTAACTCTCCGCTGCCAGTAAATGTTGCATTTTGCCAAGATAGTCAAAACAATGCTCTGCCAGTCCAGACTTCTCAGGTTGCATTAAACGAATGCTCCGTTCATGTTCGATTATTCTAGTAGCGATGGTCCTTTCGGTTTGTCCTATATACGGTGTCTCACATTCACAGGGAATGCGGTACAATCACGGAACTCGGAAGTCCAGTTTGTCTTTCACTGGTCTCAACAGATGTTTAATCTTCGGAGGTGGCTTGTGGATGGTCCTGATGTATTTGGCGAGAATTCTGCTGATTCTGCCGGATAGATTGCTGGTAAACGGGATGATGATGGGAGTGATGTACGCTTCCGAAACGTCTATTTCTAATCGTCTTTTCTCCTGGCTTGTTTCCCTAGAGGATCTCGAAGATATTCATGGCCAGAAAAGCTTCAGTCTTATTTTAACAAAAAAAAAAAGTTTGCCAAGCTACTAAAGTTAACTCTCTCGCATAAAGACTGTTTATTTACTCTGCTTCTTAACATTTGTGTTCAATAACTAATATCATTTTAACAATTCTGCCAATGTTGAAATACTACAATAAGTGTGTTTAAAGTATTATTTTGTATGTAGGAAAAATTGTCACTAGTTGACTCTAACATTTGAGCCACTTTACTTTCGATTTAATAAAATGTACTGGGGTTCATATTGTTAGGTATATTTAGCAAAAGAGGATTGGAGAAATAGTTTAACATATTAAAATACTTTTTATACAACTTAACATAAAGATGAGCTTTCACAGTGGATATACAGTGGTTATGTAAGTATTAATTAAATTACAAAAGAACAATGAAATGGACTTCTTTAAGTAATGTTATGAAGCTGGTAATATTGGTGATGTGATTCGTTCAAAATCGTAGATACTTAAAATTAGTTCATGTGAGTATCAAAGGTATTCGATTTCAGGGGTACATTCTTAAAATAGTATCAAGTGTTGTGAATGTATGTAAAAATAATGCCACATGTACATTCATTGCATAATTGATTCTGTATTCAGCACCGGAAACAAATGAAGTCAGGATATTGTGAAACAAAGCAAGCTATGCCGTGACTTTTCCCTGTCTGTTACATATTCGTTTGTTTTGCACAAGTAAGGAGAGAAACAGTTGAAATAAGACTATATAGGACGCAGATAATCTTAGTCTACAAGCAGGCAACCATATTGTCACTCCCCTTTACGTTCAAGATCGAACTAGAGTGATCAGCACGCTCGTAATGGAACATGCAATGTCTGGAGGATATGCTTGACTGAGTAACTATAACACTAAGATCTTTAAAGGGACTTGTGTAATTCTACTCAGTTATAAGCCAATATCCTCTAGGATGTTTCAAACAAAGTTTTCATTCTATTTTACATTAAACAGCGACGGGTCTTTTACACTTCATAGATGGATTGTTGGCCTTCTAGAGCTCATCTCTGTGCCATTACATCTTGCTTCGCCTTGCATTCACAGAGGCCTTAGTGCTAACAAACGATACATCTGCTTCCATGAGGGGCAGATGGCAGCTTCAACAAGTATCTTTGCTTCTATGCGTGAGAGTAGATGAGAGTTGGCTATTGTCTCAGTATTTGAGGATAGATGCCGTAGCATTGTTTATTACTGTTTGGTAATTTTTACCATTTTTAAGCCACAAACTGGCAAAAAATGCATTTTCAATGTTTTGCACAGTTCTATGAATTGAAGTTTACTCCATAATTTCATATACTTTCTATCACAGCTAGGAAAATATTTATACTTTAAACAGATGATAGCACATCTTTTTCCTGTAAATTCTGCACCACTCACTAAAAACAAAGTAGATAACTTGTATACATTTCTGAGAATATAGGTAAACTTTAGCCCATTTTAGCGAGTGTTTAAACTGCTAATTGGTACTACTGTTAAACATGGGAATTCTGTGTGATCGAGACATATGCCTTCTTTGCTTACATATTCCAGCTGTCTTCTCTATTTGTTTGTCTGTATTTCCTGATATAAATGAACTGTTTCCTCAGGAACTATTACAGAAATCTAAATTAAATGTTTTGATAATAAAACAATGTCTAGATGTTCCTGTTTGTATGTCAAAGTTGGTATAATTATTAAAATATTTATCTATTAAATACTAATAATCATTTCTGCACACTAGCCCTATGTAGCTTAAGGTTTTTGATAGAGTCAACATGAAAAATTCAATGCCATGTCCGGGATTTGAACCACGGATCTCCTGATTTCCATCCAGTTGCTCTAACCCATTGAGCTGCCATGGCCAACTTGCCGTCATGACATTAATTATCCATTTAGCTCCTATATTTCCTCGGTAGACCACTAGGGGCTCTTGCATTCTAGATACACCATTTTTGGCGACTTACTATCGTTAGTATTTGAGTCACAGGCTTCATCATTTAACTCTTATTGTTTTAGTTAATTGATGGCCATGGTAGCTCAATGGGTTAGAGCGACTGGACGGAAACCAGGAGATCCGTGGCTCAAATCCCAGCCATGGCATTGAATTTTACATGGTGACTATATCAAAAACCTTAGTCTGTATACGGCTAGTTTGAAAAACTGATTAATTTCCATTAATTAACTAAAATAATAAGAGTTAAATGATGAAGCCTGGGACTCAAGTTCTTACGACAGTAAATCGCCAGAAACGGTGTATCTCGGATGCGAGAGCCCCTAGTGGTCTGCAGGGGAAATGTACGAGTCAAATGGAGAATTTAATGTCAGGAGGCACGTTGACATTGTAGCTCAATGGGTTAGAGCGACTGTAGATGGAAACCAGGAGATCCGTGGTTCAAATCCCGAGAGCCCCTAGTGGTTTCCCGGGGAAGTATACGAGTCAAATGGAGAATTTAATGTCATGACGGCAAGTTGGCCACGGTAGCTCAATGAGCTAGAGTGACTCAACGGAAACCAGGACATCCGTGGTTCAAAACCCGGCCGTGGCATTGAATTTTTCATGTTGACTTTATCTAACAACTAAATTTGGTGTTGATATTCAAGAAAATTCCTCAAGCCCAAATTAGTCTTTGACGTTTTCACCAATTTTCAATAACTTTTTGATTTTTCAAATCTGCCTATTATAATGTTGATGTAAATTACATATATTTGAGATCTTATGACAAATTAAATGTACAATTAGAATATCCTGGGAATAGCCTCTGAAATCCTATTCTTTCTAAATGATTCTTCTATAAGCAGAAAACCGAAATAGGTTGACAAAAATGTGGACTGCGTGAAATGAAATGTGTAGTGTTTAACGCCCGTTACTACATACGGCACCGCAGGCGATGATACTGATGATACATGAGATGAAAATGGAGCACCGGTGGAATGAGATGGCGGGGAAAACCGTAGATCCCGGAGAAAACGCGCCCCAGCACCGTGTTGTCCACCACAAAAGCTCACTTTGCGGTCGCCTGGGATCGAACCCGGACCGCCTTGGTGAGAGCCAAGCGGTCTAACCACTGAGCCACGGCGCGGCCTGGACTGCGTGAGGGCACATTATTTGTGTCAACTATATATTTCTGTCGCGCTTGTCACTTCTGAGATACTTTTTGTTATTAATTTGATTTTTAATAAAGTTTTCTGAAATTCTTTCCTAATTTTTATTTTATTCTGGTTATGGAAATAGAACGGAATTTCAAAGGCATAACGAACCTTTAAATGATTTATTAATCGCTTAAGTCTATAGTATCCCTAGTTCCCATGTTCCTATAAAGAAATATCCAATGAAACAGGTATTCAGATGTAGATTAATCTAAAATAGTGTTACCCAATCGGCAAACTTGCGGTCGGTTACGCGAGGGGAAGGCCGGTGGAGGTGGGCGTGTGGCATCGGTACCACCTGCGGAGGCGTGACAGAGTGGAGGGAGGGGAAACCACAGGGGTGGCTGAATCTTCGTTTCCCCCTCCTCCTGCCGCCTGAAAGAACGCGAAACCTCTAGAATATTTTCCCCTCCATGGTAAAGAATTTTCTAGAAGCATTTAGCCACCTATAAATAGAGACTGGTGAACACCCTTGGCCGTTACGACCACAGGGTTCCTCGCCGACGACCGAGCTACCGGTTACCCAAAGATGCCTTGGGTAACTAGTGCCGAATAGGCCTACCACCCCCTGACTCCAACCTCCTAAGCCCAGAAATGGGCTTGGTAAACTCAATACTTTAACACTGTTCCTTTCCCTCTAGCCTGTTAAGTAGACTGTGCTCAGATGCCTCCCAGGCAGGCGGAAGAGCGCAGCCAGCACTGGCGCATCCCCCCTACTCGGGGCGACAGCGCGCACAAGGCTAGATAAGTCTACTGCCGAAGACAACCGCCTGAGACAAAGACGACTCTATTATACTGCCCAGATAAAGACGCAATAAGCGGCTAGGTGCTGGGCAGCAAACACTCCGTCCAGGTAAACCTGGACGACTCGACTCTTCTGCTGGTCTGCCGTGATTTCAGTGCAGTTCTTGGCAAGCACAGTGAGGGAACGGACTGTGACAGACGAACTGGTGAATTGTAATTGTGTGCATTACGTAATTCTGTGTATTCGGCAGGTGTTCCGACTGTAAGTCGGTGGAAATAAAGAACATTTTTGAGTGGTGCAATTGGACTTTTCAATTCACGAAACCACAAAGTCACAATAAGTTGAATAATAGATTTTTGTAAGAATAAATTGTTAAAGAATGTATAGATACTATTTGAATATAACCCTTCAGCATTTTTCCCCGTCAGTAATGAACTCGGCCAAGTATACGAGGAAACATTTTAGTTATGTTCATATTAACAGAAATTAGAAATGCACTGGAGGCATACAGAGAAGCACAAACGTTTTGCTTTATATGCCCCACCGCTGTTATTTCAATTTTGGTCCGTAAATGCCTTTGCTGATGGTACAGTAATTACATTTGGTATGAAGGTTTCGGTCATTAAAACAACTCTCCGTGTAATTATGTTCTGGATTCCATTTTATTGTTAAACATTTTGGCAAGTTTCGGTTTCAACGCCACATTAAATTTTCAATTCTAGCTGTTGCTACTAATCACAAGCCCCGTGTTTACAGTAACCTTATAAATTGGCAAAATTAGTTGCCTGTGGTCGGTAAATACTAGTGCTGGCACATTTGTAATCTTATCTTGTCGCCGAAAGAGTTATGAGCGCGCTCTGTGTTTGCAGGATTATGTGCTTAAGATTTGAATACATTACAGGAAACTGGTTCGCAAACAAATTACACTTTTGGTATTATTGCACACACTGAGGAAGAAAATATTGTCATCTGGGCTGACAAATCCTAAAAATAATGTACATGAGCTGAAGAATAAATTTCAGCTGTCATTTATGAAGACACATTGTAACATTTTTGAAATTTACAAATACCAGCTTCACAGGACGTATAAAACATCTTAATTGCAAGTTTATCCTAACTCAGTAGTGCCCAGGTGTATGTTCTAGAGAAATAACAGCAGATTGTTTTAGCATCAAATTAGATTTAAAAGTTTTTATGAAAATAGCATATCTTCTCATCCAAATGATCGAGTCAAGTGCAAGGAAACCGAATCTGTACTGAATTTTTGTGTGTGCAAAATTAAATGCTAAACTTGCAGGGGCGGTTCCTCCATAAGGTTGCAGGTTTGCGCTACACCCACTGATTCTGAATATACAAAAGGTTCATTTTGCACATTAAAGCTGTACTTGTTTGCATTGTTTTATATACAAACATGTTTCAATTACGCTTATCGTCTGTAGCTGCCCATGACCGGAGAAATCGAAATAGACAGAGGTTAATTGTAGGAGCCGCAGGTTTGCAGTGAAGAGTTAACCTAAGATTTCGCCCAAATGTAGGCTCTCTGAGGGGGTTGCGGGAAGGTGAAGAAATGGGAGTGGCTTCTTATACATTGCTTAAATGGAGGTTAATAAACCTAGCTCTTCCTACTCTTAGCAACGGCTATAGCGTGACCTTCAGGCTTAGCTTCTGTGTACTCTGCTTTTCGAACACAGGGAGAATTTAATTAAATGCATGGAGGTTATTCAGAAGAGAGCTCTGTTAAACAACAACGCCACAGTTGTTCAGGCTTCTGGGTTTATGCTCACTTTGAAAGATTATAATTTGGTATTCTGGCTGTCTTTCTTCTACAAGATCATGCCACATGTAGACATTTTGTACAATCAGCTGCAGAAACGAGACTGCAATGTAACATTTGCCATCGCCCAGCTAAACGCATTTAAAAGGGAAGTGCAAAAGGTAAGAAATAGCGTGGATATCGAGGAACACGAAGAAACTGCAATTATGAGGAGAAGAATAGAAGATCATGATGTGAAAAGAAAAGAAGCTCTTGAAGTATATGACATTCTTAGAGAAGCAAAGGACAGATTTAGCTTCACGGGGCATCTGGTAGCCTCAACTTTGTTTCATCAAGAAAATTTCTAAGACATTTCCAGAGGATTCCCTTATAGAAACAGTAAGGTTCTATCCTTTTATCATTGGAACAAAAATTCGTAGAGAACTGACTATAATTTACAGTCGAGAGGAATTTCGTGGAATGTCCGGCGCTTTGTGCTTGATGGACTTCAATAAGGAAAACAATTTATGTGCTACATTCAGCGAATATGTCAAACTCCTCCGAGTACTGTTATCTATGCCAATGTGTACCGCTGAAGCAGAACGCTGTTCCTCAGCTTTAAAAAGAGTAAAAACTTTCATTAGGAACACGTCTCAGGACCGATTGTCAGCATTAGCAATGCTTTCAATTGAGAGAGATTTTGTTATGAAGATCAGCGACTTCAACGTAAAAGTTATCGATAGATTCGCCAGGTCTAAGGAGTGTAGAGCAAAGAATCTGTATAAATAGGTGAGTCATTACTACTCTGTATTTTATTTTTCATTTGTGCACCACCAATAATTTAACCAACCAGCCGCCACTGTGCTAAAGAGAAATAAATGAGGGAATTCCTGTATTTCCTTTAAGTGGAACGTAGGCCTTCTGAACCGCGTAACCTCGAGGCCCGTAGGCAATGAGTTGAGGATCAGGAGTTTCCTGATCAGAGAGATTCCAGGATGGGTGATCAGCCCATTGGAGAAGTGAAAGTACGAGACAGATGAAGTGCAGTCCCGCTGCTGGAACGGTTACCATAGATTTATCTTTAGCAATAGATAGCTCTCGGGTAAGTCACTGATTACTCCACGTGGAGTGAACATATATCTGTCATTTGTGATACCTTCGAATTCCATTGGCTGAAGTGATGCGTTCATTGGTGCTTAGCATACGAACCCAGAGGAACTTCAGTAACACTCTCACTCTTACAAGGATAATCAGTGCCTTATCTGAGCGGCTTCTATTAGCAAAGATAAATCTATGGTAACCGTTCCAGCAGCGGGACTATAACAGGAAAGATGATGAAGCAATCGATTGAATGCTGGCGGGGTAAACCGGAGCACCCAGAGAAAAGTCGCCCCAGTGCTATGTTCTCCACATCAAAGCTCACTTTACGGTCACCTGGGATCGAACTCGGGCCGCCTTCGTGAGAGCCAAGCGGTCTAACCACTAAGCCATGCCGTGTCATAAAGAGAAATACTCTAGAATTAAACCAGTATTATTTTAAATTATTTATCATGTTTAATAATTAATATAAAGTAGTTAGGTTAATTTGTGTAACAACGTATACCTAATAAACTGAATAATTCAAAATAATTTAATAAAATAAATTAAGTAAAAAATTAAAGAGATTTTATAGTAAAAAAGTTAATCCAAATAAATTAAACAGTTTAAGAAAGCGAAAGAAGCTGTTGAAAAAAAGAAAAACTAATTAAATATACGCCTAGCCAACATGTCCGGATTTAGACAGCAAAATAAACAAACAAATGAAAGCATTTCTGAAATTCATATAAATCAAGGAGACAGAGAACATTAAAAGGAAACATGAAATAAAAAAACTAAACAACATGAACTAAGGATCCCATTGAAAAATATTTACAGAAAGACTGGAATCAGATGTATATGAAATATACTGCAGTAAATAAAAGTAATAAAATCACGAAGGTTAATCGAAACAGATGGGAATGATATTTTGAAGAATTGTTTTTAAGGAAAATGTTAAGTTGTAATGCAGCTTTTATAATGAAGATGAACTCAATAAAGTAAGTGAACAATTTATAAAAGACGATGATGATTATGCCAAAGGGCAAAAGCCAAAGATGTGCCACAGTCACAAATAATAATAATAATAATAATAATAATAATAAAAAACATACAATCGTTTGGAAAGGTAGAGCGAGACTAAAATATTCAATGCCGCAGCCGGGATTTGAACCGTGGATCTACCGGTCTCCCTCCGGTTGCTCTTCCGGACGGAGGCTGGAAGATCCGTGGTTCAGATCCCGGCTATAGTATTGTATTTTTCAGTCTCACTCTACCTTTTCGAACTATGGCCTACACACGGCTTGTGTGAAAGAACAATTAATTTCCATCACAATCTTAGCAAAACCTAAGAGATTATTCTCATCAATGTTACTTATTTTGCTTCGAATGGGTTTCTTAAGAACATCAATTATCCGTAGCCTACTCTTGTACACTCTATTTTAGATACCCTCACAAGAAAAAATACGCTGAGGTTAGGTCAGGAGATCTGGGGAGTCAGACCTTTCGAGGTTATTCGATTATCAAAGAAACTGGTTACAAGTTCCATGGTGTTATTAGATGTATGGCACGTTGCTCCATCTTGATGGAAATAACCTTCTCTCAATTCGATATCATCTCCGTAAAATTTCAGAGAATAGAGTGAGACGAGTGCAAGCATGTATAGATGCTGGTGGAGGACACTTCCAACATTTTCTCTGAAATGTAAATAGTGTAATTTAATCTCCCAAAGTTGCATGTGTGTCAATATATATATATATATATATATATATATATATATATATATATATATTCAAATTAATAAAGAAATAATAAGTGAGATAAAAATTTAAAATCTCTTTCGACTGCATTGTCATTATCAGCCAAGATGATCGGTAACCACAGGGCCCCCAGAAACTGTACTTTGGAAATACATTCTATTGACATATGACCGACCGAGAGAGGTTTGTCATAGATGAAAAAACAAAGAAGAGATTAAAGATAAGCAAGGACATAAAACTGCTGAAGTAAGAAGTCATCTCCTAAAGTTTATAGGAAAGTTCTTTAAAATTAAATCAAAACTTTAAAACAACAATCAAAGAAAATGCAAGTTTCAATAGAGTTGAAAAGAACGTAACTGTACCTGTATATAAGAAGTGTAAAAATGATAAGTTCCAGTATATAGGAGCAACACTTTTGTCATCTATGTTTACGTGATAAAGAAAGAACTCAGATATTAAAAACGTAACAGGGAGAGTTTAAGTAAAATAGAGGAAAGAGAGCTGTATTTATACTTCTGAAACTGTCTAAAAACGCGATCAAAGAGAAAGCAGCACCTGCTTTGAAGATTTAACTCAAGCAATTAATTAGCTCAGATGAAATGAAGTTTAAAAGAAATTAAATCAAAGAAAGTAAGTAGCTAAAGTTATCACACAGGTCCTAAGATCACAACTTCTAAGATTTGCTACTCTAATGTTTGCCCTGCATCAGTAAGAGTGTTCTGCCCCTATGGTATATTATTTGCCATTTATTTAATATTTTTATTTATGTAATAGAAAAATAAAGACCAACACAGTCCCACTCTTCTTGCGGACCAGTTAGAGAATAATTTTCAAATATTACTACACATATTTGTGACCACAACAGGATAATATGGCATGAAATGTTAAAAAAGAGACATATATTTGTATGTGTACTGTAAATTGAAATTAGTAGTTCAAGACTGGTTCATTCAGGTATTTTAAGTAACTCTATCAAATTGTTGAAATATAATTGAAGAAGTTAAGACATGTAGATACCCAGTCAGCAACAATATCAGGTTATCTACAAATAACATTTGGAAAAATAAACACTAAAGTAAAATAAACATTTATAAACCTGTAAATGTATGCAGAAAAATCAAAACTAAACCGTTGCCCGAACAACAAAACTTAATATGTTAGGGCAATAAATTGGAAAGCAAGAATGTACTGTATAAGGATTGAAGGTACAAAGAGACAGTAATGTTACGGATAGAACGCAATGCTTAAAACAAAGAAAAATTGGAATGAACATATTGGTAGAGCATACGCAACAACAGTGATTAAACAAGAGACTGACGAAGTGTACCTATATGTTTAAGTGCATATGCTCAGGATTAGGTTCTCATTACGGTGGGGATTCCGTACGTAGGCTGGACCTATTGCTCCTATGCCCCCAAGTTGGGCACCCCCAGAAGGAAGGATGAGGCGAAGAAGATAGACGGCCGCCGACCCAAGGAGCCACGACAGTACAGAGGGCAGGTTCACTACTGTTTACTTGGATAGAGACTTCCCCCGACAGACCAGTACAACGGACGCGCTCCCCTACAGTGGGACGGCAACAAGCCCAGCAGCCGAGTCCCAAAGTTCCCTGGCTGGCGGTCCCAGCAGAGGAGCAGAGAACGGCAACCTACCCACCAGAGGAGGAAGTAGTTTACCTCAGAATATATCATCCCGCCATGCACCGCCGAGACACCCGCCGACACTTCTACCCTGAAGTAGCACCAGATGAGAGAAGATGTGAAATGAGAATTGAGACCAAATGTAGGGACAAGAAATTCGGATGATGTAATTGACCCACTCAGCATTCGCCTAGCGACCCGAAAAAAACCTAAAAACCCATGGGTCAGATCGGTCGGCCATAGGAATCAAACCCGGGCCTCCCGAATGCAGTCCGCAGAAGAAAACACCTGAGTCATCGCGATCGGTAGTTCATATGCTTAATGCTTTACTTAAGTGTCAATTAGAGAACAAACACCTCTTATAACAAAGTACTATAAATTTATACCTAAGTTTGGAACTAAAAATTTCCCCTTAAGAAATCTCCCGGGCACGACTTGCTTCCTAACATTGTCATCAAAAAGCTCACCAAAAAGCAGTTGCATACTTGTCATCCATCCTCAATGACTGTCTACGTCTCGGCTATTTTCCTCGCTCCTGTAAGTTTGCCTATATAGCAGTCTTCCATAAGCCCAATAAACCCAAACACCTCCCCGAAAGCGATCGTCCTATAAGTCTGTTGCCGACCCTCTCCAAGCTGTTTGAAAAAGTAATTCATCGCCGTCTTCTGTCTTACCTTAATCATAACCATGTTCTTCCGCCTTATCAATTTGGATTTCGTCACAAACATTCCACTAACCATCAGCTTTTACGACTAACTCAGTCAATTGTTCACGGCTTCGAGGCCCATCAGTATACCACGGCTGTTTTCCTCGATGTGGCACAGGCATTCGACAGGGTTTGGCATGATGGTTTGCTCCTTAAGCTCTACTACATCGGTCTTCCTAATTACTTATCACATCTAATCCACAGTTTCCTCTACGACCGCAGCTTTTTAGTACGCATTGGTGGAAAGCTTCCATCCCCACGTAATATTACCGCAGGTGTCCCACAGGGTTCTATCTTGGCCCTGACTCTATTTAATATACACATTTCTGATATTCCTGACTTAGCTCCGACTTCTTTAGCTCTGTACGCTGATTACACAGTACTATATTATTCTCATGTTAATCTCCAGCACGCACAAGTAGTACAGCTCTCTTTAGATCGCCTAACTCATTGGTTCAGCACTTGGCGGATCTCATTGAGCCCTCAGAAAACCGAAGCTAAAATCTTCACTCTTCGCCGATATACTCCGCTTCCTCTGCTGTGTCTCTACAGGAACAATGTCCCTTGGCTTCCCACCAAATCTCCCGTTAAATACTTTGGAGTGCTTCTGGACTCTCGACTGATCTGTCGTGCTCATATCGATCGTCTTATATCACTGGTCTCCGGGCGACTTTCAAAACTCTCACCTCTGTTGCATCGCCGTTCCAGCCTCGACCTACAGTCTTCATTGTTACTCTACAAATCACTCGTTCGTCCGCTTATTACATATGCCTGCCAAGTGTGGGGGCCAAACACACGTCATCTGCATCGTCTTCAGGTCATACAGAATCGCTTCATGCGCATCGCTACCAACGCTCCATGGTTCATCCGTAATCAGCAGCTCCATCACGAACTAGGACTGTTACCTCTTCACGACTACATTCGCAGGATCGCTCGTCGCTTCTTTTCCACGCTGCAAGAAGTTCCAGGAGCTGTGCATTATAACATCGGCGTCCGCACGCGCCAGCCCTCACGCTTGAAGAGGAGACTACCACAAGACCTGCTTCTAAGTGATACATCTGATTCGAGTGATTCTAGTGCTTGATGTCTGTCTTACAGCTTCAATATTGACATAATTTCTGAGAGAGTATTATTGGAGTTCTAACTTAATGTAGTTAGGGGGTGGCCTGTTAGCCTACTCCTGAGTGTTATTGTTCTTATTGTACTGTTACCTTCTTTTCACTCTGATCTGTAAAGCATTGTACTGCTGATCGATCAATAAAGAATTATAAAAAAAGAACTAAAAATAAAAACCTCAGATCAGAGCCTTCCTTATCCTAAGTTCATCAGATGAACCCATCGACATATTTGGTTTGGGTAATATAATATAATACATTTTATGTTAACTTATAAAATTACAACAAAATAATATTCTACAGTTAATCTTATTTTTGTTTTCAGGTGAGTTCATTGCCCAGAGGTTGCCAAATTTGAATTCTTTCTGTGTTTGGTGAGTAAATATAAAATGCATTTATTACTGATGTTTAAACACTTGACTGTTTTAATTCAACAGACATATATGTACATAAATATGCACACGATGATTGTATCACAATATGACACAATTTACATGAATTTGGCCTTGTATATACAGTTCTTTAGTGTGATAGTAACGTTCCCAATGTTTTTACAAGCTCGTGTGTATTCATGAAGTGGCAAATTGTAAATGTAAGGTCAGAGTAAATAAAAGGTGATACACCTAGAGATATAAGTAATCTCTGAAATTTAAACTTTGATAAACTCCAAATACGATTTTAGGACACGCCAAAAATACAAATAGGTTAAAATTAGAAAATATTTTTGCACGCCTGTGGCTCCGTGTACTCATTAAACATTTTCTTGGTTTTTATTAGTGTATGTAGAGTTAGCTAAGTTCTACAGATGCCAAACGTTGTAAGGAAAAGGTCAGAAAATTCGGCACAGTGAAGTAATAACATAGTGCTTACCCTATAGCAAAAATTTATCAGGAACAGAAGTCGAAACAGAAAACCAAATCCCTGGAGTAGCAACAAAGGCAGGTCTAAAGCGAGAAAACCACAAGGCGCCGCACACTGGAAAAAATGTTTATCTAAAACACCAAGTAAATAGTGTAATTTACCGCCTTTGTGCTTACTGGCACGACGGAATCCTCTTCACATTTCTTTACTTTATTTGGGACTATCCTTATCCCGCTAAGCGTGGACATGTGTGGACAACTTCTCCTGCTCACACTGAAGCTGTCATGTTGTTCTGGTTTGGACGCAGTGAGCCAGATAAGGTGTTGTCATCGTTGGTCATGTGTTTATTAGAAACTCCATCTACCTGTGTCGTGTCCATTGTTTCGTAAACGGTGTACTCGAAATGAAGCGTTTATCTTGGAAGTGCGAGAGGAGCATACACTCCAGTTTAGTCAACAGCAAACATTATACATAATGTACAAATTCCTAAGGAAGTTCAAAATGAGATTGACGAGAAGTGAAGCCTAAATATAAAAGTGTTTTTCATTTAATGCTAAAGATTGAAACCAAAGATTTCTCATCAAAATAAAACTACCAGTTCAGTTACAAGTTAACAGGCACGCTTAAAATTACTCACATAAACATGTGATAGACCGTCAGTTACTTCAGTGTATATAATCACAATAGGAAACTTGCGACAAGTACAATAACCGATATCCATATAATTTTGAAATTTCAATTTATATTTTTTATATTTATAGCCGTAAACTCTTTTAGTGTGTTTATTGCTGATATCTTCTCTGCATGGGCCCAAAAGACCTACCCGTCGATGGGCCCTTGACTTCCAGTCAGTCAGTCAAGTCAGTCAAGTCAGTCAAGTCAGTCAAGTCAGTCAAGTCAGTCAAGTCAGTCAGTCAGTCAGTCAGTCAGTCAGTCAGTCAGTCAGTCAGTCAGTCACTCATTCACTTCCTCTTCTCTGCCTTTGTTAGCTCATTTGTTTCTGATTTCTCAATTAACTGGCCTATACTCAGGATTCCATTTATTTCTCTATAGGAAGAAAATATTAAGAAAGGGTAGAGTCAGACTGAAAAATTCAACACCATACCCGGATTAGAACCACGGATCTGGAAAACACGAGTCTGTTGGAGAATTTAATGTCATATTGTAACGTTGGCCATAGTAGCTCAATGGTTTAGAGCGGCTGGACGGAGGCCAGAAGATCCGTGGTTCAAATCCCGGCTATGGCATTGAATTTTTCAATCTGGCTCTACCCTCTCATAGTGCGGCCTACACACGGCTAGTGTGAAAGAACAATTAATTTCCAGAAAATATTAATTTTACACTAATCTTTTAGCATCGTATTCCAAGAATGCCACTAGATGTCTACATGCCTCCAGGTCCTTTTGGTTTCTTGAATTTTGTGCATGGATATTTGGACTTCACTTTTGAGGTTCACTTGGCATTCGAGGTTTGTTACCTGAATTCTGAACTATAATCTATATTTATGGTTTGTAATGTCATGAGGGCAATGGAACTAAGCTGTTTTTCTGTCATATATTGCCAGTTTGTCCTCGAGTTCTGCTAAGGTAATATTAATTTTTTTTCGATAGTACTTAAATCTTGCTCCAGTTACTTATTAGCTATTGACTCCATTAAATATTTAACACATCGCAGAAATTTTTACAGTATATCGTATATTGGTGCTTTAATACAGTGATGTATTCCCATGCCATAATTTGATTTATTGAGGAATATATAACATTTTTCTTAATTATGGAACGTGTTATTTACACTTATTAACAATTGATGTTTGAAAATATAACCAACCAACTTACTAACATGACAGTAGATAAATAATACCACCACAGTATTATTTTCATCACATCAAAACTTAGTTTTCTACCTTCAGTATTAAATGACCATCTACATACCAAACTGTAATTCAGAAGAACAAATATATTGCTTAAATCTAGAGGTAATACACCTCCGGTAGAAGGTCATACTAATGGACTTAAGAAACCACCATGTTCAGAAGTTATTCCAGTGTTTAGAGCAAGGCTTGCACTGAAAGATAAAATGTACTTCTGCATTCCAGAAAATATAGAGTGGTGTACAATTCAGATTACAAAATGTCAAAGGCACTGTTAAATTTAAAATGTATTTAAAACAAAATCATTACCACCGCCAGCTTAAAGGTTTATGCCTCATAAAGTTTCTTTCAATCTCATGTTTTAACATTTCTCCTATAGTTTGTATTGTAGTTTGCAATGAGTTTTATTAGTAGCTTTTATTACTAGTTTATTCCGTTTATGTGTTGTTCAGAATCATTTCTAGCTTCTTTTATCTTGTCTACAGATTTTAATTTCCGTCTTATATCTTTACTTTTGTTTTTATAAATGCTGCTGTTGTTTTCAAATGCTAGGCTTTGGCAATGAAGCCATTAGCTCCCTTGCTCTCCAATATTTCTGTGTAGTTGTTCCAGCAGGCAGGACTTCACAGGTTAGATGTTCTTCAGTTATTTCTTGTTCTTTGAACTTGTTCTTGGACTTGTATAAATTCCTATTCTGTGTAAGTGTTTGGCCAAATAAAATGTTTTTTATATAATCCAAATTTTGCTAAGTCTGCAGCTTTACGTGGGATTTCTGGAATAATTTCTGGAATTTTTATTAAAATGTTACATTCTTTATCTTTGGCTTTGTTAGATATTGATTGTTTTTTGTTTTTATATTTGTTTTAATTAATATTTTAATGGATTTAAATATTCGTTTTTATTTTTGTTCTAAATTAAACTTGCACATTTTTGGCAACAAAATCAGCTGATTCATTTCCAGCAATTCCACAATGTGTAGGTATCCACTGTAATTTAATTATTTACTGTAGCTTTTAGATGTTGAATCATTTTGTAACATTTTGTAATTTGGATTGACCTCATTTTATATGAACTTATTGCGCATAATGCTGCTTTAGAATCAGAAAGTATGACAGCATTTTTTTATTTATCTATTCTGTATAGAAGGTGTTGGAGTGAAATATGAATAGCCGTTACTTCTGCATCAAAATTGTCGTATCCTGCTGGTTGATAGAATGAGAATAGTGCACACTTAATTCCTGCTCCTGAGTTGTTGTCCAAGTTAGATACTTCTGTGTAGATATGTAACCATTCTTCATGTGGGTATATACTGTTCAGTGTCTAATGCTAGTGCTTTTAGTATAGGTTTGGGACTTTCAGATTTTGTAATTATTTCTTCTATATCTAATTGAATATTAATTGGTTCAAACTTCAGTAGGTTTTCTTTGATTAAAACGTTTTCGTTAGGTTTTTCTAAATGTTATATCCACTGCAGATCTTGAAAATCTCATTTCTATTGTTTCAGTTCTCGGTTCCCTTGTTTTACCGAAACCCAAACCGCAAGCCGTAAAACAGCATTGGCACAGCCATTACTTTGTAAAGTTTAATATTAATATCCTTTCTGGTATATTTAGGAATATATTAATTACGTAACTGAATTTAATGATTTTCGTTTCGGTTATCATAAATTCTCGTATACAAAATTGCAGCCGAGGTAATTAAATCAATTAATATCTTTATTATTTTTTCCTTCCAAGACTGTTTTAGTTGTATCCCTGCTACTCTAAGTGCTAAAAGGTTTGTGTAGTTAATTGAAATACATAAATTAATTATTTTGTTTTCTTTATATAAAGCCCACCTGTGCATTATTTTCAGAACCATATAAATATTAAAACTTGGTAATTCGCAAGGAAAAGTATTATTTAAAGCTCTATTTCTTTGTTTTATTTTTATTTTAAATCCATCTATCGTTTTGTCACAAACAACTACTGCTACTTATATGATAACAAATTAAAGATTAAACTCCTATATATCTGCACAAGTAACTTCTTCACGTCAGTGATTTGGGATTTCTGCCTGTTTCGTCTTCGCATTCCATCAACAATATCCAACCTTTTCTAGGACGTCCTACATCTCTTCTTCCACGAGGATTGTATCTTCTTATTATAACCGGTACTCTTTCTTCGTCCATTCTATTCATTTGTTATTTCCAGTTCTGTATATCTTCTTCTATTTTGTCCTATAATTTATATATGCCTACTTCCTCTCGAATAGTTTCATTTCTTAATAAATATCGTGTAGTACATTAACTCTTCTTAAGAACCTCATTTCTGCTGCCTGTATCTTACTTTTATCTCTTTCTTTTAATATCCAGGATTCACTTCCATACATGAGCACTGGAAGTGCCATCGTTTTATAAAATTTTAACTTTATTTCTTTCCTTGCTTTGTTTATCAATGTTCTTGTTATAGTTCCACATATCTGCTGAAATTTGTTTATATTGTTTTCTATGTCTTTGTCTAAATCAAAGCTTACATCACAGCACAAATAGCTGAAAGTCGAGAGCTGTTCTAGGCATTTGTTTTCAATGCGTATTTTTGATCTTACAGGATATTTTCTCGATATGCCATTATTTTCGTTATCTTTGTGGATACATTTAGACTGTTTTATTTTCCCAGTAAGTAAATTTTATACATGGAACGTTGAAGGCTTTCGTAATCTTCTTGTATTACTGCTGCATCATCAGCATAGTGTACCACATTTAAGTTTTTATTTCTGTTTAACTGTATCTCTTAATCCACTATTTTTTCCCAAGTTTTTATCAAATCGTCCAAGTATAAATTAAATAGTGTGGGAGAAAGACTACACCCCTGCCTTACTCCTTGATTTACTTTTATTTCTTCTGTTTTTATCGTGTCTTTATTTATGATAATTAGAAGTATCTTAAAATGCAACTTTGTTGCAATGTTTGCCACCTAGTGTTACCAAACGTTCGGAAGAGAAGGAGGAGGAAGGAGAAGAAGAATACAAGAAGATAATGTATGTTTGGAAATTGCAGGAAGAAACAGAGCCCATGCTCGTCTCTGTTGTTGACCTCGCTTGACTCATTCCGCCCACTCTGGTTTCCTAACAGCTTCACATCCTGTTTTATCCGGAGTTGAAGTCATTGGACTGTTTCCTTGCTGAAGGCGAACCATTTCTGACGGTTCATAAAACCTTATCAAGATAATGCATTTAATTTATACCAGCTTCTCGCCAAAGAGAACGAAAATAGAACGAGTCAAGTACACTTTGTCAAAATGCGTTGATTCGCACAACCAGTTGGATGCTGTTTTGTATTCTCAGATTTTTCTCCAGCACTTAAGTAATTTGCATGTTTCAATATTGATGGCACATCATGTTTGATGTTCACTCCACATGTCACGTGACGTATGACAAACACGATTACTGTAAAACAGTTTAATCCTGTCAAACAACGTTTTATAATTCTAGATTTTATTTGAGTTGAAGTTTCTTTTGCTGTTTGAAACGATGCCAACACAATCCTCAGCTCTATTTGTGTTATATCATTAACAGCTCAGAGTTCCCTCTCTCTCAGTGGAAGCATCTACAGAAGTGGCGTTTGCAGAAAAAGAAATAAAGTACTTCACTTCTTTACTAACCATCAAAACCCATATTATTATTGTAATGTTCGGATTTACGGAACCAGTGAAGTGTGTAGTAGTCACCAGTAATTTACTTTCATACCTAGACTGTAAATCAATAATATATAAACATATAAAATTACTTTCCCCTTTTGAAGGTAATTGTATCCTTGCAGCTATTTGAGCGACACGTTTTCCAGTTGGTTAATACGTCTGCCTGACATAGCAGTCTGTCTATGGCAATTCTCTTTACATGACATAACCAATTCTTATTATATTCCTTAATTTCATCAGTTGCATTTCTGCATTTACCTTATTTCACTACGTTCACTTTTGTCTCCTATTTTTAGCCTTTAAATTGACCTGAGGAGTAAATTCGCTCCCAATCCTGAGCTCACATGTTTCACTACCATAATAATAGCACAGACTTTGAAAGAACATTATGAAATCTGATTTACTAAAATTTCTTATAAAAATAGTTCATTTTAATTTCGTTTGTTCTGTTGTACTTTTTTAAGGTGAGAGTAAGGAAAAAAGCACTGAAATTTCAGAAAATTTTATTTTTTTAAACAAGTATTATGAACCTCAGAGAAATATCCCTTCTTATTATTATTTTTATGAGTCTGCTTAGTAAACACAAAAAATCATATGTTTTGGTTCATTGGTTTTTTTAAAAATGTGTACTGGAACCTGAAAAATATGAAACTGAGAAAAATAGCTTTAAAGTTTATATATTGATTACTGACTTCTCACATGAGTCAGAACATTCCTGCTGCATAGTCTTGACCCTCTGTATTCTAACTTGTTCTTTTCAGGTTTCTCTTCATTTTTCTTGCCTTCTTGGCCAGTTCTTCAACCATTTTATCTGCTTTCAGGACTCGCAGCTCATCAATTTCTGTATATAACTACTATCATGATTAGCACAACTGGGCCTACTAACCTCAATATTACATGTGGTTTCATTGTCTATTGTATTTATATTTTCTACATTTACTTTTCTATGTTTAGTAAAACGATTGCCTATAAGTTTCTCTTTCGAAATGTTTTTGGCCTACCCACATCATATATTCACCAATAACTAACACAAGATATTATTCAAAACAAATGACTGTTCACCTATACACCAAAGACAAAAGAAAAGCTAGCATCATTGGAGTTACAGTGGTACCAACAGAAAGTTTGGAAGATCTCTTACAAAACAAGTTCAGAATTGTCTGTTCGGTATTACAGAAGTTACGATCGATTTTCTGAAATCTTACGAAAGGGGGCGTGGCAGAAGCTTAACACCCACTAATATAATTAGCAAATTAGGTAAAAATATTGCTCCAATGAACTTTTTAACTATATATTTGTAATCTAGAGGGATGACATAATAACATGTAAAAATAAAAAAATTGAATTTTGACCCCAAGTGCAGTACCTTCTCACCTTAAATTTTGTTCTGAATCAGGATTATTTTTGAGGTCAGTTATATTCATTCAAATACTTGATAACGTTCTCCAGTTCTGTTTCTATAATTGTTATATGCTTATATACATAGGTCGTTTAATAAGTATGGTAAATTTCCATGAAGGAATGGAAATATTTTGTTGCAACTTGGTGGTTGATATGCCTGATTGTTCAAAACACTGTACAGAAAATTTAAATTTGCTACAATATGCAGTTCATTGTTGACAGCTATCTGAACTGATCAGTGTCATAACTGCGATTGAAAATAGAAGAAATAGAACAGAGTTTCGTGCTGTCATTAAACATTTCCAACTGAAGGGCTGGACTGCCGGACAAGTGAACACTGAATTGGATGAAGTTCACGCGGACTCTGCACCAACGTTGAACATTATTTACTTTTGGATCAATTAATTTAAATGTGGTCGTAGAAACACTGAAGGTGAATCTGGTCTGGTCGCCCTGTTTAGGTCACCACACAGGACACCTTAAAAAATCCACCATCTGTTTATGCAAGACCACCAAATCAAAATGTGTGAGATTGTTGAGATTGAGCGAATACACAATATTCTGCATGAAAAAGTGGCAATGAAGATAAAAAGCGCATCTGGAAGAACACTTCTACCGAGTGTCTGGTGATGTTTAATATAAATCTGCAAGACTTTTTGCGGCGATTTATGACCGTGGGCGTAATTGGGTCCAATCAGGACACACCAGAGTCAAGACACCAGTCAAAACATTGGACAAAGGCTGATGAAAGTGCACCAAAGAAGCGAAGGGCCATTTTGTCACTGTTTTTGGGATTCTGAAAGGATAATCCTCATAGACTACTTGGCAGAAAGCAGAACAATTGCTGGAGTCTATTGTGCTTCATTGTTAGATCGACTGCATCATGAGTTGACTGACATTGAAAAGTTCTCTTTCACCAGGGTAAAGCACCATCGCACACAATAGCAATTGCTATGGCAAAAATGAATTTAGTGAATTATTCTTGGTTTTTGTTTTACCGGATTTTACAAACCACCCTCGTATTAGTTTCTATTGTTTATATTTTTGCCTTATCACAAGACGAAATTGACAAGAGTCAATATCCTTGTCATACACCTGTTTATTCTCCATTCCTTCTTTTGTTTGGATCAATACAAGACCTTCCTTTACTTAACACTGTTCTTCCTGCGATACATTTTATGCAGTTGGTTGTAATTTGCCCTTTATTATGATTTAATTTTAATATATCTATATATTGGAGACATAGATATAGTGTCTTGTTTGGAGTTGTGGTCTGGTGAATGGATGTATAGTTGGAGCCAAAAAGCGCAGTGTTTGCCTGCGGAGTGCGTACTCATAGCCCTTAATTAAAAAGCATGGATTTCTCATGCATACAACAATTAAAGTAATAAGCTTCGGTCTGATTTTTAAAAGAAGATACGTGAAGTTCATCTGTTTCTCCACGTGGGGTAGTACAATGTTGCCTAGCAGCAGATAGAAAGTAACGCAGATCTCCTTTCTTTACCCTCTCAGCATTGGAAACATAAACAAAGTTTCGAGCTATCTCACCTCAACAAAAACATGCAAACCTAATCTGTATTAGCCTACTTTAAGAACAAAAACAGTTGTTCACACATTCATTGCGTTGTGTGAATTCTTTAAAATAATGCTTGCACTATTTAAATAATATTGCATATTCGCCGTTACTGTTGCTATACATGGTAAGTTGACATTTCCCCACTAGTGCGGTCGGCCGCGCCGTGGCTCAGTGGTTAGACCACTTGGCTCTCACCAAGGCGACCCGGGTTCGATCCCAGGTGACCGTAATGTGAGATTTTTGGTGAACAACACGCGCTGGGGCGGGTTTTATCCGGGACCTCCGGTTTCCCCCGCCATCTGATTACACCGGTGCTCCATCTTCACATCATGTATCATCAGTGTCACCGCCTGCGGTGCCGTATGTAGTAAAAGCGGGCGTTAAAAACTACACATTTCACACTAGTGCGGTAAGTATTTCTCCATAGCAACTCATATAGGCGATTCACGTTCTAAGATCTAACATTTATCTTCAATTTAATTTATTAATATTTTAGTTAATATATGTATGTATGTATTTATTGACTGCAATTGGGTACTACCCGGTGGCAGAGTTAAGAATACAGATCAAATAACAAATACTAGATTTACCACAATAACACAATAAACAATACAAAAATGATATTATTTTAACTTAACTCACTTAAAACATATCTAATTAATTCTCTATTTACATATTATATACCATTATACTTCAAAAGTTAAACTATAAACCATCTAGGTTTTTTCTAAATTTCATCAGTGACAGGGGACAGCCCTGAAAGACTGCTACAGGCAATTCATTCCATTCTTCACTGGTTCTATTAACAAAAGAAAATTTTCCTACGTCGGTTCTGTATCTTCTACCCTTAATTTTATACCTATGATCGTTTTGTCCATAATAATCCGGATTATCTAACCTTACACTAACGTCCACCCATGCCTTTACACCAGCATTAGCTCTGTATAATGCTACCAATCTGTTTTTTACGCCTAATTCTTAATTCCTCCCATTTAGTCTCATCTCCTTTTATAGGCCCAAAATACTTGCCTCTTTTTATGAATTTTATTGCCCTCTTTTGTATTTTTTCTAATGGATCGATTTGGTTAGCTCTATACGGGACCCAGCATGCTACTCCATATTCCATAACCGGCCGCACTAAGGCCTTGTAGGCAATTTCCCTGGACCTAGCGCTCCCCTTTTTCAATATTCTCATTACGAAATGTAATGCCTTCCACGCATTCCTAGATGTGGAATTTACTTGTTCGTCCCATCCAGCATTACTTGCCAGGTACACTCCCAAGTATTTGCAGCTGTCCACCTGTGGAATTTGCACCCCTCCCATGTGATAGTTAACAATAATGTTGCCCTTAGTTCTACTAAAAACAATGGACTTACTTTTCTTGGCATTAACTGACATTTTGTTAGCCGAAGCCCAATTACAGATTTCATTTAAATCATCCTGAAGAGCGGTTTCATGCACTGTATTCCGAATGTTATTATAAATGATACAATCGTCTACAAACAACCTTATCTGGCAGTTAATATTAACAGCAATATCATTAACAAAAACGAGAAACAGTAAAGGTCCTAGTACTGAGCCTTGCGGCACACCCGAACTTGCGGTTCCACTATCGGACAGCTCTTTACCTACCTTAATTTTTTGCGTTCTCCCTTTCAAAAAATGTTTAACCGATAATACTACGCGTTTGTCAATTCCTGTATTAGCTAGCTTACAAATTAGTAAACTATGTGGCACTACATCAAAAGCTTTAGAAAAGTCAATTACCACTGCATCAGTTCTTCCCCCTGCATCTACCTCATCTGCCAAATATTTAAATAATGAAGTAATTTGACTTTCGCACGAATACCCAGGTCTAAATCCATGTTGCGCTTCATTAAACCACTTTTTATTTTCTAACTCCTCTCGTATATATTCTGCAATTAAATGCTCCATTAATTTACATACTACTGAAGTTAGACTAACTGGCCGATAATTATTTATTTCTGTTTTATTACCCCATTTATAAATCGGAACTGTAATAGCTGCTTTCCAGTCTTCCGGTAAGGCACAGTTGTTTATTGACATGTTGAGCAAGAGCATAAGATAGAGAATCATGGCTTCACCCCCAAGCTTTAATATTTCAGTAGGTTTATTGTTTGGTCCCCTTGATTTTCGGTTTTGCAGCATCTTAATCCTAACTACAAAAATTCAGATGGATGTAAATACACCGTGCAAAAAATTACACTTGTGGTAAGCACATAGCGGAATCTCGACAGCAAGCGCCTCGTTTTTTCAAACATTTCCTTGTTCCGTATACATTAGTGTCGCAATATACTATTACTGACGACTTTTCAACTGCCATGTTTATATCAACGCCGCCGATATGCCGCAATTTTCACCCACAAGAATTCTTTTACATGCAAACATATCTACTAACATGCTGTCGTCTTTGTTGAAAGGAATAAGATGTTCACTGATAAGGAGCAAACTCTCGTCTTCCGGTTCAAAGCATTCCCTAAGAGAACAGACAAATTCTCTTGCTTGGCTATGCAATGTAACACCCTGACCGTAAGCTGATCTTTGCTTTGGGCCATGAATCCTCGGTCCACCTCTAATCCTACCGCCACTACGTCTTGCTTCAATAACAACGTAATTTAATTTTGTTTCACAAAGTAGGCTCAAAATACACAAGCAAACTCGATTTCCCACACCCAAATAGCGATAACCAACCTGAGGAGTGTACGTTTCGCCAGTGTAACTAATCTGGGAACCTTTTTTTACGTTTCCATAGCAACGACCTTCCCCTCTCACCCGTCGCATCCCTTGCGTGATGACCTTCACATACCTGCTTTTAAAAATCAGACTGTAATTACTGATTATAAGCAGAGCAGTACAGGGCAAACAATTCCCAGTAACGCATCCGCGCGTTGAAACATTGCTTACGTATTTCTTAAAAAGTCTTTGATTCTTTTTTTTATCTGAGCCGTGTATATGTATTTTTAACTTCCTTTAAACACGTAGGACATATTAAGTATATCAGAGTTTGAAACTATCTGTAGGTTGTATGGTAAACAAAAGACGTGCTCTTTTTAAAGCCCTGTGCCCTATATAAGAAATAATTATTCTGTCTGGCGCATGGATATCCCAACTGGAACATAGCGGAGAAACCTTCTCCATACATATTGGTTATTATATCTTGTCTGGGCAGACAACCTTACCAGCTACATAGCGCGAATTCTGATAAGACTGCGGTACATCGTAACAAAGTTGAAAATGTGGGGCGGCTATTGCAAAGGTTGCAGTATATCACAAGAAAAAACTTTAAAATGTTGGTTTTCCGCTATGAACACGTTACCAACTACACAGTATATGTTGCACCTTTTTAAAGTTGCAGCAAGTTCATACCAGAAAGTAAATAATTTCTTAGGGATTAGGAGACTTCGAAACTTATATCGTGCAGTGCAGTCAGTTTACTGCTGCAATAAAAGAACAAAATAACTATCCCTGCATAGGATGTGTCGTATTTCAAAACATTTATACAGGATTTTCACCAGAAATACTCACTTTATAAAAATATGGGTGCATGTTTATATATGGGGTGTCTTAGCCGATTGTTCGGCTAAATACTAAACCTGGGTTAAGTTCAGCGTTTTGAAAAAATTTAACAGGGTAACTTTAAAAAGTATCCCATACACCAAACTACATTTTACGTGAAAGCTACTACTGCTTTATATGTTCTAGAAGTGTCTATAACAATTTTGATTGAAAGGCTATAATTTAAGGTACGTGTAAAAATAAACTGTTTAGCTTTAATGTTCCAATAATAAGGGAATTTCTCTTCCATCTGAAGCATTTTTAATAATTTATTCGCAAAATGTAAGAGATAAACTAAGTCTTACTACCCAAAACTGTAGATTTTGATAAGTTACACGATTTATGTCAAAGAAAATGCTTCTATCATTAAGTATTTCTGAGATATTCTTTGTTATTGCTTTGAATTGCTGAACATTTATGTTTGTTTTTTTCTTCGTGTGGAAAGCCACTAGTGCTTTTCTTCCCTTCGTGACATGCAAGAAGCATAGACGTCAAGAACTGTTCGTTTTCATGCTGAAATTGAATCTTTACTAATAAAAATATAAGGGGATCCGTCCCCTTCAGCTGCTTTAGTGCAAGCGCTGCGGGCCCCTACCATTCGTGGTACCTCTGACGTTACTAGAGGAACTTCGGGCCGAACATTCGAACCCCTCTCCTAGGGGAGTTGTTCGGATTGGGTTGGACTCGAGCGGGCAGTGGTTCCCGATACCCTTGGGAGATTGGGTAGGTCTCCAGACGGGGTTGAGGGAAGCCATATATTCCCGCGTACTATCCAGCATAGCTACACAGTCTGTGAGGTTTAGGTTGGCGTATTCCTAATGTCTTGCTAACTTATAAGTCAAAAAAGACCAAAGACTACCATGAAGAAATGGATAATAACATGTTCAAGGATTGGCTTGTTAATACATTACTACCTAACATCCCGTCTAATAGTGTCATCATTATGGCCAATGCCTCTTATCATTCCATAGAAATTAATAAAGCACCCACATCATCTTCACTCAAATCCCATATGCAGGAATGGCTTCGTTATAGGAATATTGAGTTTGATCCACGAGCAACAAATCCGGTGCTATACGAATTAATTAAACTGAAAAAAGATAATTTCAAAGTGTATGAAATAGATAGTCTCGCTGAGGTACACGGCCATACCGTAATAAGTTTGCCACCTTATCACTGCGACTTTAATGCTATAGAACTTATACGGGCACAAGTGAAGAATGTTGATGCCAAACATAACATTTCATTTAAGAGTGTCGACGTAAGAGCCCTGTTTCATAATGCGATTAGAAAAGTGACCCCAGAAAACTGGAAAAGCGCGTGTGAACTTGTACAAAACACCGAACAGTTTTACCGGGTAAAAGACGGTCTGATAGACGAAATTGCAGACAGATTAGTTATAAATTTAAAAGACTTGGAATCGGAAGAAGAAAACGAAGATTCGTTTGAAATTTCTGACTGTGAATCGGGGAATGAGCAACAATCGGACGGAGTGGAGAAGGGGCGCTCCGCCACTGACGCATGCTTGGCTGGGGTGTCCGGTGAGTATTCCTTTCTCTTTCTAAAAGGCACACGACTAGTTAAACTCACAGACTGTAGTAGAAGGTGTGCTATATCACCAGGCGGTCCTACCGAGGTCTAATCGATAGCCTTCCCCTTGGGGTTGGTGCGCGTAAGTGGCGTATCCACTTGCATCTCGTCTTGTGTTTTCGGACCAGATGGGGGTCTTGTTAGTCTCTAGGTCTTGTCCTATGGAAAGCCCCACGGAGGCACCGGGCGCCCTTTTGGGACAACTCGGTAACACTCTTGTCGTTACAGGGGGGGGGGGTCTGTCTTCACTCTGTGTGGATTGCCCTGGGAGATACCCTCGAGTTTATATAATAAAAGGATAACAACAGAACATTCTAAGAATGGCACAAAAAGTCATCTGAAACAACAAGCTACAAGTCACTACTCATTGATTTTCTCCTGGTTATGAAATTTTGAAACCATCTGCTTATAGAAAAAAAGACCTATTGCTTTAGCCCAGTGTATTTTCATAATGTCTAAAACGAAGAGTTTAAAAGCATAATTAAATTGTTTCTCATTAAAAAGAAGTATATAGAATAAATAAGTATGAATAGCTGGCATGCTTGATTTATGAGTACTTACTCAACGCTTTGATGTTCACCTTTCCTCCAACAGCTTTTCGACCTTAAATTTAGGTCATCTTCAGTGAAGTCTGCCCCAACTACTGAGTAGGTCACAGGTCACAGAGACATGGATGTCCCTGAGAATGGCTGTCCAGAGTATGGGATGAACAAGTCGTTCAAAGAAGTCCTTTATTTTCTACAGTGAATGTTCTTTCCTTCGAGTAACTACCCCTCATCCGTCCGACACCTCCGTATGTCACGAAACCTAGAAGCCCATCTGAATATGAGAAGGAAACCAAATGAAAGGGGAAATGAAGCATAGTAAATCGAGCTAGATAAGAACCAGCACTCGCTAACCGACCAAGAAAAGCAATAAAATCTCAGGATGAGGGCAGAGGTTGGTGCGAAATCGACTCCGACATTACCGCAGTTGCCTCAGCTCGATGTCTCCAAAGTCAGCTAAACTCCTTCAGGGACGTGCCGTGGCTCAGTGGTTAGACCGCTTGACTCTCACCAAGGCGGCCCGGGTTCGATCCCAGGTGACCACAGAGTGAGATTTGTGGTGGAAAACACGGCGCTGGGACGGGTTTTCTCCGGAACCTCCGGTTTCCCCCACCGTCTCATTCCGCCAGTTATCCATCTTGATCTCATGCATCATCAGTGTCACCGCTTGTGGTGCCGGATGTAGTAAAAGCGGGCGTTAAACACTACACATTTCATTTAAACTCCTTCATGCTTGTGTAATATACGTGCTGAACTATACTTGGACATATTGTTACATACAGGGTTGTAAGGGGCTAAAGGAGAGTGTTTTACTTACATTCCTATATAGAAACTGGGAGCGTAGCTAAGGGGCCCAGGAAATACAGGATTGTAGAGCTACATTAAAGGGGGTACTAGAAACATCTGAAGTCAAACCCCAATTAGTAAAATAATTCTGAGATTAGTAGCAGCTGTACAGGGCAGTCCCTGGAACTTGGAGAAATCATGGGGGGCTCTAGAAATATTAAATACATGATGACATGGTGCAACTATACCTTGAGTGATGTCTTGGTTATACGGCAGAGCTTTTTCCGGCTGGTAAGCGATGTTTGGACCAGTCGCAACCCACTGACGATCTAACTTCAATAAGCACTTTAAAATAAACTCTTGTATAGGTTCGCTGAGCAATCTCCCAGCATCATGTTCACCAGCATAAAGCCTCAGCCTAAAGTCCACGCGTGGGCTAGCTCAACCAAGGTTAATAGAGGTCCTGTACAAAATGGCAGCTAATAGCCAAGTCAGCATTTCCCACGCTAGCTAAACAATCAAACTGTAGTATTTAAAAAAGGAACTAAATTGAGTAAATATGAAAAGTGGAAGAAGGGAGAAGCTGAATACAAAGTAGTGCGTGACTGTACTTAGGATTAAAATTAGATGCAGGAGGCAAATGGGAAAAACAAAAGAAATCAGCACTGGCAAAAGGGAAAGCAGCAATGATGGCTGTGAGAGGGTGTCTTTATAAAATGCCGGAGATGGAGATGAAATGGTTGGAAAGAGTATATGGTTCTGTAGTCAAGGCCAGAATGCTATATGACATTGAAATATGGGGGCTTGAGAATGGGTAGGAAGTTGTGCATCAGATACACAGGAAGTTTTTTGGGCTACCAATGGCAACAGCAAACGAAGTTGCTCAAATTGAAATGGGGAGAGTAACAGGGAAATGGTTAATAATGGAAAGAGCCTTGAAATACTGGCATAGGATCTTAAATTTAGATGAAGGCAGCTTATTGCAACAATGTTTAAAATATCAAGAAGCAAGTCTGCAAAGCTTGGGCTGGGCAAGCACTCTATAAGACAATTTAGAAAATAATGGCTTAGGGGATATTTGGAGAAAAAGAGATAGAAATTATAAAGGTTTCTGGAGGGGTGTTAGAAAAAGATTTGAAGATATAGAGATTCAACAACTGTTCAGCCAGTTAGGTGAAAAGAAGTCATTGGTATATTATGTTGAGTTAAAAAGTGACTGGGGAAGGGAGCAGTATATAGATAAAACCATTAATGAAGAAAGGAAGGGGATAGCATGGCTGAGAACAGGAGTTTGGAGGCTCAAAGGGCAGCGGAATGGGTTTGTGCAAGACAAGTGCCCATTGTGTGGGGGTAAGGAAGATGTGGAATATATACTTTTTGAATGCAGGAAAACAGAGATTTGGCGAAAAGAATACATCTGGAGAAAAATTAAGCGAAGTCCTGATGTATGTAAAATTATAGATAACAATATCAAAACGAATACCATCAAATCTTAAAAACTGCAATTAAAAATGGATATGGGAAAAACCTTGTAGATAAAAAACTAAAATCATTCAAACTTCAAAAGAGATTAAAACAGATCACAGCCCTCACACCAATAAAACAAGAAATTAGATTTGCTAAATTCACTTACCACCCCTGGGCTACAAAAAAGTTCCAAAAATATTCAAGAAATACAATATAACATTGGCACCAAAAAACAATTACAACAGTAAAAACCTACTTCACAGTAATAATGCTGATAAGATAAAACCAGAGGAAAAGTCAGGCATTTACAAGATTAAGTGTAAAGACTGTGAAAAAATTTACATAGGGAGGACAAAAAGAAACATAGGCACTAGAAAGTAAGAACACTTCAGGCACTTAAGATACAAAAATATTGATAAGTCCGCAATAGCAGCTCATTTCTGGTCTGAAAATCATGAAATTGGAGATAACACAGAATTACTAAAATACGTACAAAAGCATAGTGAACTCGTCATATGGGAGAGAATATACATGGAAAAACATAAAAACCAACTAATGAACTTTGAAATCCTGCCAGAAGAGAATCCCACATTTAAGTTCATCACTAAATCAACAGATGGCAGCAGCAACCCCAGAATTACCCACACCGCTGGATCAAGCTTAGTCGCATAAGAGCCGAAGATGCAAACGATGATTTGCAAAACATGTCCTCAAAATAGGTACGAAAGTGAAGCAGATATGTAATAAATACGACTCATCTAAAAATTAATAATTTCGCTTCACTGTGGTGTTGCAATACAGTTAAATCTCAATATATACTTAATTTGCTGTAAATGCATACTTTGAAGTAAAAGCTTGTTTTAATTAAAGTGTATCGTTTTACCTCACAATATCCTGATGTATCCAAGACCAGAGAAGCTATTTACGAAAATGCAAAGGAAAGAATTAAGAGAGGGTGGGAATAGTTTCCAACAAGCGTGGCTTCTGCAAACATTTACTCTTTATTTCACGTTAACTTGGATCATGCTGTCGCAGCATACTTTGCCATTCTGCAAGTACGTTCATACATTTTAATTACGTGCTTTCTTGTTATCGCTCTGGTGGCAGTTTGTTTACTCAGCGCTTCAGAGACCGCCACCACACAAGTCTCTCATTTTCTGTCTCTTTTTTTCTTATGAATAGCCATAAGCCATTTAATTTTTAGAATCTTCAAGCCCGGGATCTTAATTATTCCTGGAGACATTAGTCATTTTGATGGACTGAATAACATTTGCTTTCTAATGGTGCAATTTAAAATGTCCACGCGTTTTCTCAGTAGTATGAAAGAGAACCTTAGTAATCTAATAAGAAAAGGTCGATGTAAAACTTTTAGAAAGCAGAAACATGTAATTCCAGGCATAATCAAAAATCAGGAGAGTAGCATATCTCCATGAATGCTTTTAATGGTACTAACGTACGGTAAAATTATATTTAAAATAATTTTTAACATATTCACTTAGTATTTAAGTACTAGTATAGGGTTGGTGATAGGCGGAAATGGACGAGATATTAAGCTCCCCTTAAGAATAATTAATTCGGTCAAACAATTTAAATATGATCAATAATTCATTAATCTGTAAACTGTAAAGCATATGTACGAGGCATGTTTTTTAAGTCAGCACCTTTTAGGAATTAAAAAAGACGTGCATAGATATCGCAATAATTTTATTTTTACATGAAATTCTGTACCTTAATCTACTTTTCTACACAATTTTCGTGAATATTGAGGCACTTGTCATAACGTGGCACCAGTTTTTGAATACCCTCCTCATAAAATTCTGCCACCTGACGTGTTAACCACTGTATCACAACTGTTTTGACTTCGTTATCGTCTTGAAGACGCTGACCGCCCAGATGTTTCTTCAAGTGCAGAAACAAATGATAGTCGCTGGGCTCCAGATCAGGGCTGTATGGAGGATGATCTAGAGTTTCCCATTGAAAAGATTTGATGAGATCTTTGGTCCGATTAGCCACATGTGGACGGGCATTGTCATACAGCAAAACGATACCCTTACTCAACTTGCCACGTCTTTTGTTCTGGATTGCATGGCGCAGATTGTTCAATGTCTCACAATAAGACGCTGCATTGATTGTCTCATTACGCGGCAGAAACTCCACTAGCAATACTCCTTTTCTGTCCCAAAAAACTGTGCACATGATTTTCCGGGCAGAAATTGTTTGCTTAAACTTCACTTTTGTGGGTGATGATTGATGTTGTCACTCCATGGATTACTGTTTCGATTCTGGTGTGAGGTAGACCACCCATGTTTCGTCACCAGTAACAATTTGGTCTAAAAAAATCTTCACCTTCATTGTAGTACCGCTCAAGGAAAGTCAATGCACTGCCTACAAGTTGGGTTTTGTGGAAATCCGTCAACATTTTCGGAACCCAACGAGAACACAATTTCCGGTACTTCAAGTTCTCGGTCACAATGCGATTCAAAACACTACGAGAATATTGAGGAAAATAGTCGCACAATGATGATATTGTAAAGCGTCTGTTTTCTCTCACTTTTTCGTCCACTTTCTGCACCAAATCTTCAGTAACGACCGAAGAACGCCCACTCCGTTCTTCATCATGCACATTTGTGCGGCCATCTTTAAATGCTCTCACCCATTTCCTTACCATTGCATCAGTCATAATGTTTTGTCCGTAAACTTTACAGATCTCACGATGAATATCGATTGGTTTTACGCCTTTAGCACTAAGAAATCGTATAACACCGCGTACTTCATAAACGGCGGGACTCACGATTGTCGGAGGCATCTTAAACACTCAGTAACCAACGTATACAATGAAGAATCAGACTATAATGGTGTCAGTGCCTAGACAAGAGATGTAGGTAACCAGCGCGCGTGCGCGGAACGCCGACGTAGCGCTGCGGTGGCGGAATCGCAAAACGGCACTGACTTAAAAAACATGTCTCATAGATTATACAATAAGACAGGTTAGAGAGGCAGTAAAGATGTTGAATGGAATATTATGGAGTAGGGAAATAAAAATGGAACCAAAAATAAAAAGGGGAGAACAGAATTCTTCAGGTCATAGTGGAGAGCATATTGACATATGGGGCAGAGGGCTAGAGTTTATTGGACGGTCAAAAAAGGAATATACAAGCAGCTGAAATGGAAGGAATAGGGAGGAGTGCCAGAATATCCAGGTTGCAGAGAAGAAAGAATGAAGATACTAGAAAGATAATGAATACGGAAGAATCAGTGATTGAAGCAATTGAGAGTCGAACACTGCAGTGTTATGAACACCAGGGCATAAAATTATATAATAAACTGAAGCACAAATACTACTCTGTAAATGAGATATTAGTGGGCATTTTCTCCTAATGTGATAAATTTAGATTGATTTTAAATATATTAAGTTGATTGTAAATAATGTATAAATAAACAGATGTGTTTAATTGTTACTCAACTACATGGTTATATTGTTAAACTTACTCTAAGTACTGTTTGTATGTTGTAACTTGCAAATAATATACATACATAATTTTCTTGGAGTTCTTTTCCCTTGACGAAACCAAAAATTGTATCAATTCCTATGGTGAATAAATTACTTATGGTCACGTGGGAAGGATGGAAGAAGAGAGCTGGCCAAATATACTACAATATTCTCCAGGTGGTAGAAGGAAACGGGGCCGGCCCGAACTTCCTGGAAAGCTGGGATAGTGCGGATGATGGACGAACGGGAGTTGGTTGAAAGGGAAAAGAAGGGTAAGCAGAGATGGAGATTAAGGGTAACCGCCGAAATGTAGGGAAGCCGCTAACAGTAAAAGTATAGAGTTAAATATATGTCTATATTGTGTGTAAAGTACATAATTGAAAATGTAATTACATTTAATAAAATAATCCTGCTGCACAGCTTAATTTACCTCTAAGTATCGAATAAATGAGGTTTTTAGGGTCCTCTCACCCTGAACAGTTTTTTTTTCTGGGAAACGTTTATTTTCTATCTGCTTTGTGTTAATAAAAATAAAATTTGCAGAAATTGTTCTCTTTGCATTTTCCTTGTAGGCACTAAGAGAATAAGAAAAACAATAAAAATATTAGGTTTACTCTTTTTATCACTGTGCTGTCTTTATGCGGATTACCTCCATTTCTCAGACTTAACAATACCCTAATCTATTAAAAGCAGGCCCCAGAAGTCTTCTTCTTTTGGTATATATATTTTGTATTTTATGTCCTCCAACATTAAGTCATATTGGACGATGATTGAAATGGGTGAAATGATGCTGAAATGAGTCCGGAGTCTATGGAGCTTAGAGCTACCCGACATTCATCGTTTAGAATAAGGAAAAAGCCTGGAAAAAACCGTATCCAGGTAACTCACCCTAACCGAGATACGAGCTCGGGACCTTTTGAACGTGTGGCAGATTCGCTACCATCTACGCTACCGAGGCTGGCATTCTCTTGGTATAGGACACTGTTACGGTCCTCTATCCCTGGATCCGTCCCCTTCAACTGTTGTGGTGCGAGCGCTGCGGATCCCTAGCACTCGTGGTACCTCTGACGTTACTAGAGGAACATCAGGCCAAACTGTGGAGCCCCTCCCGTAGGGGAGTTATTCGGATTGGGTTGGACACGAGGGGCAGTGGTTTCCATAACCGTGGGAGATCGGGCACTTCTCCGGACGGGGTTGAGGGAAGCCATATATTCCCGTGTACTAGCCTGCATAGCTAGTAGAAGGTGTGCTATATCACCAGGTGCTCCTACCGAGGTTAATTGGTAGCCTTCCCCTTTGGGGTTGGCGGGCGTAAGTGGGTATCCACTTCTACCGGTCTTGTGTTTTCGGACCAGATGGGGGGCTTGTTAGTCTGTAGGCCTTGCCCTATGGAAAGCCCCACGGAGGAGCCGGGTGCCCTTCGGGGACAGCTCGGTACCTGCCTGATTTGAGAGGGATGTCAGCGTCAGCTGTCTTACGTAGATGCCTATTGTTAATCCCTTATGCCATTTTAGTCATCGGGTGATGGAGCTACAACTGTGGATCAGAGAGAAATCTGGGGATTAGTGATCAGCCAGGTCCTCGGAATGAGAATGCAGCAATGGTGAAATGATGCTAGGGGAAACCGGAGGTCCCCGAGAAAACCCGCCCCAGCGCCTTGTTTTCCACCAGAAACCCAACTTTGCGGTCGCCTGGGATCTAACCCGCCTTGGTGAGAATCAAGCGGTCTAACCACTGAGACAGGCCAGGTCCCAGAAGTGAATTGTAAAACCAATATTGCATAAAATACTAATTGGAAGATAGAAACGATATTATTTTCAGTGACTAAGCAAGATTAAGAGCATGCCTTAAAATATTAGGCAAGAAAGCGCATCCAACTGAATTTTAAATCATAAACCTAAATGAATACGCACGTATGATATTTTAAAAGATGCAGCTGAGGATTAAGCAGGTTATAAATCTTAATCCTTGAGAAATACAAGAGGCAATCTCTCATCCGTTCTTACCAACACAACTCGCAGAGCAAAAACTACAACTTCTAATACCTGAATGTTCTGTTCCTAAATACGTGAGTTCTTTTTTTATTTAATGAAACTACATACCCTTTACGAGGTAAAGCTTTGCAGGAAACACGATCGACTTTAATTGAAACATAATGAGACGGCTACGTTTTCGATGGAACAGAAAGAAACTACGAGAAGCAATCAAGTTTGGAATGTTCCTCAGTAAATCGATACAAGCCGCCGCTGCTCTCACATAGCTAGAGAACTCTATAATTAAAGCAATCGTATGGCAGGGTGCGGCCCACCGATAAGGTTGCACGTTTTGTCCTCTCTTGATAAATTTATTTAAAAGAGCATGTCGTTTTCATTAGACTCGCCTTTTGGGAGTGCTACAACTTGTTCATCTTCGTGCCCACCTCGTGTTGACAGTTCGTGTGTGACTACTTCCTATTGTTTCAAAACGATATGGTAATGTACCTGAATACACTCACTCTATAAATATCCAGCCCATTGCTACACAATCGTCAGTTGAGCCTTTCATTTGTTTTGAACAGCTATATGAACAAGTATTCCACTTCTGTCGAAAATTGGATTGTGGCTTCCACCCATAAGTTTTAACTGCTTTAAATGAGGACAACAACTTCTAGGGATTCGACACAAAGGTTTTCAAGAAAATCCTCTCACTGCACTTCATTTAAATAATCTTTCGAAAAGTTTAATTTTTTTTTCCAAAGTTGCACTAAAGATTTTGATATAAACCTGAACCCTTCAATAAGCCATAACTATTTGAAACAATAATAGGACATACGAGCAACTTTGGGAGAATACAATACACAATTGGGAGATTATATTACACTATTTACGAGGGCGGTTCTGTAAATAATGATCATAATTTTTTATGGTCATAATTTTTCGCACTAAAATTAAACCTTATTATATTCTGTTAGCTTAATGTGAAGCAAACACGCCGTGGTAGTTTCATTGTTGGTACTCCTGGTTCCCGCCTGTGAGAACCAGGCAAGTTCAGACATGTTCAGTATCGCCTACCGCTGCAATGGAGGTAACATGTAGTTAAAGTTGATGTTAGAGGAAGATCCGGAGTTTCTTTCAAACGTAATCACTGCTGAGGAAACTTGGCTACATCATTTTGATCCTGAGAGCAAACAGCAAAGCTCAGTGTGGAAATCGCCTTCATCATCAACCCTCCAAAAAGAAAAAGTGGTTGCTTCTGCTGGAAAAGTTATGGTTATCTCATTCTTTGATATTCATGGAATGATTTATCAGCATGTTGTACCTGCACACACATCAGCAACTGGACAATATTACAGGGATGTCCTAAAAACATTTCAGGTCCATATCAGGCGCAAAAGACCACATTTCCGTGAAGCAGGCTGGATACTGCACCAGGATAATGCGCGGCTGCATATTGCCAACGTTGTTGCTGAATATCCTGTAAAAGTCAGCTTATGGCCGGGGTGTTACATTGCATATCAAGCTAGAGAATTTGTTTGTTCTCTTAGGGAACTTTTGAACAGGAAGGCGAGAGTTTGCTCCTTATTAATGGACAGCTTGTTCCTTTCAACCAAAAGCGACAGTCCCATGTCAGTAGACATGCTTGCACGTAAAAGAATTCCTATGGGTCAACAGTCTGGCATATCCTCGGAGTTGATATGAACATATCAATTAACAAAGTCGTTAATAATAGTATATTGCGATATTAATGTATACGGAACGAGGAAAGGTTTGAAAAAACGAGGCGCTTGCACCGAGTTTTTTCAATTCTCGAGATTCCATTATGTGCTTACCACATGTGTGTTGCACATTATTTTTTGCACTTTGTGTATTTATATAAATCTGAATTTTAGTAGTTAAGATATTAGCTGAAATAATAATAAATGTAACTGAAGATAAATGTTAGATTTTAGAACGCGCATCACGTATATGTGTTGCTTTGGAGAAATACTGCACTCTGCGGGAATGTCAACTTACGATGCATAGCAAAAATAACGATAAGTATGGAATACTAGTTACATAGTGCAAAATTATTTAAAAGAACGCGCAACGTGAAGACGCTACAATGACCAACTTATTTTTGTTCTTAAAGCAGTTTAATACAGATTAAATGAGCATATTTTTGTTGAAATGTGATAACCTTGAACGCTTGTTTATATTCCGTGTGTTGAGAGAGTAAATTGTGGAATATGCGTAGTTTAGTTCTAGGCAACATTGCAGCACCACACGTGGAGAAACAGATGACCCTCATGTATATTCTTTTAAAAAATCAGTACCTCGTAATAGACCATTACGTCTATTCTTTGCTGATTAGGGAACTCGACCATACGAGATTCCAAACCGACTTAGAACACAAATACTGTATTGCTACGCCTTGGAGGTCTTTAGTCATTAAACTTTTTAACAAGCTTTTAAAGAATTTGGTAATTTATTTGTCAACATTTAATGTGAAAAAATAAAGAAACCACAACGAATGTGTAGTGTAGCTAATTTGGTAGCCAGTTTTTATTGACATATTACCCCGTAGGGTTAGAAAGTCCTTTTTCTTCAGAAGGAAAGCCGAATGCTAATGCACATTCTTTGTTTTCTTCTGAACAAATAAATTTGCCCCTATTAGCAGCTATTTGGACCATTACTCTCAGTCTCAAGAGCGGCTATTGATTCCCAAAAGGGGTTTCGGCTACCACGCTATTAGAGTCAATTTTCACCTTTGCCTATGCATAGAGCCTCTTATGGAGAGGGAAGCTACCAGACATAACAAATGAGATTAGAGATAAAGTCAGTGGATCAAGTGCCTTTAACCGAGATGCTGTCAACACATTGTAGCAAGTGACACAAACCACCCAGTGAGGCAGTCACAAATTAACTGCTCTATCTCACCGTTCAATCAAACTGGTTCTTCACTCTCTCAGCCACAAACCTGTTCTCAATCAAAGGAACTTGCGGCAAGTTTTGAGACGTCAACTGTTACTCCGACGTTCAGTCCTTTCTATCATCTTTGTAATCAATTATCACAATGCACTTTTATATAACATCACTGTTTTTAAACAAATGTGAACAGTTGCATTCACACGACTTCCTCTACTCATTCTTCTAAAGGTATTTGTATAAAAGCTTCTCTCTTCTACTTGTGAGTTAAATCTTACATATACTCACACACACACACACAGTAGAATAAGGATAAAGAAAATATAAATAGCGATTTGAAGTTGAGAAAACTCTAAACAAGTGCCGTGGCGCTGTATGCTTTTCCAGACCAAAGCCCTCCTGCCGGGCTTCTGCAATGACTCAAAATTTTTCGAACAAGTATAGCTGTTAAATGTTTAACAACAAAATATTAGTAGAAAACCTATTTTATTCTATTTTTCTCACTCCAGATTGTGTAGCTACACATACAGGTAGCAGAAATAAAGTTTTATTTCATTTTGTGAAGCACAAAATATAATACATGTGAATGTAATGAATTATAATAATACAAAACTTCCTATTCAAAAGTATTCGGACAAAAATATAAGTACAAAACAAATGGAAATAATGGAGGCAATGTAGGAAAATTAATACTTAATGATTCTTTCCCTTTCTTCGTGGCACTTCAGTCAGCCTTTTTTTTTTTTTTTTTTTTTTTAATTTACGTCCTCCAACGTTAAGTCATATCGGACGATGAACAGCATTGGTGAAATGATGCTTGAATTAGTCCAGGGTTCTTAGAGCTTAGAGTTACCTGACATTTGTCTTTCAGGATAAGGGAAAACCCCGGAAAAAACCTTATCCAAGTGACTCATCCTGATCGAGATACGAACTCGGGACCTCTTGAATGTGAGGCAGACATGCTACCACCACGCTACTGAGGCGGGTCTTCTTGGTATGCACTAATAGTAGAACGGTATAATTTGTTCCATTCCTCTTGCAGTCGCTTCTTCACATCAGCTTTAGAATTGATGGGAAGTTTTCGAACGTTCTTTTCGAGTATATTCCATAGTTTCTCAATCGGATTGATGTCGCGACTCTGTGGGGGAAGTTTCACAACTTTAAGACAATTGTACAACAACCATAGCCGTACATTATAGACCGTATGTTTTGGGTAATTGTCCTGAGAACATTTAAAACAGTCTTCTATTCCCAAATTTTCTGCAATTTTCTTTAAGTTATCTTATAAAATAAGTGTGCTAATAGAAATATATAAACTACAGTAAAAAAAAATTCGATGATGTACACTTTTTAAACGTTTTTCCCGTTATTCTGTGTTAAAGCCAGATTTTCATTAACTCTGTTCCAGTTGGTTCTACTGCATTTGTTCATGTTGCGGCCCTGCGGAAATCCATCATGGACTTTGTAAACTTGCGCTTATATACTTGTATATGTAGCTCATATTTTGTCTATATCATAAGTAGATAAGATGTTACGATCCACAGTCCTTAAAAAAATAATAAAAATATAAAAATAAAAAGGCCATGAAGAATGAAGAATACTTCGAAATTATTTCCAGATGATTCAACATATGCATCTCATTTAACATCAAAATGTCTTACACACGTGAAAATTTATTTAAAACCATTAGTCTTTTTTTAAAAAAAGATAAGATACCTTTTTAAAATTTTCTCACGTAAACATTTGCTTGGGATAAGAATAATTTCTTTTAAAGCATTCGTTTCGTATTTTAGGAGCATGCTAATAATTTCAAAATTCTTATTACAGGTAACATTGCTGTACGAGGGATGCTCAATAAAGAATAATAACAATTTTTTTCACAACGTACCTTTACTCATTCTGAAAAAGCCCTCCTCTAAAAAGTAATTGAGTTAATCAATTTTTTGTTTTGTGATATATTTATTTAACTGGGGTGATTGGAAGATAAAATAAACCCTTCTTTGAAATTAATTTTGATAGTCCTTCTCAAAATAGTCTCCCCTGAATGCGATGCACTTGTCCCAGCGTTTCTGCCAATCCTCAAAGACATGCTGGAAACCAATTTTTGAGACATCCTTCAAACTCGCCTCCGCAGCCTTCACCACTACTTCTGATGATGGATGTCTCCCACGAAGGCGTTTCTTCAAGTTAGAGAATAGAAAAAGGTCACATGGGGCTATATCCGGACTATAGGGAGGGTGAGGGATCGACTTCGCGTTGATTTTTGCAAGATACTCAGCAACAACATTGCCAATATGCGGCCGCGCACTATCGTGGTGCAGCATCCAGCCTTCTTCATAGAAATGTGGTTTTTTGCGCCTGATATGGTCTTGGAATGTTTTCAGGACATCCCTGTGGTATTTTCCAGTTACTGATGTGTGTGCGGTACAACATGCTGATAAAACATTCCATGAATATCAAAGAATGAGAAGACCTTAACTTTCCCAGCAGGAGCAACCACTTTTGCTTTTTTGGGGGGATGGTGATGAAGTAGATTTCCACACTGAGCTTTGCTGTTTGCTCTTAGGATCAAAATGATGTAGCCAAGTGTCATCAGCAGTGATTACGTGTGAAAGAAACTCCGAATCTTCCCCTAACATCAACTTTAACTGCATGTAGACGTACATGCGAATGTCCTTTTGTTCGGAAATCAACAGTCTTGGAACCCATCGCGTACAAACACGTCTCATGTGTAATGTTTCTGTCACCAACGTGTGGGTGGCTCCCAATGAAATGTTCAGTATTTCAGAAAGTGATCTTAAGGTAATTCGTCGATCCTCTCTCACAATGGCAGCAGCAGTGTTGATGTTTCCTTCCGTAAGAGCAGTAACTGGAGTACCGGGTCCACCTTCCTTTCAAATTGATTGTCTCTCCTCTTTAAACATTTTAAACCACCTTCGAGCTGTGTTGTAGGGTATAGCAGACTCTCCATAGGTCTCCTGTAACATTGTATAGGCGTTAACTGAAGATTTGTTGAGACGAAAGCAGAATTTCAAAGCCGCATATTGTTCCTCGCCTGTTATCTCCATTGCAGCGTTAGGCGATACTGAAAATATCTGAACTTGCCTGGTTCTCATAGGTGGGAAACAGGAGTACCAACAATGAAACTACTACGGCATGTTGGTTTCACATTAGGCTAACAGAATATAATAAGTTGGTATTTTAGTGCGAAAAATTATGACCGTAACAGATTATGATCATACTTTATTGAACAGCCCTCGTATAAAAACAAATCAGTAAACTTATAAGGTGTGGATCTATATTATGTAAAACGCTGAGATAAATTAGATCAATTGCTCCTGAGATAATATATTATGGACTTTACTATGCCTTTAGCTTCCATTGACAAAAGGACTGGATTAATTCCTAGGAAAGCTGCGCTATAACCAAAGAAATATGACAAAAGCTGAAACACTAGTTAGATATCGGAAAACGGAGAGAGAATAGTGGCATTAAGAAGGAGAAATGCACACTAATATTTCCAAATGTCCAATACAGGAGCAAAATATAGAACAGTGCTGCCATCTACAGATGTTGCTGTGCTGAGAGTTATAGCAGATATTTAGCTTGTTCCTCGACTTGAGCGACTTCATAAAGCAGAATTAATGGGATTAAAGACAAGTTATTGTGTTATACTTCTATGTGAATATCCACGTATAGTAGCTAGAGATTCAGTCGAGCTTGCGGAAGATTAAATGAAACTGTAGTACTGCAGGTGTGGAACGCTATTCCATTACTGATGAGTCTCTCTGTAAACAAAGCTGTTCAACAGGTGGTAGAGACGTGCCGTATCTAAATCTTTGGGCTGTAGTAAGCATGCCCTCTTGTACTCTCCTTTTTGTTTTCGACTACCTCTCACTTCGACTGCGAAATACATCCAAGGATACACTTTACAAAGATGCTTGTGTTGCAGAAGCACAGTGTTTTGTTTTGTCGCTCTCCAAATTTCCCTGTGTCGGCGTTCACGACGTTTATAGAAAATTACAGAGGCTCTTCTTCGCGGCAAAGATTAGGCGTTTACCTTCTTCTGCTCTCCAAGTTAACTTTTTCTGAGGCGTCCGAGTTTATTTAAAGTTTTTCGACGGTGTAAGTAATACACAAAGAAAGTACTTACTGCATTGCGTCCAAAAACACGATTTTTGAGATTCCCTGGCCTGGACCACGCTACGTAGGGGATTCGGCACGGTGGTCCAAACTTTGTCTACTGTATCTAAACAACCAGTGCGGCATATCTGGGTGGAAGGATGAGGTGAGATTAAGTGCGAGGATCTACTCCCATTAGTCCTGGATCCGTAGGACCAGAAGCCGGGCCTCTCGGGTATATTTACCGTAGGACAGTACCTATTTTATAAACTGCAGCCCCCCCCCCCCCCCCCCGCTGCACACGGCAGACAGGACGGAAGTGGATACGCCATCTACGCGCCGGTCCTTAATGAACCAGTTACCAAATAACCTTGGTAGGGCCGCCGGTGATCTAGCACACCAGCTACTAGCTCTGCAGACTAGTACCCGGGACTTATGAGGCAACCTCTACCCCATCCGGGCGGCCGGAGCCGGGCCGGAGGTATCCGATTTCCCGTGGGTGACAGGAACACACTGCCCCCTCGAGACCAACCCAATCCGAACAGCTCCCAGAGGGAGGGGCTCGAATGTTCGGCTCGAGGTTCCTCTAGTAACGACAGAGGTACCACGAGTGCTAAGGGTCCGCAGCGCCCGCACCTTGGCAGCTGAAGGGGACGGATCCCCTCCCTTTTGGGGGGATGAGGTGAGAGGAGACACAGGATGGCCCTCCCAAAGAGTTTTACAGTGCAGAGGGCAGGGTTCCTACATCTCACTTATATGCGAACCTCCCCCGGCAGGCCAAGACAACGGACATTCCTCCATACTGTGGTTCAAAGGCGGTCCCAGGATTCGGTTCAGAAACCATCAACCTACCTACCGGAGGAGTGGTTCACTCAGAGCACATGCACCACCGATACTCCCGCCGACACTTCTAACCTCAAAGAGACCCCCAGATGTTAAATGATAAGAAATGCTAATGGAGATGAAATTGAGGGACAGGAACTTTTGGGAATGCAATTAACCAACCCAGCATTCTCCTAGCGACCCGGTAATACCTCCGAAAAAAAACCCATGGGTAGAGAGGTTGGCCACGGTAGTCGAACTCAAACCTCCCGAATGCGGGTCACTGACGAAAGCGCCTGAGGAATCCCGCTCGGTGCCCTTAAGGCTCGTAGTGTCATCAAGTTCCTGCATTTGAATTGCAGAACCGCCCGGGAAATCCACGATGAGATGACGGCTGTCTATGGAGATGACTGCCCATTCTATGACACTATTGTGAAATGGAAAATGAATTTTCAAACTGGTCACATGTCCGTGACAGATGAAGCAAGTCCTGCTAGACCGTCAATGATAGACAATGCTGTAACAGTGAAGAAAGTGGAGTGTTTAATACTGAGGAGCGACCATCCAAATGATCATGAATGAGACACATCATAGTTATGGTAGTGTGTGGAAAATTATTCACGACGAAGTGCACATGTCTAAGTTGTCTCCACGGTGAGTTCTACGTTTGTTAACCCCTTTCCAAAAGCAAACACGACGTGACCTTTCAAGACAGATGTTAATGCTGTTGGAACAGGATGAAGATGATTTTTTATCGTCTGGTTACCATGGATGAACCCTGGACATATCAGTATGATCCAGAGACAAAAGCCATGAGCATGGAATGGAAACATACCGATTCCTCCCTCCCAAAAAAGGCAAAGGTGCAAAAGTCAGCTGGGAAGGTCATGCTTTCAGTTTTCTGGGGCTGTCGTGGAGTCATCCTTACATATCATCTTGCCAAGGGTCAAACCATCACTGGCAGATACTACTGCAATCTTCTGGACAAGTTAGAGTCTGTCTAGTCAACGCGAGTGCAATTGCTGCACAAAGGAAACAGACCCTACCACCCACTAATGACCGTCTCCACACTTCAGAAATGGAACACTGTCGTTGAGGACCAATAGCAGCCTTGATTTTCTGGAAATGACAGTTGCATGTCTACTCCACGTGGAGTCTCAGTTGCCAAAGTTCCAACTTCCAATTGATCTGTTTCATTACGTGCAGAAATTCGTTACTGGAGGAGCCTTAAAAAGTTATAATGGGAACTCTTTCTAAGCAAATTCGAGACTTGTTTTGAACACATAAATATGTGCTGAAAAATAATCGTTATAAGGGGCCATGCAATGAACCTGATAAATTCTGGGTAGTTACAGAAATACAGTAAGAAAAATTGTGACGAAAGGAATACCAAAGACGCCAATCAAGTGTGAAAACAAAAGGAAACGTTTCTTTAACTTCTCTATAATTTATCATGCGATTTAATTCGTCGAGAAATTTATAGATTCTATGCCAAAGGGATACCGCCCACCTTACATGAATTGGTTGCACATTTGCAAGAAACTTTTTATTTTCCTTATGCGCACTGCACTTTGCGCGGCCTCCTAAAGGAGCTGGGTTTCAAATACCGCACTTTGAATAAGATAAGGTTTACTGTGGAATCAAGTAGAATTGTAGCTTGGTGAAACTAAGAAAGTTCGCAGTAGTGGGCATAAGATAATTTATCTAGACAAAACCTCATACGATACCCGTAACGTATCGAGAAAGCTGGCAACCTTCCATAAAGGACTAGGAGAAGCAGGGCCGGTTTTGTAAAACGATTATAAGGGTTCGTCAAAAGAGGCGGCTGATAATGATAATGATGATGATGATGATGATGATGGTGATGATGATGATGTGTGATTATGGGCGCACAACTGCGCGGTCATTAGCGCCCTTTAAAAACGAAAATACGCTAAAACCCAGATAAAAAGAACTAAAAGCTCTCTACCTACTGAATAAAATCATCAATAAAATGCACATACACACACACACACACACACACACACACACACACACACACACACACACACACACACACACACACACACACACACACACACACAAAATAGCAGAAGTCTAAAAGATTAAAAATATGGAGAAAAAGCATACACAATTGGACCACTAAATTCTAAAATTAATCTGTAAAAACAATTTAAAAACCTTGGCCACAGCTGGCTCATTATCCGCCAGTATCTCCGCCACGCTGACTGGCAGCTGGAGAGAACTGCGGCGACGTGCTAAGCTTAAACACTCCACAAGCACGTGGCGGACCGATAGGGTGGCACCGCACAGCGGGCAAACTGGAGCAGGTGTCTTATTTAATAAAAAAATGTGTAAAATAACCTTGGCCAAGGCGTAACCGAGCCAAACAAACTTCCTCCTTACGAGAGGAACGACAGGAGGTTACCCACGGAAGCGGTAGGTTCTTTACGCAGCGGAGTTTATTCCTGCGGAGAGCAGACCACTCTGCCCGCCAGCAGGACTCCACAGCTCTCCGCTGATCTGCACACGCTTTAACTAAACAGACTTTACGAGCAGTTCTGATTAAGAAACGACGCGGTATGCTCTCTAAAGTTGTTCGTCTTCTGTCTGACAATGCACCAGCTCATTCATCTCAAGCTGCAGTTGACAAAACAAGGGAATGTGGCTTTTGGATCTTACATCATCCGCCTTATTCGTCCGACCTCGCACCAAGTAACTTTTTCTTGTTTCCGAAAATGAAGTGTCCGTTGCGTGGTTGCCGATTTGACAAAACAAATGACGTCATTAATTAGGTGGAAGAGTGTTTTAAAGCAAATTCTGCAGACTTCTACAATCAAGGTATTCGGAAGTTTAAGAAACGCTGGGAAAAATGTGTAAATCTGCATGGTAACTACACAGAGAAGAACTAACAAACACATATCAACATAAATTCTCTATCGCATTTGTAAAGGGTGATAATTAAAACTTTGCGGCACCCTCTCGTAAATCATCCGCATCTTTCTGTATTAATACTACAACATCTGCTTATACTAAAAAGTTTATCCCTAATAGATTATTTAATCTAATTACTGTGTTGGAAATTGAGGCAGGTCGGGGTGTCGAGTGAGTAGTATTGCCGCGCAGTTCGGCTCAATTATTTGACAGGGCTTGACTCCTAGGGTTGTCAGCATTGCTAATAAAATTTGAAGAATATCGATGTCCTCGGCTGCTCTCGGAGTCATCCTAATATTTATGAATATAGGATCTGTGGCAAGGATCTCTTGATACAGGGCGTTCTGGGTGGATCAATTAGGGTACTTGGAAAGAAACACAGGTTAATTCTCTTATGACGATTGGTTGTATTTCAATTATTCTCGAAATACATGTTAATTAGGCAAACTCTGAATGGTAGGCTCCACGCTTGCGTGGTTGCACTCCCGTGTCTATAACACGACTCGTCGAATTAGCACCCAGCTACTAACTACCTTTAATTGAACGCGATTTCTTTAGCTTACTCGTCCGTTCAGTTTAGCCTACAGTAGCCAAAATAACCTTAATGAACGCGATTTCTGTCTTTGTGCTGTCGCACGACGATCTAGCTCGATCCCCAGCTAGCGACCGATTTATTGTACGCGATTTCTGTCGGCGTGCGTTAGCACGAAGATCTAGCTCGACCCCCAGCTAGCGACTGATTTAATGAACGCGATTTCTGCCGGCGTGCGTTAGCACGACGATCTAGCTCGACCCCCAGCTAGCGACTGATTTAATGAACGCGATTTCTGTCGGCGTGCGTTAGCACGACGATCTAGCTCGACCCCCAGCTAGCGACTGAACTGTAGATATGTCTTTTTTTCCCAGCTGGTTATATGACACTTCGCTTCCACCTTCAGATCATTATTTTTAATTAGTTGGTCGGTAGAACACATATAGAGTCCCAGTTACGAGTATCTCACCCTAGACCACCCAAAATGTCCCCTTCCTCCCAAACTATGTTTGAAACTAAACGCGGGGTGCGGGCCATTATTTATGGCTGCGGTCAACTCTCCTAGGGGAGAAAAAAATCCCACCGTTCAGAGTCCGTAACAAACTTGACACTGCAAACAAAATATTTGTTTCAGTACATGTATATATTCCTTTAACATTAAATTAATCAACTCGAGGAAGAGAGTGCCGTTTCAAAATCTACTTCTGTCTGACTCCTTTATTTATTGTAAAGGATTCCGTTTTTTCTTCAGCTGTGTTTACGATTACATTTGAATCTTCATATAGGCTTCTCAGTACTTGAATTAAAAATCTGGGTTATACATATTCTTGCATTATATTCCATAGTTTTTCTCTATGTGCCTTATCAAAAGCCCGTTGGAAATCTATAAAAGCTTTATAAGCTAGTAAGTTATATTCTCTTCTTTTCTGGAATATGTGCTGTATTATGAATCTTTATATGTGGTAGGTCTTCCTCTACGAAATCTAGGTAGAGATCCATAAAAGGTTTGTAAAACCGGCTACACTCCCCCTGCAGGCCTGCTGATCCCACTGTGTCAAATAACTGCTAATCTCCCACGATCCGAAGGATGAATTTACAGAGACATGTATTGCATGCCGAAACTTCCATGACCTCGGTTGAACCCCGAGAAAACCCTTGGTTTAGGATCGTCGGCCAGGATAATAGAACAAGTGGCCAAACGAATGCCTGAGTCATTCCACTCTCTTACTATAGGCAAGTAATTGTGTATGATGTACAAGAGAATTGTAGAATAAATTTAGCCCGCCTCGGTAGCGAGGATACTAGCGTGTCCGGCGAAAGTTCAAGAGTGTAACCGCAGTATCAGGCAGCGAATCAATCGAAGTCAACATAAATTAATAGAAATGCTTTGCTAAACTACTATAACAATTTTGTTATAATAATATGAAATTAGAATGATTAAAATAGCAGTTGACTTAAAGAATAAGAAGGGAAGAATATAATTTAATATAACATATATAGTAGCATCCGGGCAAGAAAGAGAAAATATTCTTGTAAAAATCTGTAAACGTCACAGAGACAGGAAATAAGGGCCTTTACCTTCTTTATGCTACTAAAAGTTCAATGTCTGAAGACTATTGTATTCTTCCAGCTAGGAATGTTTTGGAACAAAGGACTTTCAAAATGCAGTTGAGCATGAACGCTAAAGGGATTTACTTCGCTGATTTGATAACGATGTATACCGTTACAAACAACTCAGGGTAGGCGTTCCCCAACTCAGGGTGGGCTGAACGTCAGTGAGTCATATGAGTTTTTCAAACCAATATGAAAATTCGGAATAAAATGAAAAACCAATAATAATGTAACATTTGAGAAGGGTGACCTGTTTGGTCATGTGATAAAGTTAGAGAGGGGATCAGAATAAGGTTCGAACTGAATGGTGAAGTAAGGAAAACCTTACTTACAAGTTGATACTACGACAGGAAGAACGTGTTCGTGTGCATTAAGAAGAGAAGCGAAGATTTCGAAGTCTGAAAGGCGGTCACCGATCCAAGTCGATAAACAAACATAAATTCAAGAATTAAACCAAATAATTCTACAAAAAACCAAGTATCATTAATACGACTGATTAACAACAACAACAACCAAAATCCATTTCCTACAACCATTCGCCTGAGGATAATAGAACTCATTGCTCCAATTAAGCTCCAATTATAACCCAATTAATTTAAAGATGGTATGCGGCTTTGCTGCAAGAGGTCTCGAGTTTGAATCTCCGTCAGGATGAGTTACCTGGTTAAGGCTTTGTCCGGGGTGTTCCCTTATCCTGAAAGACGAATGTCGGGTTATTGTAATCTCTATGTACCCTGGGCTCATTTGTGCATCATTTCAGCCATTCATCGTCCGATATGAGCTAACTTGGAGGACGTAAATGAAAAAAAAAAAGAATCAAGGAGAAGCTGCGATTTATAATTAACGAAAAATATGGAAAACTATAGATTTTTTCTTATTAAATTTCAAATGCCAATAATAAGAATGCGATGTAAAACTGCTAGAAATTTGCTTTATTTAATGTCGGGTAAAGGTCACTCAGGAGCCGCGTTAAACATGAAAGTAGGTTCTGAGCCAAGTCAGACCTGATTGATAATATGTTGTCGAAACTGGAACAAGCGGTGACGATGTCAACAAGAGGCAAGCAAGATGGTGAACGAACCAACCAACTTTCTCCCTACGTGGAATACGAAAATACAATGCCCTGGGGCTCACCACCAAGCCCGCTTGTTGATTATAAAGAACGTTTGCAATAACCGCTTATTAGTCGTGCGAGACAGAAAGGTAACCTAAGGGACATTCTTTCACGGACTGGATAACATGCAGCCGTTTATTTTACTCGCTAAAGGTAAGAGCTACACATTGACATTTACGTAAGATTCTGAAATGCTCTTTGGGATAATTCTATAATGTTGTAACATCCACTCTCTACCATTAAAAGACCTTTTAGTTATAATTAATGTTTAAAGTGAAACTCTAATTGATTTTTTTATTTTATTTTGAATGAGCAGCTGTATAATTAACAACCCTGAAGTAAAAATATCGAGTGCGTGTGTGTTTGTTGCAATTAAGGAATAGCTAACAGAATTTTAACGACTTTTCCCCAAAGGAGCTTTCTAATGAGGCGCAAAGCGTTAGCCTATTTTTCTATTTAAAGATGTGCTACATAGTAAACATCACAAAGATAAATATTTTAGAACTGTCTGACTTTTAATTGCTGTTATTATTCGTTTATCTACCACAAGAAGGAAATAGTCATCAGATCACTACAAACATAAGGAACTAGCATGGTGTCTGACCTATTAAATAGTTAAAAATAATATTGCAAATTTTATTAGCATCCTTCTTTTATTACAGTGTTCAAAATTCTTATGAGATAGTGTATGAAGGCGAAAGAGGGAGAAAATTTTAAAGTGGAGTGCGAAAAGGGAAGTGACAGAGAGAAAATAAAACTGGAACGAAAGGGTGTCTCAGTATTTGACACAATAATACGTGTAACGCTGGAGATTGTATAACTTAAAATATTTTTACAATTATTGTCGGGAGACATTGTTGCGTTGGACGCGACCGCCGCACGCGAAAGAGACAGGTAGCGCAACGTGGAGATAAAAGCTTGCCGAAACAGAGAAAGAAAGAGACAGATAGATGTCTGGAAGTTTCTTCCTTTCTGATACCATCTTGATTGTTACAGAACCTTCCAATAATTCTTAGAAACAGTGACTGGAGATATAAGTAATGGAGTTTTGAGTCGAAAGTGGAGAACTGTTAATTGTGGACCTTTGAAGTACACCGCAGGTGATTTTGTTCGTTTGTTTGTATGTGGTGAAGCAACCAGAGACTATTATGTGTATGACACGTCACTTTTAGAACGTGTAAGGGGTGTACAAAACGTGTTTCTTCGGAAATAAAGAGCACTTGAGTTTCTGCAAACTAGACATTCAGTTGTACGAACCCACAAAGTTACATTATATATTCCTAAGGGTTTTTATATCTGTCCCATGCAGTTATGATCATCAGTTACCTATCCAAAATAGTTCCAATTGTATATAAGGACACTTTGCAAGCTCCGAACATGTGCTAACATGAGGATGGGTTAAGAATGAAAGAACCCAAGAGGCTTCAGGCCACAGTACAGATCCAGTTTCTAACAGAAAATCCCTCCAAATACTGGAGCTGCCCAGAGAGAGCAGTGAATGTCTTGTCCATCAGACAACCTACTAGTGTTCGCTAAGAATAATCACTCCTTGGAGCAGCTGTTCGTCACATTTGTCCAGCACCATCACTTCCCACGAAACCTAGAAGCACAAAACGAAAAAGAAATAGGTGATAATAAGGGAATATATAATTTATATACATATAATTTATATCCATATAATTATATATAATTGATAGACATAAATGTAAATTTGTTAATCCTAGCTATGTTCTCATTCAATTCTTAACTGGACATGGCAAATGTTCAGCTTACTTATTTCGATTCAAAATTAAATCCACCTCTGATTTTGTGTGTGTATATATATATATATATATATATATATATATATATATATATATATATATATATATATATTGCATATTGTATATCTTAAGATATGCCTCAAATTTTATTTGATTGCCTCTCTTTCTGATTTGAAAGATATGAACTTGAATTGTTGCTTCAATCCTTAGGTTACGTTTTTTCAAAACCACTTACACATATTTTGATGAATTACAAAACGTATCAATATTTCATGGCTTTCTTGAACAAAATATTTCTTAAGATAAACGATTCATCTTAATGTTTACTGTTTGACAACTTGATATTATATTTGGTTATGTTTTGTAAATGTTATTATATTCATTTTAAAATTTGCAAACTATATTCCTAATATACCTCTGGGTAAAATAGCAATCACAAAATTGGATAATAAATAAATAATAAGGGAAAATAAATGTGTAGCTGAGAAGCCCCTCTGTATTGCCTATCGACTCAGGTAAACCACGAAAAACACAACTGGGCTGTGGCGAAATTGAAACAGCAATTCTCGAACGCAGCCTTTTATTTAAGCCATTTCACTCATTAAATTACTGTACTACTGTAATATATGTGTCGTAGGGTCTGGTAAAGACATGAGGTTTGTTTAAAGAAAATCTCACTTAGGAGTAAGAAAGTATAAACGCCTCCAATGTTTTAGGGAATGTCCTTACTAAGTTTGTAGTTACCGGAGGATTGAAGCAGCAAAGTGTTGGTCCTTATCTTCGGAGTTGGAGAGTGGTCTCTCACTCAAAAGGAGGATGTATATAACGACCTCTTGGGTCAAAGTGCAATTATCAAGATTACTCTAGGGAATACCGCTTAAAGCATTTCATTACAGTTGTTTATTAGAACAGAACTAACCCGCTTCTGGCAACGTTTCAGCTAAATTAGCTTTGCGAAATCCTTCCAAGTCTTTAAAATAATCCAGGGAAACAACATTAAACACATGATTTGATAATGAATACAGGAGTGCACACAGGTTACCTTCGTATAAATGATTAATACCATAATCAATAATACTGAATAATAAAGTGCTCGGTGTTTCCCTACCACTGAAACTTTAAAAATGTTAGACTTAAGAATAAAGCATCTGTAATAAAAGACAAAAATGCTAAAACCCTTAAATATGAATTTAGAACCTACCAACTTGATACTAAAGCTCCTGATATCTTTACGACCTTCCAAAACATATCATGCAAACGTTTAAATGTCTGTCTCTAAGCGTAACTTCCTATAAACCTTGTAGGAAACACATGGTTTTCAAACATTAATGTGAATTAATGATTCAACAGTGACTTCTGGAATATTAAAATATTTATTTGTTTGCCAAGGAGCAAAAGAATCTGAAGGAGAACCTGTATATGTGTGTACTAAATTATTATTCAACAGTACAAAGCTTTCAAAATGTATCTTTTAAACCCTGTCTTCTCGGATTTTAATTTTTCTGTACATTCCCGTTTTGAAATTGTTCACCCAGAGCACTTTTTAATATACAATACAAAATACTGTATTTCTTCTTATAACAGGATTTATTGTTTATAGAATACAATAATAATCATAATAACAGTTAATAATAATAAAAATGATGATGATAAGTGTGATAACAATTATAATTATAATTTTAGACGACCAAGTAGTTATGGCACAAGAAGTTGAAGATACGAGGCGCGTTCAATTATAACACCTCCTATTTTATTCAGGACTGGGAACAGATAGGAACTTCTGTTTTTTTTTTTTAAAATACACGCGGACTACCTGTGAATGCGTGATAGATGTCAGCACTGTACAGTGCATAGAACTCTAGTGGTAGCAACGATAGTAAGGACAGTTTTTGATACTTAAAATGGCGACGTTTTAATTGCAATAACAGCGTGTAATTATTCGTTTTCTCCACTTTCGTGGTGTGACATCTGTTGAAATTCATCGCCAGTTGAGGGAGGCATGTGGTGATGGTACCATTGATGTGTCTAATGAGCGTACCTGGGTACGACAGTTCAATGAAGGCAGAACATTGTGTGACAACAAACCAAGACAGCCTCGGCCTCGATTGAGCATTTTCAGATCTTCATGCAGGATTGTGTGCACAGATCCCACGGAAATTCCAATTTTGAAGGCAATGTCTGCAACTGTCTTGGTCTGTTGTCACACGATGTTCTGCCTTCATTGAACTGTCGCACCCAGGAACGTACATTAAACACATGCGTAATACCATCACCACATGCCTCACTCAACTGGCGATGAATTTCAATAGGTGTCACACCACGAAAATGGAGAAAACGAATGACTACACGATATTCTTGCAGTGAAAACGTCGCCATTCTGAGTATCAAAACAGTCCTAACTCTCGTCACTGTCACTAGAGTTCTGTGCACCGTACAGTGCTGCCATCTCTGTCATACGTTCACAAAGAGTCGGTGTGTATTTTTTGTTAAAAAAAACAGAAGTCCCTATCTAGTCCCAGTCCTAAAGAAAAGCTGGTGTGATAACTTGAACGCACCTCGTATATAGCATATGGTGGTAACATGGTTAAAAAGATATGAAAATTTGGTCTGAAGGTCAATTTCGATGTGGTATGCGAGAGTGAATTTTTAATAATGGAAAATAAAATAGCTTTCCTGAAAGGTTAAGAAGAATTTGTGAACTTGGGACATTGAACTGATAAGGAAGACCGGAGTGTGACACAAAGAATAAAATTAATAAAGGTGTAGGAACAACAAAAGTGGTACATAATATTTTATGGAACAAAACTATAGCTACTGAAAACAAATGCCAAGTATATAACAGTGAAAATTGCCATCACATATGAAACATTAGATTTCGTATTGATGTTATTGCATGAAAATGGATTTCTTAGGCTCAGCAAGACATTTAAAATTAGAAAAAGAGCACGAACGCCGTTGTTGTGGGAGAAATGAAATTTATAAATTCCTGATGTAATGTATAAAGATATAAACATCTAAACAAGTATGAAAACGTCAAGAAATAGCATTATAAATATTGTTTACAACAGTTTGGAAATGGCGTCCAGTGGGGTAGACCAAGATAAATTTGGATTCGGGAAATAAAGAAGGAGATGCAAGTACAATCTCTGTGGGATTAGAAATGGGGTGACTAGAATGATTGGAGAGTAAAAATAAAACTTCAAAACCTGAAATAAATGTTCTCAAAGTAATCCTATACATAGATATTGCACCAGAACTTTAACTGACAACTTCCCTATACAAATCCATTTCTGATTACTCAGTAATTTCACAACTGTCACAACGAACATTAAACATTCGTTAAAATGAAACATTTGTCTTCAAAAATATACACTTAACAGTTTTTATAAATGTTCTCCAGAGTTGGCAACGCTTGCCGAGAAAAGACCTAGACCCAACTGACTCGCTCCGGGAAGGGTACGCAGCCAGGACCTCACGATAGAGAGAGTGGCGCAACTAAACAGTAAACAAAAGACGAACAATTCGCTACCACCGCCCCTGTAGGGAAGTCAGACAATTACATGAAACACAAGCCTCTGTGCCGATCGGCACAATATACAAATTATAAAGTGTGACAATTACACACGTCACTGATAATTACAACTAAAATTGACACAGATTTCTCCTCGGTACTTATGATAAAAGGACGAAATAAAAATATATTGTTATACAAAATATACAATAAAATTTCCGTCTTGTACCTACAGAAGCAAGAATGGAGATACTGTATCACTGAAGGTACTTAATATTTTTATTTAGCAAAAATCATAGCCGACACTAAGCATAAGGCAAAATGAGCGGCACTTCCATGAGAACACGTCTGGAGACCTCTGCTATGTATAGTAACACAGACTTAATTTCAGTTACAAAATTAGAACTCCGGTTCCAAGCTTAAAGAGATGTTAACAGGAGAAAAACCTGTATTACTAGGTCATATTTCAGTTGAATTGCTTCCCATCGATACAGCACAAAGGGAGAATGCCTGTGTGCGTGTGTCTGGTATAATAGTTCGTGTCTAATTTTCATTAAAGCTAGCAGACAGATAATAATAACTTTCAGAAAGATATATTTTACTGTACTTCAGGTTTTTATAGAAACATCATCCAATTTAAATAAAAAAAAAATTGAGTTTTGTTCACATCCACGTTGTTTTGCAGCCTTACACATCTCCGATATCTGAGCTAAATCAAACTTTTTTGTGGCAAAAATGGTCGAACATCCATAAGAAAAGCCATTTAAAACTGCAGAATTATTTGGTTTTTCCCTTGCCTGTTCATTGATTCTATAAAGAATGCAAAACTTAGAAGAAAATCCAAATTTATGAAAAGCGTAAATATTGGAATACTTAAAAACGAAATTGAAATCATGAAACCGCAAATTTAGGCAATTATTCGATTCTGTACATTAAAAGGACCGTATACATATAAGGGAAACACGGATGTTCATAAAGAAAAGCACGACATTGGCTCACGTCCGAGGTGAAGAAAGTCTGTGTGCTGTTGAACAGCTTAAATAATTTCATTTACAGTATCTGCAATTATGATTACATTAGTACAAACAGATTTGCACAACTAATTCAACCAGGTAGGGTTAGGGAGGTATTCTCGTGACATTTGCAATTTCCTGATACTTTTTCGAAGAGATGTCACACAGACACCAGTTAGTGTTAACTCGTCTTTCACTGTTAGTAGTTGACAAATTTGTTCCTAGAGCTCAGGAGCTATCGGCAGGCGCGTCAGCACCAATTGATTTCTCTTTGACATCCCTTCGAAAAAGTATCACGAAAGTGCATTTCTCACGAAAATACCTTTACCCTAAATAGTGTAGACATTTTTCTGCAAGGACTCTAGTGATTTCTTAGGAGTATGTTGTCTGAGTGACATGAAGCTGACGCAACAATTCGCTTAATGCTGTCCACAGCAAGAATGGCAATAAAGAACAAGATGACAATACTGATGACAGTGGTGAAAATGATGTGGAGGTGGAAGAAAACATACTGAATTTTAGTGAAGTGATAGCTCATATAAACAATGTAATTTTGTGGATGGACAGGCAGAATGAATAAAACAGCATTCATCTCCTCCATGGTGCAACAATACGAGGAGAGGAAACGTAGCGCATCACTGTGTCGAACTAAACTTATTGATTTTTTAAAACAAATGATTAGGTTGTAAAACATGTACAGTGGAATATAAATGAATATCGGTCTAAGCTGGAATATATCTTGCAGCATAACTGGAGGGTAATTTTAAAAGCATTACTATATATTTCCCTTATATACGATAGTTTAATGCTGTACTGTAATTTATTATTTCATGCATGTTTCCCTGCTCCAATTTTTCCCATCTAATGTTGCATCTCTGTATACTACAGTAAGGTTATAAAGCGGGAGTAAAAGATGTCCCTCGACAAACGCGTTATTTCGGGCTTCTAATGTATGAACAAATTAAAAATTAACGGTTTGGGGACAAAACGCATATTCACGAGACCATACTGTATGACAGAACTGAATTTCCTCTGTTTAATCAAGCTGAAACATCCAATTAAGAAATAGCCTGGATCGAAAGGTAAGGTAGATGTTGCTTGTCTTTTTTTAACCAAGAAATAGATACCAGGTTTTATCGCAATGCGTCGTTTTACGAACAAGTTCGCTTCAGTAGAATACCCAGAATTTATTTCAAAACCCCTTCATCAGAGATTTACTCTGAAAACTTCATAAGAGTGGCACAAACACTTAACACAATGACTGGCGGTTATCATCTAATGAAAGGAAAAACACCGTGCAATATGTAACGTGTATGGTTTACATTCTGAAAGTTATAGGTAGGATTCCAGGAGCCGGACACATTCAGGCGAATGTTGGGATGGTATGTCTTGTAGAATTTCCTTCCCTAGCTTCACTTTCATATTTCCGGAGAGCTTAGAAACTCCGCAGTATTCCGCCGGTGTTGGGCAGTTGGAAAGTTCTGGATTCTGCCAAATGCCAGACTTTTCTGAGCAGCCTGCTG